>CM068959.1:109769845-109783034 GCA_035128595.1 Eptatretus atami
GAGGGGTTCACCCTCCCTCCAGTGTAAATCAGAGCATTTACTACCCTCTTATGTTTCAGCGCATTTCTTTACTTGATGGATACTACTCGTTCATGCCATAATGTCTGCCCAAAACACCTTGCCTGGTGCCCTCTGTTGTGTGCTCATGGCCATTTTGATCAGACTATATTTCCTGTATTAAGTGGGTTATTGTTACATCGGATCACGCAGTGTAACTTTGCATTTATTATTACTGACGAAATCGAAGATTTTTGTCAAGTATGTTTGGTCGCGTCAGTTTGTGAGTTTGTTTGTTACTTGACGAAATCTACATTTTGTCAAGTTCAAGTTGTTGGTCGGTTCAGTTTTGTTTGTTTGTGTGTACGTCTCGCTCTACAGGTCGCATTTCGAGTCGGAATGTCATGGAACTTCACCAATGGACTTATTGGCCACCAGAACAGAACCCTATAACTTTTGGCATGTCAAGGTCAAAGGTCAATGTCAGAAAAATTCCTGAAAATCGCGAAAATCCGTATCTTTTAGCATGGGCCGATTTTTCAAAATTCATGTCTCCGCCAAATCTGAACGGATTCCTTCAAATTTGAAACACGACGTAGAGGGGCAGTATCTTTGACTGATTAAAAATTGGTTCACATCCGTTCGGATTACGGAGTGACAGCGTATTTTAATTAATTTTTTTTGTTTTTGTTTATACCCTAAAACTAGTTTAACCCCAAAATAAACCTATTATCGCCTCAATATTCTCGATGGTACGCGATCTTGTTGAATTTCGTCAAGTCCTGGCCCTATGGGCCATTTTTATTTATTTCTCCGTGCGTTTTCATGTCCATTTTCTTTTGTCCTGGGATTCTCCGTTTTCGTCAGCCCGTGCCTTCTTATAATAAACTTATCTTATAATAAACATTGCAGATTTAGTATGTGAGAAACCATTTCGGCATGGCTTCAACGGCAAATCCATAAGGGAGGTTAAAATTAGTAATGTTCTCTAAAAAGACATCAATGGAATTAACAATTCTTACACCACCTCGAGTAGGGGGTCAGCAAGCACACACCGTGCCACATGTGACGTGTACAAGGGAAAGTTGCAAAAGTCATAATAAACAGAGATTTAAAACATTTATTTTAATTGAATGTATAACACTCTAGTCCCTGTGCCTGCTACACTTTTCTCATCCTCACTACTCCCATTGATGAAACCGAGTCGAGAGGCTGATGGATTTATTTAATGTGATGGTGGTGCAGCACAAGCATGATGGGCCAAATGGCCTCTTCTGTTAAACCTCCTTGTTCAGATTTTTTGGTCCCGTATCGATGCGATCACAAACCATCGTAACAAACAGACATTATCAGGTTTTCGAGCAGAATTGAGTCTTTACTTCATGAAATGTAAACACGGCACTTCCGTATTTTCCGTGAAGTTAGTAGGATCGAAGGACGATGGGGAAAATCCCACAATGGATGGTTTCCGTATTTATCGACGTAGACAGACGTTCTCTTGCCTGGCGGGCATTTAATCACGGTAACGCACTTGCAAGCTTTTGTACCTAGCTAACTTCTACAAAAATACCTCACAAAAAACTACCATGGAAGTAATTCACATAATCGTGGTCATGATTCATGATGCGTTCGCATTACACCCCATCGGGATGAAATGGGTTAACGAACGAATCAGCATATCAGAATAGCATCTCGATTCCTTGTAATCAAGGCATGCTTTTCTGACGAACACACGGAAACTTCCGTATTGGTCGTTACAAAAATACGGATTTCCGGAAAATACGGAAGGAATTTCACCCATGCCAACTGCTCTTGGAATGTACCCTTTGGACCCCTTAAAATCCCATCAACCAGCCTTTAGGATACCTTAAACCCCTATGGACCCTTTAGACCAGCGGTTCCCTAACTGCGGTGCATGAACCCCCACGGGGTGCGTGAGTCCATCCCAGGGGGTTCGTGAGACGTTTCTGAAAGTCAAAACTAGAGTACAAACAATGCTACTTTATCTAAATTTCACACACGTGATATGAGACCACGTTCAATAAGCTATAATTGGTAGCGCTTGTACGTCAGACTAGAGCACTAAGCGTACTCCGACCCTTTCTCGGAATTAAGCGCGTATGCGTATTTGACAGACGCCATTTTCCAGTTATGGCGCCATTTTCAAAAGATAGAAATTGCAATCGGAAGCCCTAATACTGGCAAATATTTTTTATATAAAATGTATCATATAAGCATATAATTTATATAAAATGTATCTTATATCATATAATTTATATAAAATGTATCTTGTATCATATAATTTATATCAACATCATATATTATTTTTTTCAGACCGAAATCCATAATGTCTAAGAAGCGCAAATACGATGATTCGTACATCAAGTGGGGGTTCACGAAGTTTGTGGAGAAGGATGGGACTGAACGTCCGCAATGCGTTCTGTGCTACAAAGTGCTGGCGGAGGCATCGATGAAGCCATCGAAGCTAAAAGCTCACCTCGCCAGCTCCCATCCGACTCATCAGAGCGATTCTGAAGACGTGTTCCGAAGCAAGAAAGCTCGCTTCATGGCGCAAGACCTTGACTCGGCACGGTTCCAACCGTCGACGAAGCCTATCCTTGAAGCCTCTACGAAGTAGCGCTCCTCATTGCAAAAGAGAAAAAGGCTCATACGATTGGCGAAACGCTTGTAAACCTGCGCCGTGGTGATGGCGAACTTGGTTGCAGACCCGAGAGGCCAAGAAACTCGAGTTTCCTTGCAACAACACCATTACAGAATTAAGCATGTCAAAGGGATTTGTGGTCGGTCACACAAGAACTCGGGAATCGCGCTGCCGTTTCAGCTTGCAACTCGACGAATCCACGACGTAGCGAGCTGCAGTCAATTGCTGGTTTTTGCACGCTACTGGCGGGATTTGCGTGAAGGAAGAGTTCCTGTTTTGTTCTCCTCTCAAAACAACAACCAAATCGGAGACATTATGATATCGTGAACCATTTCATGGAAGAAAACGGCACGATGGACGAAGGTCGGATCGTTGTGTACGGATGGGCCCCGCGATGATGGGAAACGATCCGGTTCGTTGCGCTGGTGAAAGACAAGTGCCCCGACGTCATCGTGACACACTGTGTGCTCATCGCCACACCCTTGCGCAAGACGCTCCCCAAGGAGCTCGGTGATGTAATGGCTATCGTTGTCACAGCAGTGAACTTCATCGCGCTCGGCTTCCACCCGCCTCTTCCAGGTCTTCTGTGAAGAGAATCGGTGCTGCATACACTCATCTTCTGTACTACACCGAGGTGCGTTGGCTATCCGGGCCGATTCTGACGCTCCTCCACCGTGTCAGAGAATTGAAATTTTCCTGCGTGAGAAAGGCAACGACGTGGCGGCATCTCGGCGACCCTGTCTTCGTCCGAGGCTTGCACATCAGCGACATTTTTGGCACCTTAACGCTCTCAACATATCACTTCAAGGGAGCAGCCTCCATCAGTCGAAGAGCAGACGGAGATCAACTCGCTTCGAGAAAAGCTGCGGCTTTGGAGCAACCTGGAGAAGCGGTCATTCGTCAACTTCCCGCGAGTCGCTCAAATCCTTGCGGATGACGACGCTCAGAATGATCTCTGCTCCATGCTCTGTCGTCGACATCAAGGGTCATCTGAAGTCTCTGTCTGACAGTTTTGATGGATACTTTCCGAATCTGTCGGTCGATCCGTGGATACAGGATCCTTTCACAGTCTAATTGACGACATCCGACGACAAAAGCTCAAGGATGATCTATCGAGCTGAAGGCCTCTGGCCGCCTAAGATGCAGTTCTCCACCGTCGCCCGTCCCTCGAGTTTTGGGCAAGCAACTACGAGGCCTTCCCCAATCTAGCGCGAAAGCGCTCCGAATGACCTGCCTTTCGTCACGACCTACCTCTGAAGCCGGGTTCTCGCGTTGGTCGTCATGAAACAAACTGCGGGCACCGCTTGACGTCGGCCCCGACATGAGGGTGGCCCTCTCCAAGACAGCTCCGAGGATCAAACGCCTCTGGAGGAAAAGAGCATCCGTCTCATCGTGTTGGGTGATCGTACGTGATACAATTCGTGATCTGATCTTGAAGTTTCCGAATATAATATTTGTTCATCTCTTGTTTTTTTTCATTACAATATTACACATTGAATTGTCTTTTACGAAGCACTGTTATGCGTTTATATATATAATAACTCAGATCGTTCTCAAAGTTGGGGCGTTCCCGTGTACCACCTCTGACATCCACAGGGGGTTCGTGGGGGGATAAAGTTAGGGAACCGCTGCTTTAGACCAATACACCGTTTAGACCCCTCAGACCTGAAGACTGTTTTAGTCCTTTTCAGTCCTTTAAACACTTTGGACCCATTTAGACTATGACACCGTTTAGGCACTTACACCCTTAAGACCACTTTCGGGTCTAAAAGGGTTGGAGGATCCTTTCACGAGACAAAACCTAATGGAATGTTTTTCATCAATTCAGAACCCGCTTATTCTAGTTTTCACTGCACGAATACAATCGTGTTATCACAGGCCTTTCAGCCCCCACGAGCCCCTAATTTTCCATCAAATTAAACTGAAAATCAAATTTACCACCGAATGAACCACATCTACAACCACCCCCAATCGGGAGACGAACGTCTGTCCCACTTGGGCCTATTCATTTTTATATTGTTATAGGAAAACCTTGACATGGATACAAATCTTCTGCAAATCAATCTTTATTTTCACCAAAATTTGTTATGTTTAGAAAATGGTTTTCCTTTTATCATCGGATAAAAGTACACATTTCTCTCCTTCACAACATTAAAAACAGAGTAGAAACAAAATGAACATAACATTATATAACAACATGTTGGGCAAATTAACGAAACTACGTAAAACAATAACCGTTCAAACTTCCGTGGATCAATTATGCATGTGCTCAAAAATAATAAAAGTAACATGAGGAAGCTTTGTCATGTTTGAGTGGTTGTGTGTAAGTTACTTGACAATCCAGTTAGGCATGACACAAAAAGTGTGTGTTGTGTGTGTGTGTGTGTGTGTGTGTGTGTGTGTGTGTTGTGTGTGTGTGTGTGTGGTGTGTGTGTGTGTGTGTGTGTGTCGATTCAAGTGTGACCTGTTACTGCAGAACAGCAGAAATCCATGCAGACGTCCCCACATCTGAAAGCACTCCAACAATAGTTTACTTCTCAATGCGTTCAGGACATGAAACAAAAGTGATGGGAAGTTCATCATTGCTCTCCTTCCACACTTCTCGTATTCCGTCCCCAACATTGTGCTGTCCAAAGTACGGCTCAGGATCGAGGCATCTGAAGGACAAAGACACCGCTGGGTCAGAACAACCCCCAGAACATATTCAGGATGATGAGTTTCAGAATACTTTTGAAAATGTGTAAGATGCAGGTAGAGTGACAAGAAGTGCATTTATGACCAATATTAAGTGTAGGGAAGGGGTGATGGGGAGAGGAAAAAATTACCCCGTGTGGGGGTGACGGTCATCTCTATAATGTTTTTTACTCTCATAATCGATTAACCGTTGCCAGATATCTCCTAAAATGACAGACGAGATAGGTTTTGAAATGGCGACTTTCACAACTTTTGTGACCTCGTGACCTTGACCCTGACCTCGAATCCGGGAAAAAAATATGTCGTTGGGTATCACTCATCGACCTCTACCCACATACCAAATTTCATCAAGATCGGAAGTAAAAAGTTTTCTTTGTACCGGGAGGTGTTTTTGACCATCTTCCAGGTTACGTGGCGGCCAAACGGGAAGGAAATTCAAAAATCCGTCCGGTTAGATACAAGATAATATTTTTTACTATCATAATCAATAAACAGTTGCCGAATATCTTGTAGAATGGCAGACTAGATAGGTTTTGAAAATGGCGATTTTTATAACTTACGTGACCTCGTGACCTCGTCCCTGACCTTTAACCCGGACAAAAGTTATATCGTTGTGCAACACTCATCGACCTCTACCCACATATAAGTTTCATCAAGATCGGAAAGAAAAATTACGGACGACGGACGGACGACGACGGACAGGCCGGCTAAGATCTCGAAAACCAAAAAGAAAACAAAAACTTCAAAATAGAAATTGATGCAAATGTGCCAATGGATGCAACTCCACCCATGTTAGATGTCAACCCACTGTTAAGTTTGATCTCAATTAAATGTCACATGATGAGAGAGCATGAGAAAGAGAAGAGAGAGATACAGAGAAGAGGAAAAACAAACAAACATATGCTTCTAATCTGCAAAATATATATTCAGTTATGATCTGCAAAATATATATTCAACGGTCACATGACCTTTAACCTGTTGAATGCAAAATTGAATCAGTTAATCTTTCTATCACAGTCCATACTTTTGACAAGTTTGGTTGAAATCCCTTCCCGAGTTAACAAGTTAATGTGGAAGTAAAAAAAGATTTTCATTTCAAGATCACATGACCATAGATCTTTGACCTTTTGAACCCAAAATTTAATCAGTTAATCTTTGCACTTTAGTACACACATGTACAAGGTTTGGTCAAAATCCATTCTTCTTCTTGCATATGGCAGCTTCACTGCCGGGTAGCTATCATTTTATTGGGGCGCGACTATGCCACTGATGCTGTGCCCCATTACCAGTGCACTGGTACTTATTTCGCCAACCTCGGAAGGATGACAGGCTGAGTCAACCCCACCTGGTGTTACCTCAGTGGCCAACCGGGCTGTAACTCAGGACCCAAAAATCCCAAGCCAGCCACCCTAACCACTAAGCCAACATAGGCTTGTCAAATTCCCTCAAGCAGTAACACAAATCCATTGCACATGCACACCTACAGCAGGATCGCCAACTCCAAAGGATAATGCCTGGTGCCTTCGGCTGTGGAGGTATATATAACTTGATAAAACCTCCATAAGATACGGGATCAAACGGCGCCCGTAACAGGAATGGCATGCCCACACACCCACGGAGAGTCCCTACAGATCCAAATCTCCCCATATGTACCACGTCCGTGTGTGCTGTATACCTACCTCTACCTTGTAGTAACTGTTGACTGTACATCTCAATCAGGACACAAACTGTACAGTTATCGACTGCAGGGCACTCAGTAAATGGCTTAAGCACTCAAGCAATCACTCCAACAGTACGCCTGGCTTGGCAAGCGATTACCAATTGTAGTCAATAAAACTATGGACCTGGAAACGACCAAGCAATGTCTGAATTGGACAAATGAACACTTCACTTTAGCGTCGGAGCTGCTGCTGAGTTCAAATGTGGAGCTTAAATTTTGTAATTCGGCTTAGTTTAAGAGATTCTCGAGGTTATCACATGGGCGGAAATGAAATGAAGCCACGAACGCTGATGTTTCTGGGCGTTTATAAGCATTGCAATGTACCCAGTGATTCGTAGCTATGATGAACGGGCATTCGATAATACGAGTGAGGAGAGTGAAAAAAAGACTTAATCGTGAAGAAATCGTTGCGGCCTGTTCCAAGTCATGCCTGGTGTTGGCTTAATGGTTAGGGTGGTGGGCTTGGGATCCAAGGGTCCTGAGTTAAAATCCTGCTTGACTGTTGAATTAATACCAGGTGGGGTTGACTCAACCTATCATCCTTCTGAGGTCGGCAAAATGAGTGCCAGCTTGCTGGTATCCTGTGTCGGAGTGGCGACCCGTCCAGGATTGTACCCAATAGCCAAGGAGACTGTTTAAGCAGCACCAACGCTCTGCACAGAGTATGGTCCCAATGAATGGATGTATGTTCCAAGTCGATGCATGGTTGAGTAGGCCAAAAAACATGGCGGTTTCAATTCAGACCCCAGCGAGGTAACCCCAAAAACGCCTTAAGACCCTATGTTGAGTGAGGTGGCCAAGGATTGCCTGATAAAGGATATAATTTTTAAAAGGCCGTTAATTATCTTCAAACGGGGTGTTTTAATTAACTCAATTTTCACTCTTGCACTTTCTGGAGTTCCCTTAGTATGCATGCAAAGTTTCAGGCTGCTCAGTTTCATGGTTTTGGAGTTATGAAGGACACACACACACACACAGACACACACGTACAGTATAGATGGTATGCAAAAAACTACCTTTTCCTCTGGGTTTTTAAAACCTTTTCTGGAGGTGGGAAAAGGATTACAAAGAACAAGGAGAAAAGACACAAAATGTCATAGCCCCCGTTTAGTAATTTTGGTGAACAGAGTTAAAGGGCGAGCCCATATTTCCAAGATTTATGTGAATGCGCAACTGTCCTGAGTGGTCATGTGACATGAAAGATTGCGTATGATTGGGTTATTCGATCAGTAATATTAATGATATTGGTCCCGTAAATATATTGTGCAACATAGTTGGTCACATGACATTTATGATGTTTTCGATTGGGAATGCAATGTTCGCACAGAAGAGATTCAATGTTCATATATTTTGGGGGCATCGTAATGAATTACACAAACAATATAACATTTAATAATATTTATTTATGATTAATAAACTTCTATAACTGTAGACAATTGAAAATTATCATTCAGTTGAAAGTGCTGTCTGATCAGTTTTGGTAGAGTGTACTTCAAGGTGGTCAGGGTGAAATTGAAAACAGTAATCAGAATTATTTTTTTTAATTTTCATGAAAGATGCTTCATGGTATAGGTATGAAAAAAACCAGAGTTGGTGTCAAAGCCACCCAATGCTCGCCTGTTTATACATATCGGTTTAAAAGACTCGTCTAATAATTAATATTAATATTTTTTTTATAAAGCATTGCAGTGAAGTCTGATCCAAATAATTTTAAAGCAATATATGTATTTGTATATTGTAATCAGTAACAAGAGCGCAAGTGGCACAATATACGCCCAACAAGAAGTATATACAGAATTGTGCTACTACGTGAAAACAGCATCCTGGTTGCCATGGCAACCACTTTAGATGACGAACGTATGTCACGACACACCGTCTCCACAGTCTGTACCTATGTACCAAATATGAAACGTGAAAGTTGAAAACTTTGGGAGTTAGAGTGCGGATAGAAACGGATGGAAAACAGCATCTGTGTTGCCATGGCAACCACTTTAGATGACGAACGTATGTCGACGACACACCGTCTCCACAGTCTGTACCTATGTTCCAAATATGAAACGTGAAAGTTCAAAACTTTGGGAGTTAGAGTGCGGACAGGAACGGATGGAAAAACAGCATCCTGGTTGCCATGGCAACCACTTTAGATGACGAACTATATCACGACACACCGTCTCCACACTCCTGTACCTATGTACCAATATTGAACGTGAAAGTTTTAAAACTTTGGAGTTAGAGTGCAGACAGGAACGGATGGACGGACGACAGACAGACGGACAGACGACGACACATAATACGCCCCGATATATAATATATATATATATATATATATATATATATATATATATATATATATATATATATATATATCGGGCGTATAAAAAAAGTGTGGTAGATAAAAACATTAGAAAGGAAAAACTAACTTGCACCAAAAATTTTAAACATTTCACGCTCACGCTGACGCTGAAGGCTGACGCTCACGCCGGGGGTATCGCTATAGCTCTCTGTTCTTCGAACAGGAGAGCTAAAAAAGAACAAGATTGCTCAATGCATGTCCGAGAAATGGTTGAGGACGTGTTCAATACCGGGTTTTATTTTGTTGTTTTTTTTACAACTAAAATGGCCACCAGTCTTCCAGTCGGCCAATTTTGATCAGATCACAAAATAAAGTGCGGTGCACGTGTATGTCATCATGTATTGTGCTTGTGCCAAGTTTGAACAAAATCAGACCATGCATGTCCGAGAAATGGTTGGGGACATGTTTAAGTAACAAAATGGTAGCCAGTCGGCCATCTTGGACACGATGTCGAAACAAAATGAAGTTGCATATGCACACCATTATGAAATCTTTGTGCCAAGTTTGAACAAAATTGGTCCATGCATGTCTGAGATATGGCTGTGGATGGACGCATGGGACAGACGGACGAATGGAGGGACGGACGAGACCAAATCCATAAGCCCCCCGTTTCGGACTAAGTCCAATGGGGGCGAAAAGGTTCTCATATCCGGTTCCGGATCTTCACCAATATCACATCAATTCATCCTTGGCAGACACCCAAAACCAACATAAAAAAATTGATCTGAACACAACACAGCAACTTGAAAACAAAGCATCATACAAATACCTCAGAGTAGAAAAGAGCCTTCAAATGTCACAAACTGGGTGGAAAACAATTACCAAACTAGAAGGGCACTCGGTAGAGCGCATTCCTCCGCCACGCAATGCCTGATCCACAAGAACATATTGGGCCAAATACATTTTTTAAATATCATGCTATACAGAACTATATCGTTTTGGCCCCATCTCTCAATGGTGAAGAATCTCTTTAAAGATTAAATAATTCTCATGTCCAGATCTGGATTCGGATATTCACCAAAATCGAATCAATTCGTTCTTGCCACACACCCAATATGTCCACCAAGTTTCATCCGAATCCGTCCCAAACTTTTTGAGATATCGTGCGATATATCATTTTTGGCCCTATCTCTCAATGGTGAAGCATCACTTAAAAAATTCATGTCGTCGGATCCGGATCCGGATCTTCACAAAAATATAATCGTTCGTCCTCGTCACACACCCAACCTGTCCACAAAATTTCATCCGGATCCGTCTGCAACTTTTTGAGATATGCTGCACACAAACAAACAGAAAGGTGGTGAAAACATAACCTCCTTCACCTTCGGTGGCGAAGGGAAAACAAATACCTATGTAGAATGAAGCAGATCCTGAAAACACACCTCTCCCCAAAAAATCAATATCAAAGCTATAAACCAATTCGCAATACCAGTTTTCCAATACAAAACTTTACGAACTAATAAACTGGCCAGCATTGCAAATCAACAAACAAGATATCAAAACAAGAAAATTCCTCAACATCCACAAAGTGTTCTTCAAAAATCAGTGCATCCCGAGAATGTACCTACCAAGACGAGGAGGTAGCAGCCTGATGCAACTCAACCAAATGCACAGAATGACAACAGTAGGATTGACTGAATACATGAAAAGTTCAGACTATTGAACCCAATTTGTGTGCAAAAATGAAGACAGCAAGCTGGAAAACGTATCCCG
Source organism: Eptatretus atami (assembly GCA_035128595.1). Taxonomy (NCBI): domain Eukaryota; kingdom Metazoa; phylum Chordata; class Myxini; order Myxiniformes; family Myxinidae; genus Eptatretus; species Eptatretus atami. The sequence continues at coordinate 109,780,985 of CM068959.1, forward strand.
AACCCACCTTGCAAAAAATTCAACAAAGAGGTGCGAATAGGTTTCACACATGAAACCAAAATGAATACAACCCCAACAATTGCAAAAAATACAAATGAACTACAATGGAATTCCACTCTTCGACGTCGACAGATATGTATCCGCTCACATTATTACATCATTATACATCCATGTCCCAAGTTTTATTTAAATCCCTGAATCCAGATTCAAAACATTAAATAATTCTGGTTGCCAGACCATGCGTCAATTCAGGTTGAAATTAAAAAAAATATTGTCGCGGTACTGGCGGTGAGGTTAATCCCTCAACCCAATTTGTGGTGATGGGCGGTTAACACCGCCAGCCCGGATAGCCGAGTGGTTTTCCTGAGGAGGTAGACACGTCAATCCTCGGAGATTACAACGTGCGTGGGAGGGGTGGGGCGTGGCGACGGAGGCACAAATGGATGCACAGGGGAGCACAAGGGGGGTTTATACTCGAACCCCACGACAAATACACGGACACAGCAACGTAAAATAAACACGGGATTTAATGAAAATAGACAAATATTTACAAGGGACAATAATTCAGATATAATAATAATCGTGAGATAAATTAAACCTAAAGTCGAGGCGCCTCGACACACAGACAAGGGGGGAAACGAAATAAAAGAAAATCCTTCCTATATTCTAGCACTTAGCTTGTCCAGAGATGGTCTTTGTGAAACTTGGAATTGAGGAGCTTCATCCTGCACGTGTAGACATGCCCAAAAAATGGCGCCAAGCAACTCTATCGCAGCAGGAAAAAAATATGTACGTCAGGCAATTCGTGAACGGTATTCAACACCAGGGCTCAGAGACCTCGTGCAGCTTCTTTTCACGGGCGAATATACCGACCGTGCCTCTCTTGCACCCAGTCTGTTCACAATGATCGCCCACACAACGAGACAATTTCTGAGACCCTGTGACCAGGCCACGAGGTACGCTCTCCTTCCCTCCTCAGAAATGTACACACTTCACGGCTCAGCCAAACAGTCAATGGCTAGCGTCAAGCTCAGTACGCTCGCCCCGCCTGGAGCCGACGGGTCCGTGTGGTCCGTGCTCCGCCGCCCTGAGCGAGTGGTCCGTGCTCCGCCGCCCTGAGCGAGTGCGTCCGTGCTCCGCCGCCCTGAGCGAGTGTCCGTGCTCCGCCGCCCTGAGCGAGTGGTCCGTGCTCCGCCGCCCTGAGCGAGATGGTCCGTGCTCCGCCGCCCTGAGCGAGTGTCCGGGCTCCGCCGCCCTAAGCGAGTGGTCCGTGCTCCGCCGCCACTGAGCGAGTGGTCCGTGCTCCGCCACCCTGAGCGAGTGGTCCGTGCTCCGCCGCCTTGAGCGAGTGGTAAGTGCTCCGCCGCCCTGAGCGAGGGTCGGTGATCCGCCGCCCTGAGTGAGTTGGGAAATAACACCTGATTTCCGAGCCGGTTGCCGTATTAACGTGTTTCCTAAATTTCTGAGCCAAATTTTTTTTCCACCCATCACACACAGCTGTTTCTGAAGAATAATGTTTGTGAACATATCGCTGAAACGTCTGTATAAATGTAACGTTGTTTTTCGGTGCAAGCTCCTCAAGGTTTCTGTGTTGTATATAGTTAGTGCTGTAGTTGGCAATCACACGGACTCCAACCTACCGATTCCTGAAAAATTGCTGATATCGGCGAAGTGTGTGTGTGTGTGTGTGTGTGTGTGTGTGTGTGGTGTGTTCATAAAGCATAACATATCATGCTCCGTCACCCAGTCTGAGATGCTGATCTGCTGACTCCCCGACCTATCTCTCTATTCTCTGTCTCTGTCTCTGTCTCTGTCTCTGTCTCTGCTCTGTCTCTGTCTCTCTCTCTTCTCTCTCTCTCTCTCTCAACCCCCTTGATCCTACTTCTTCTGGGGTATGCTGAAGGCACAGGTTTATTCAGTGAAAATCAGAGACACAAATCATCTGAGGCAACGCATCAGGGATGCATGTGCAGGGATTGATGGAAATGCTGCATTAATGCACCGCGTTCATTGCAATGTTGCACAGCGCATTGAACTGTGCATTTCTCAT
>CM068959.1:109792836-109802857 GCA_035128595.1 Eptatretus atami
AAAAATATAACGGTCGTCCTCGTCACACACCCAACCTGTCCACAAAATTTCATCCGGACCGTCTGCAACTTTTTTGAGATATTGCTGCCACACAAACAAACAGAAAAGGTGGTGAAAACATAACCTCCTTCACCTTTCGGTGGCGAAGGGAAAAAACAAATACCATGTAGAATGAAGCAGATCCTTGAAAAACACACCTCTCCCCAAAAAAATCAATATCAAAGCTATAAAAACCAATTTCGCAATACCAGTTTTCAATACAAAACTTTACGAAACTAATAAAACTGGGCCAGCATTGCAAATCAACAAAACCAAGATATCAAACAAGAAAAATTCCTCAACATCCACAAAGTGTTCTTCAAAAAATCAGTGCATCCCGAGAATGTACCGGTACCAAGACGGAGAGGTAGCAGCCTGATGGCAACTCAACCAAATGCACAGAATGACAACAGTAGGATTGACCTTGAATACATAAAAGTTCAGACTATTGAAAAACCCAATTTGTGTGCAAAAATGAAAGACAGCAAAGCTGGAAACGTATTTCCCGAACCCAACCTTGCAAAAAATTTCAACAAAGAGGTGCGAATAGGCTTTCACACATGAAACCAAAATGAATACACCCCACAATTGCAAAAAATACAAATGAACTACATGGAATTCCACTCTTCGACGTCTGGACAATATGTATCCGCTCCACATTAATTACATCATTTATACATCCATGGTCCAAGTTTTATAAATCCCTGAAATCCGATTCAAAATTAATAATTCTGGTTGCCAGACCATGCGTTAATTCAGGTTTGAAATATTAAAAAATATTGTCGAACTATACTGGCGTGAGGTTAATCCCTCAACCCAATTTGTGGTGATGGGCGGTTAACACCGCCAGCCGGAATGGATAGCCGAGTGGTTTTCCTGAGGAGGTAGACACGTTCAACCTCGGGAGATTTACAACGTGCGTGGGAGGGTGGGGCCGTGGCGACGGAGGCACACAATGGGATGCACAGGGGAGCACAAGGGGGTTTTATACTCGTAACCCCACGACAAATACACGGACACAGCAACGTAAAATAAACACTGGGATTTAATGAAAATAGACAAATATTTTTACAAGGGACAATTAATTCAGATATAATAATAATCGTGAGATAAATTATAACCTAAAAGTCGAGGCGCTCGACACACAAGACAAGGGGGGAAACGAAATTAAAGAAAATCCTTCCATATTTAGCACTTAGCTTGTCCAGAGATGTTCTTTGTGAAAAACTTTGGAATTGAGGAGCTCATCCTGCACTGTAAGACATGGCCCAAAAAATGGGCGCCCAAGCAACTTCTATCGCCAGCAGGAAAAAAATATGTACGGTCAGCAATCGTGAACGGTATGTCAAACACCAGGGCTCAGAGGACCTCGTGCAGCTTCTTTTTCACGGGCGAAATATACGACCGTGCCTCTCTTGCACCCAGTCTGTTTCACAATGATCGCCACACAACGAGAACAATTTCTGAGGACCCTGTTGACCAGGCCACGGAGGTACGCTCTCCTTCCCTCCTCAGGAAATGACACACTTCACGGCTCAGCCAAAACAGTCAATGGCTAGCGTCAAGCTCAGTACGCCTCGCCGCCCCTGAGCGAGTGTCCGTGTGCTCCGCGCCCTGAGCGAGTGGTCCGTGCTCCGCCGCCCTGAGCGAGTGGTCCGTGCTCCGCCGCCTAGCGAGTGGTCCGGCTCGCCGCGAGCGAGTGGTCCGATGCTCGCCGCCCTGATGCGAGTGGTCCGTGCTCCGCCGCCCTGAGCGAAAGTGGTCCCGTGCTCCGCCGCCTAAGCGAGTGGTCCGTGCTCCGCCGCCTCTGAGCGAGTGGTCCGTGCTCCGCCACCGTCTGAGCGAGTGGTCCGTGCTCCGCCGGCCCTTGAGCGAGTGGTAAGTTGCTCCGCCGCCCTGAGCGAGTGGTCGGCGATCCGCCGCCTGAGTGAGTTTTGGGAAATAACACCTGATTTCCGAGCCGGTTGCCGTATTAACGTGTTTCCTAAATTTCTGAGCCAAAAATTTTTCCACCATCACACACAGCTGTTTCTGAAGAATAATGTTTGTGAAACATATCGGCGAAACGTCTGTATAAAATGTAACGTTGTTTTTCGGTTTGCAAAGCTCCTCAAGTTTCTGTGTTGTATATAGTTAGTGTGTAGTTGGCAATCACACGGACTCCAACCTGCCGATTTCCTGAAAAATTGCTGATATCGGCAAGTTGTGTGTGTGTGTGTGTGTGTGTTGTGTGTGTGGGTTCATAAAGCATAAACATATCATGCTCCGTCACCCCAGTCTGAGATGCTGATCTGCTGACTCCTTAACCTATCTCTCATGTCTCTGTCTCTGTCTCTGTCTCTGTCTCTGTCTCGGCTCTGTCTCTGTTCTCTCTCTCTTCTCTCTCTCTCTCTCTCAACCCCCTTGATTACTTCTTCTGGGGTATGCTGAGCAACAGGTTTATTCAGTAAAATCAGGAGACACAAATCATCTGAGGCAACGCATCAGGGAGGCATGTGCAGGGATTGATGGAAATGCTGCATAATGCACCGCGTTTTCATTGAAGGTTGCAACAGCGCTTGAACTGTTGCATGTTCTGCATGAGGGAACAAACACATTGAGCATGTATGTAATGTCATTTGAACAACATGTGTTGTAATGTAATGCCAATCAACCATTCTTATTAATGCTATATTCACCTATGGTTTCCAGACTTTAAGGGCCCCACACTGAAGATTATACATACTTGTACCAAGTTTGAATTTAAATCCTCAAGCTGCTTATCAACTATCACAAAATTTTATGTGACATGACTTTGACCTCATTAATCTAATAATTTATGCAAAACATCATTATACATACTTGTACCAAGTTTGGACATGAATCCGTTTAGCCGTTCTCAAGTTATCATTGGTATGAAAACCTATCAAGGACGGATAGACAGGACAACCTGAAAACACAATTGCCAAGGCAACTTTGTTGCATAGGATAAAAACGATTATTACTTTTATGTATCTACTTATAAATGTATGAAGTGTGTGTGTGCGTGGTGGCGTGGCGTGTGCGTGTGCGTGCGTGTCCGGGCGCGCGTGTTCCGGGCTGCGCGTGCCGGGGCTGCGCGTGTCCGGGGGCTGCGCTGTGTCCGGGGAGCTGCGCGTTCCGGGGCTGCGCTCGTGTCCGGGGTTGCGTGATTTGTCCGGGGCTGCGTGTGTTCCGGGGCTGCGGTGTCCGGGCTGCGTGTGTCGGGGTGCGTGTTGGTCCGGGGCTGCGTCGTGTCGGGGGTCCGGGGTTGTGTGTGGCTGGAGTTGGTTGGTAGGGGTCGGTTTCAGAGATTGGAATGTAGACCTATGAATCGTTCAATGCACAGTCCACATTTTTTAAAGTCCATTTTGACTGCTTACCTACTCTACTCAATTGAAAGTGCTGCACATCGACTCCAGCTGTATTGCATAGACAGTTCAGCTAATGCAGGCACTCAAGCCGGATGGACTGTATGTGATACATGGCATTTCAGTGGGACATTTTGGAACACTTAGATGAAGACTAATCCTACAAACATGTTCCCTTCAGAAGGATCAACTTTCCATTGTTTTTTTTTTCCGGAGGGGGAAGGGAATTTTAACAAAGAAAAACCATTTAAACGCCAGGATTTGGCGGCTCTGGCCTCCCAATGAGTTCAGAACCGAGGGTGACAGTTCCAAATTAACGTGTGATGTGCCTATGTATGACTGAGGTCATTGGGCTATTCTATTTTTTGAGTCTAAACTGGATATGTTGGAGAATTTTGGACTCACAACAATTTGGGCCTCCATGGCAACGAAAAAGTTCATTTACCAACAGACGGAGCTTTACCCCACGCTGGAGTCAGATAGTGCGCAATTTCTTCGAGATTTGATGATTGGGTGTGACGGTCCGATGCTGTAGCCACTACGTTCGCCAGACACAACCACTCAGCGTTATAATTCTGTGGGGTTATGTGAAAGGACATGCGTGTACTGACAAGAGTTTTCCTGATGTTGCGACCTGAGGAAGGATTCTGGCTACACTCAAGACTGTTAGATGTTGGAAGGGAGTTTGAGTTCAGGTCAGGTCAGGTTGGAGCATGCGCCGGAAGCAGCGCGTTGCTGCGTCCACTTTCCGACGGTGCTCCAGAGACCTCCGTCTGGCCATCCCCCAGGCAGACGCCTGGCCCATCCCCATCTCCTCGAGATGCTGATCAACCTGTCTGCAACCATGAGGCACGTGGTTGGCCCATTGGCCTCCTGCACTCACGAGGCTCCCTCGCTGAGAGAATCTGGTGAGCCAGGATCAGCATCCGGAAAATTAGCCACATGTCCATACAGCGCAGCTGACGGTATCATCCTCTCTTAGGACAGGACGTTCCAAGGCACCCACCAGGAAGGGCCACCTCAGTTAATCCAGGAGAACGCCGTCTGTGGACGACACTCACCACTAACTCCACCACAACCACCGCAACTGACCCTGGATGTTTTACCTCGTGCTTTCTTCCTATCATCAAGGGAATGGGGGTCCCAAAGGCTTCCCCATTCCATCATTTGGTTGAGTGTCCCTGCAATGGCAGCAGCACAGGAGGTAGTCCCATGGAGTGGGATTCAGTTTTCTCGCGTTTTTTTGTGTGTTTTGCAGAATGAAGTGTTTTACGGTGGCCAGATGCAAATCTGCCACCAACCTCCTGAAAAAAAAGTAACCTCTGGCCAGGACGACGTTCACAGATGCAATTGGGCACTAAATATGGATGGCCGTTTGGCTCCACAGGAGCTCCTCCATCCTTTAGCCGCTGTTACCACCTTGACATTTTAGCCAGCGTATGGCAAGGTATCAAAAGTAATGTAAAAACGCTGGTGTAGTACGCTGAACTATTGATGTTTTTTTTCCAGTTTTTGACGTATTTCATAACGAGTTGGACGTATGCATAACGTATTAGTAACGTACCACAGGAACGTTTCAATCACATTATAGATAACTTATAACCAACGAATGCTGACGTCGTTTGTCGGGCGTTCACAAACCTATGCCCAACGATAGTCTAACTTCATGCATAGCGCACGGCAGCGTATCCCGACGATCACGTGGCGTTAGCCTATTAAAAGGCTGCGGCCGACCAATCAAATTCATTAACCGCACTTGACATCAAGTGTCAAAGCCGCTGTTCACACCTTGACGATTTTAGCCAGCGTATGCCGACGTATGAAAAATTTGCTAAAACGCTGGCACACGTCGAATACATTAGTGGGGTAAGTTTTGTATACGTTAAGGAGCACGGCTGGCATACGTCGTAGTACGCTTGGCATACGTCGTAGTACGCTGGCATACGTTCGAAAAAAACGAACACAATTCCGGGGTTTTCCCCAAGGTCGATCCGGTTGAAAATTCTCGACGTACTCGGCGTATGGACACACGTTCCGCATTACGCTGGCCATAAGTTGTAGGCACGCTACCGATCGTTTGACACACGTCGACACACGACTTTAAGTTACTCATAAGTCGAAAACACGTCGAGGTAATGGGTTAGCGTCAGTGTTCCAGGACTCCCTGGTTTTTTTTTTTTGTTTTTTTTTCTCGGTATGATGTAGTTGACACTTCATTTCTAGTGCGGTTATATTAAATGGTTGAGCGGTAGCCTATTAATTATATTATTATTATTAACCGCACTAGAAATCGAATTGTCAACATCACCGCGCATTTACCGAAGAAAAAAAAAAACCAGGAGAGCTGGAACACTGACGCTAACCATTACCTCGACGTGTTTTCGAACTTATTGAGTAAACTTACAAAGTAACGTGTGTCGATGTGTTGTTGCAACGATCGCAGTAAGTGCCTACAACACGTTACCAAGGTTAGAAATTAAGTTCGGGTATGCTAAACATACCTCGACGGTTCGGACTTATGAGTTAACTTACAAGTAACGTGTGTCAACGTGTGTCAACGATCGCGTTAACGTGCCCTACAACTTATGGCCAGCGTTATGCGGAATGTGTGAGTTCATACGCTGGCATACGTCGAAAAAATTTCAAGCATGGAAAATTGTCTACAGGCTCGGCGTAACTACGACGTATCCAGCGTGCTCTTAACGTATACAAAACTTACCCATACGCTATCGACGTGTGCCAAGCGTTTTAGACAAATTTTTCATACGTCGGCTTACGCTGGCTAAATCGTCAAAGGTGTGACAGGGCCTTTTTGACAGGTTTTTTTTTTTTTAATCCTGCTGGGTGCCATATCCATACACCTCCTCACCAAGACCTGGCGAGAGACGGTTTAGTCGCTGACAACCCGACCATGAAAAACAGGTTATACAGGGTTTACATGGTACCTGTAACAAGTCAGAGATCTAATCTGCCTGACCTTGGACACAATTGAGGTATCCCTTCAACATGTTACATGTGAAAAGGGGCTCTCACTCTCGAGTGTACTGATGATAAAATGTGAGCTCTGGAAAATCTTGACAATAAAACTTTGAGAAATGTTCTTTCACATGCAGAAACTGCATCATTTTATCCTATTTCAATATTTTCATGACGATTGAATTTGGAATGGTAATTTTGGACATCCTGTACTATCCACTACATATTCAAGCATTACCAAGGCAAAAAACCCAGGTTGCCGACATGCCACTTCAGGAGTGCACATAAAAAGTGTCTTGACATCCAAAAATAAAGAAAAACAGTTTGAGATGACCGAAGTTCGTTCTGACCTTAAACTTACCAGCTTGTAACAGATTATAGTTCCAAAAGGAGAAATCCAGTCTGACACAGTTGTCTTGAGAGAAGGCATTTATTATCCTGACTGCGTGGAGACTGAGATTTTGGTGGACGTCAAGGGATTTTAATTCCCGAAGCCTAAACTGATTAAAGATTATATATGACTTTGCTAAGATAAGGCCAAGAACAGGCAGTACTCTTACATTACAAAACAAAAAATAATATACTCACTTCCCAACTCAGATGCACTGCATCTTCTGCTTCCTCCAGTGATGATTCTTCAAGTATCACTGAAAAGGTTTCTAAAGGTTGGGCTGCAAAACTGACTGCAAGAACAAGGAAGATAAAAAGGCTTGTATTATAAAAAAAGCACAAACAATCTAAGCCCAAACCTACAAATGCTGCCACACTGTAAAGACTGCAGTTCCCCCGTCGAGGCTCTGCACACAGTGGAAATTTCTACTGCACCATTTAGACCATACTGCAAACTGCATTGGTTTTGAAGTAATTATATTCAAAATATGAAGATAAGCTTCGCCAAACAAATACAAAATATAATGTGCACGTGAATACGTCGATTGATATGCCTCCGCCCACGTGAGATGTCAACACACTGTTACGTTGATTTCCATTTAAAGACCAAGGAAAAATTAAAGGTCACGTTGAGAGCGATCATGAGAGAGAAAACGAGAGATAAGTAGTAGAATTGGGAGACAAGTATCAGATGCTTCGATCTCAAGTTGTAGTTCTGCAAATGATTTTCAAAAGGGCCCATGATCTTTGACCTATTGACCCAAATTTAAATCGGTTCACCTATGATATTTTTTTTGTATGCAGAGTGCGAGGCTCATAGAAGAGTTCGAACAAAGGAATGGATTATAGTTAGGGAGCTAGCACAGTTTCATTGTACACTTTTTGGGAACAAAAGGTTTGATGGTCTCATTCTGTCAAGAGTACATGGGGGATGAATAAAACCCATTTCTTAAGCATGGCATTCCCGGCCTTTAGGGGAGGCAGGGTCCCAAACCCCCCAAAAAAGTGACATTCATTTACACTTTTGAGAAAAACAACGCTATTATTCACACTGATGACACCCCTTCATATCACTAGTTAGAAATTATTTACAAACTTAGGAAAAAATATTTCCAGGGGTTTGCACTTTAAGAAAGGCCCAGTGGGGGTCCAAAAAGGTCTCAATTACACTTTTAGAACCAAAGCTGAAATTGATTACTGAAATATCCCCTCGCATCGCTTGTCACAAAAAATGTAACTTAAGAAGGAATTGTCCTTGGCGTTTCGGCTTTAAGAAGGCTCAAAAGGACCAAGGAGGTCGAGCAAATCCTTATTGGATTTGGCCCTGGCAACCACTAGGCCTAACATTTGCCTAGGCCCCAGGTGTTTCAGCTACACATTCACCCAATAACAACACATTTTCTGTAGGCCAAACTTAGCATCAAGTTTATATTTTTAGTCAGGAAAAATATCACACAGCGCCCGACATCTCAGAAAACCAGACTATAATCCCAGCTGCCTGCCGTGGCGACTGCTATACCTTGCGTGGCTATGAGATTCAGGTCATCCACTGTTCAACTGCTTACTGGAAACGTACAGGCTGCCCCTGTTTGCATTCAGTCACACACACTACTGCGTGTTGGAGTGTAAAAGTGAAAGTGAAGCCAGGCTCCCGTTGGAACATTCTTCTCTTCATTTGGACAAAGTACCATATGAGGCAAAGACTCACTGAAGTATTGGAAGTCTAATATTCTCAGCCTAGTTTCATATGGAACCAAGGCAACATTGACATGAAAAAAAAGAGAGAACACTGAAAGCTACACTTATCCTAAACAAAAGTAAGCAAAAGTGTCTATATGTACAGTACTATATTTTCGGTTTACACTACCTTCTGAAAGCATTCTTCGAGAAGGCCTCCATCAGGTCTCTCAATGACGCTGATGGCAATTTTCGGCCACTTTTGGCCACATCCCCCAGGCCCATGGAGTTAATTTCATTGATCTAAAGATATGAATAGGCACTGTTTTTTTTAGGGGAAGCAGTGGTGTAGTGGCAGAGTGTCCAGACTCAGGAGCGGAATGGCAGAGTTCGATTCCCGGGTCTGATCATATCTGTTTCTTTGCTGTCCTTTGGGCAAGGCACTTGACCAAAACTTGCTTCTCCCACCCAGGAGTAATGGGTACCTTGGCTTTGGCAAAGAATGAGAAGTTGTGAGCGCTTGAAAACAGCAGCCGGGCTGTAATACTCCGCAAGGAGTGGAGACAGGAACTTGGAAAGAAACAGGCCAATAGCCTGGAGGTAATTAAATGTGTGCAAGCGCTTTGAGAATGTTCAACATTATTTAAAGCACTATGATAATAAACTTCACATTATTATTTTTCCTATCTCTTCTTTCGGAAGGCTCATTAAAATCAAGGGCTCCTGATTGATCTCACATAAAAATGGCGCCCAAGGAAATGTTAATTGGTAGGGCATGATAATGATAATGTCAATCAGTCCTATATTCTGTAATTCTGTATTTCGGTAAATTGAGAAAAATTCAGACACACCACACAATGTCCCTTTTGTCTTTCCCTTCACAGCATCTGCCCCACCCAGTCATTGCCCTTCAAAGTGTCTTATACATGTTTGTTCCGACCGAAGGACAAGCCAGTTACTTTCCCTGACGCAAGAGAAATGGGCAGTTGTTCAGCGTGCTCCTGAGGCAGGATGGAAGTAAGAACTACCAATCTTCCAAATACAGAGGAGTTGTTGAGGCGGTTACCAAGTCATCCAGAGATGGTGATGGTACCACAGCAAGTGATACAAGACCTTTACAAAGTCATACTACTTTCAGTGTCTACCTAGGCCTATTGGAATGACACTGTAGGCCCCAGAGAGAAAGGTATTACGGCCTCTGCATCATCCGCTTCAACTGTTAGTGTGAAGAGTCTAGCAGGAAGGTGTCAACTCTTGGTATTTTTCCCTGATACATGCTTTGTTTTGTGACAAAAAGTGGTCAAAAACGCCCAGACGGAACAAAAAGGAGCTCAAAAGAGCTCCCAGGAAAATTGCAAACCAAGCAAGCAGCACAAAAGATTATAGAGATTGTGCATACCCTTACCCTCAAGCAAGCATGTTTACTTGTAAAAGTCAGTGGGGTTGACCTGATAGCTAAGGAAGCCAAGTTTCACCACAGTTGGCGTGCCACATATATCCAGAGGGCGGATAGGGTGAAAAGTTTTGGGCTGCCCCCCATCGCTGAGGAGCCTGTTAATCCCAAGTTTCCT
>CM068959.1:109833602-109849749 GCA_035128595.1 Eptatretus atami
CAGGCAAACCACTTTACGAATGACTAACGTAAGTCATAACAAGCCGTCTCCCTAGTCTAGGTACCTATGTCAAATAGCGTGGAAAGTTTGAAACTTGGGGTCGACGTTTGCGGACAGGAGACGGTATGGAAACAGCATGCTGGTTGCATGGACAACCACTTAGATGACGAACAGTTGATCGCGACACACGTCTCCCACATCGTACTATTACAAAATATGAAACGTGAAAGTTGAAAACTTTGGAGTTAGAGTGCGGACAGGAACGGATGGAAACAGCATCCTGGTTTGCATGACCAATTTAGATGACGACGTATTGTGAACACCGTTCCACAGTCTGTACCAATATTAACGTGAAAGTTAAAACTTGGAGTTAGAGTGCGGACAGGAAAAGACGACAGACGACAGACAACAGACACGCGGACGGACGGAACAGTACAGACACACATAATATGCCATCATATATATATAAATATATATATATATATATAATATATATATATAATATATATATATATATATATAATCGGGCGTAAAATGAGGTGGTAGATAAAAATGTAGAAAGGAAAAAATAACTTGCATCCAAAAAATTTAACATTTCAACGCTCACGGCTAACGCTCAGGCAACGCTGCGATCACGCGTCAGGCGGGGGTCGGCGGTATCGTATAGTAGGCTTCTGTTCCTTTCGACCGGCGAGCTAACAAAACAGAAAACATAACAGAACAGTCTGGATGTTCCGCGGACAAAACTGGTAAACAAAATGTCTGTGCCTTCAGTTGTGGAGGGCATAAATAAAAGCATTCTGAATATTGGGAAACCCATTCCACTCCTTAGGCATCACAGATTATTTTGATTAAAACGAGACGTATACAAACAACACCATTTGCTGTTTGTTTGGGTTTTTGTATACTGTGTGAGGCTCATGGAAGAGTTTTGTGCAGAACGTAATTAGATCAGAATAACAGAAAAAAAGGATGCAAAACGGCAGCATGGGTGGGCCAAAATGAACAGTATGAATAGCTAAGGAGGAAAACTGGATATTGGAAGGAGAGATTGGATGGGTTAATGGTGTCGAAAAAGATATGGGTATTAGATCACGTGCCGGGCTTTGTCACTGCGAGATACATTGATGGCCGTGCTTAGCTCTCCATTGTGGGATCTTGTCTAATTCCGTTGTCAGGAACCCAGTATTGGTTTAGACTGCATTGTGACGTCCAGGTTTCTAGCTCAAGGTAGTGTCCACCCATCTCTCCATCTGTTACTGACATCAGTGATGCACCTCTCCTAATCTTGACTTTAAGGAGTCGGTTTTGAGTTGATTGGACCAACTTGCTTTTTAATGGCCTTCGTACATCCTACGTGCATTATTCCAGAGTTTGGAGATTGCGAATGCTTCTCAATCAGAATTCAGCCAATAATGCACTGGCAGCGCAATGGGTATCTGTTTGTGCCATGGCCTGGTTCTTTGAAGTGTGTCAGGCGTTAACTGCGTGGCTGCGTGAAACCTTGTGTAGATGAGGAGGCTCTCCTCTTGCTTTGTAAACTGGCTAATTTTACTCCAGTGCACATAACCATATAGCATTACTTTGCTTTCTTTTCTCATAGCAATCAATGGGTGAGGTGAAGATTGGCTCACGACATTTTCATCCATCTCTGCTTGTCACATTTCTTTTTTTTTTTTAAACACTGCAAGATGAAACTGCATAAAGATCGCCAATCAAGGAATGCTAGGGTCTTGAGCAGGTCTGCCATTTTACTGACGTTGATCTGCGGCCATCCCTCTTTTTCGAGGTAGGATGCGTTTCTTCGGCTTGAATTCTGACCTTTGTCTGAAGCAGGAGAGAGTGTGCGGTGTCGCAATCGGCACTGTAGTAACAGATGAAGAGGATGGTATTTAGGCGTTTCAAGCGCCTAGGAGGATGAGGATCCAATTGATGCACCTAGGATGAACCTTGGATGTCTCCAACTCTGTGCTGCGTTTGGTCGGATGAAATTGTTGGTTGCACACAGTATATCTGAACGAGCAGCAGTTCAGTAACTTCAATCCATTCTTGTCCATCCCCAATTCCGTGACATCCGGAGCACTAGTTGGCGGAGGCAGTGTGGTTGTCTCCAATCCACCCTTAGCGGTTGAAGTCCTCCCAGCAAATACAGACTTCTTTCTTTAGGATTTACAATAAGCAGAGTCAGAGCGAAATAAGTTGTTGACATCAGATACAGACTGAATGTAGGGCATAGATGCACATAAGTGAACGGGCCGGCGTTGGTTGAAAGGACAAAGTTAAGAGCCTTTCTGAGCCTTGTGTAGGGATTCAAGTCATTGTCAATATTGAATTTTTCAACTGCAAAGCTACCCCCAGCGAGTCTCCTCACACTTTTCCCTGCCAATATGAACGTGCAATGTTGCCCTTAGTGATCCTCTCCGCAAGTCTGTTCTGTGAAGTGCAGGATATGTGAGCGCCTGCAGTTTCTGCTTCATTAAACTGTTTGGCAGGCTCATGACATGCAATAGGTCATCATAAGGCGCAATGCGCAGAAGTAAGCGTACATTCCACTGCGATATGAACAGGTTGCATCTTCTTTTTCCTCAATGTATTTTTTGTTTATTTCCTGGTGTGCAAATTTTCAACCCGCTTGTTCAGGAGATGGCTTCCAATAGCTACAACTACCATTGAAGGCAAGCAGGTCCGTGATTGGGCCATGGCGAGACAGACTTAAAATCGGTAAACTGCTACTTCCCGGTTATGTCAAGCTGTACAGTGGAACTGGAGTTCGTCCTCTCCAGAGCCCAAGCCTGGGAGGGTGATGAGGTTCGGGCAGGGAGTGAATATACAAATCGCTCCATATTACATATCCAACTGAACAATTTAAACACAGAGCGATTCACAACGCAGAGCCTCATGGGTATACTGATTAACAGATCTGCTCACTTGTTACCAAAGAATGCTTCAGAATTGGTGAGCTGCAATGGAAAATAAACGGAGCATCCTCGAGGATGGCGGTTATCAAATATTGTGTCAAGGTGGAACCACCTTTTTGACATTTTGCTGATTAAGACATCATATTGGAGTAAACACAAGCAATTTTATAATTCAACACATTATTTGTAATGCAAAATTTACATGAATTTGACAGCATGTGCAATAAACCTAACATCTCGCTATAAGAAGTTAAAATCTAGAATCACCTCTAACTCAGAGAAGGACATTCAACGATGAAGCCGGGGACTGTAGACACCAAAGTCTTGACCACATCTGGATGTCCACACTTTGTTGATCACGTCTTGTATTGCACGTTCTGATTATCTTCCCACTGTCCATGACAAGACGTACCAGTTTCATTGTGGCTACATCAAACAGGCCTGGAAAAGAAACATTCTCAAACAAGAGTATAAAACGTTATGTCAAAATACTATAAACAATGATACTAAAAGTTTGGTTTAGGAAACAGATTTGCAACTGGTTGGACTCTTTATAACGACTCTATTTCAGATTGCGCCAGGGCCAGAAAAAGCTGAAAACTCAACGGGTTTCAGGTATAAGCATGCTAAAACAATTACCGTATTTGAATCACGTTCAGGTAAAACAATGAACTATTTGAAACACGTTTGTGATCCAATGGGCTTTTGTGGCAGTTTTATTACTTCGATGTAGGATTATAGGTGGATCCTGACTCGGCAGTAATAATGTGAGAGCAATCCACTGATAAGTCTGGGAAGTCAGCGGGTTAATCAGGTCAAAATCATACAAAGACTAAATTACCATCAGAGATGGTGAGAATCCCCCGCATTGAAAATATAATTGAAATCAGATAAGCGGTTTTCCATTTATGACAACAAACATTTTTTCAATGGTGCCGCCCCAGTCGCCCATTTGGATCCGGCAAAGCCAAAATCAATAGGGTTCTTCCTTTTCAGGTGGTACATGTGTGACCCAAATTTCAAATATACGAATGGTGAACAGTTTATGAGTTATCGCGCTCACAGCTATAATATTGACGCCGCCGCACGGACGGAAACCCAGCGGCCATTGAATCGGCCACGCAAAATCAATAGGTTCTTCTTTTCAGGTGGTAATATTTACCCAAATTTCAAATCGATATGGCGAAAGTATTTTTCAAGATGCAGCCTCAAGTCGGCATGCTGGACCGGGTCACGCCCAAAATAATAGGTTTTCTTCTTCAGGTTACATGTGCCAATTTCAGAATCGAATGCAAAACTATTTATTTTCAAGAATGGCCGACGGGGTGGCTGCTGTATCCGCGACTGCCAAATCAAATAGGTGATTCCTTTTCATGGTGGATCAACGATGACCAAATTTTAAATCGATATGGAAACATAATTTCGCACCACAGCTCTAGAATGTTGATCGCCCAGTCGGACGGACGGCCGCACCAGTCGGCATCTTGGATTTCCCAAGTCCAAAAATCAAAGGGTCTTCTTTTCGGTGGACATTGTGTGGACCAAATTTCATAATCGATATGGTGAACAGTATAGAGCTTTCGCACTCTACAGCTATATGTTGAAGCCCAGCCATACGCCGAAGACCGGCCCTCGCATATGATCGCAGCCAAAATCAATAGGTCTTCTTTTCACATGGTGGTACAATGTGTGACCGCACAAATCGATATGGCGAAGTTGAGTTACTCGCACCACAGCTATAAGTGACGCATGCACCAGCACGGACGGAGACGGGAAGTACCCCGCCGCACAGTCGGCCAATCTTGGATCCCATACGGCTAAAATCAAAATAGGGTCCTTTAGGTTGGACAAGTGTCCCAATTTCAAAATCGATAGGGAGACAGTATTATGAGTAACGTCTCACATCTAAAATTTGGCTTGACAGCTGCCCCATCGCATCTTGGAGCCCATGCCAAAAGCAAAAGTGGTTCTTCTTTCAGGTGACATGTGTGACCGTCAAATTTCAAGCAATCAGATATGGCTAACAGTTATGAGTTTATCGCTCACAGCTAGAAATGTTGACGGCCCACCAGCGGACAGACGACCCAGGTGATAAAATATCGCTTCCGCCACGGCGGGAAAAAACACTGGAATTAGGAGGTTTGGATGGTGAACGATGGTAACAACATTGCTTGGATTGGGATATCGAGCATGTTGTGCAAGACTGTCTTGAAGAAGGAGGGAAGTTGATATCGAAGGCAGAAAAGAAAACGAGAACATAATGAGCGAGTGACCAGGATGCTGGATTTTTTTTGGTTATTTTACCAAGAAAGGGTTGGCTGGACCACGTGTGGGTTGCGAAACTGAAAGGTGGGGGGGGAAGCACGGAAGAGCAGAGGGTGCATAACCAAGAGTGTAAGAAACAGAAGCACCGACGTCTGCGATGGTGAATTAATAGCATAAACTTACAGCTTCAGCACGGGAGATCCAATTATTCTTCGAAGTGCTTGTCCCACAGGGCGTCAAGACTAGCAATCATGTAAGGCCATCCACACTGAGTTTTAAGCCGCTTATGCTTTTTGGAAAATTGTGTAAAACGCTGGAACTCGAATAACGTTAAGTAAGGTTTTATATATATGATAGCAAGCCGAAAACAAATGCTATAGCTGTAGTAAAGTTGCTTAACGGTACTATTTGTCCAATTCCATGCTTGAAATTTAAAGTACTATTCCAGCTGTATAGAACTCACACGTTCCGCGCTACCTGGCCAGAAGTGTAAGGCAGGTTACGCGATTCCGTTGAAGCACTGCTCACGTAGTTTAGTCTACTCATAGCGAAACTCGAGTAATGTATGAAGCAAAGAAATTATTCTACTCACTAGTAAACGGTTGTATTCCGCACGATATGCAAGTTGGACAGTCGACAAAGAGTTTCATAGAGAAACATCGTCAAGTAATAGTAGGCAGTGTTCCAACCGTTTAAGTTTTTATTTTCGGTAGTGACCGGTGATAGTTACACATTCGATTGTATGGCGGATTATAATTATGAATAATAAACGGCGGCAAATTAATTCATAAAACCGAAACTAGAAATCGATAGTGTAACATGACGCATAACGAAGAAACAAAACAAAAAAAAACACAGGATTGGACATCGACGTAACCATTATGAGATGTTTTCATCTTATGAGTTTTTACAAGTAACTTGCGGTCAACATCGATATCGCACAACTATCCTACGCATCGGAAAGTGTGGCATACGGCATAGCTCGTAAAGTTTAAACTATTTAAAATTAACAAGACTATCCACTAAATTACATATGCTAGCGTAGACCGGTTCTATGAGCAATACCAACTTACCCATAAACGATCGCTCGCATAGCGTTTTAGAGCGATGTTTACAGAGGTCGCATCGTGGCAATCGCAAGCGTTCGTGACTGCATTTGAAACTTCCATTTCTCCGGGCGGTTAAGATTGAATGTGTGGCAGCTTTAAATAGGCTAAGCACGTGATGTCGCGATACAATGATGGGCGCTAGCATAAGTAGACATCGTTGGGCATAGGATTTGTGAAGGCCGACACAGGCTAAGCATTGTTGAAAAAAAAAGTATATATAAGAAAGAAACGTTCGTCCGTTACTAATATGTTTGCGATACGACCAAGCCCGATTAGAAGCGTCGATCTAAAATAAACATAAAAGTCAACGTAGCACGTTTAGCTACATTGAATACGTTGCAATTCGCTAAACGTAAAGTGTGACTGGGCTTGAGGCGGGGAATATCCCAGATATGAAAGCTGTAATCATCAGCATGGTAAGGCTGTAAGTGAACCTTCAGGTGCACGGAAGGTTTGTACTAAGCGACGAGCCTCAGTCAGCGCTGATATGGAAGCCAACTTAAATGTATTTGACGCCAGAAAGACGTGGCCGAGATGAGAAAAAGACATATTCCAGGTGTTATTACATTTGGTTGTTTTTTTTTTAAGGTCTGAAAGAGAAGAAGGATGCAGCTCTGCGAAGCTGAGGGATTAACGGCCTACGGTAAGCACGCAAATCAATAAAGAGAAATAAACTTCCATAATAGAGAGAATAATGATGAATTTCAGAAGAGAGGATGGGGGCCTAGAACACTGATTGGGGCATCACCTTAAGCAGGTCTCTGCCAGGAAAAAATGCCCTTTTTCCCATAGGTTTCTCTGCTGATTATGTATTGGACATACTCTTTCAAATAAAGCTTCTGGGCACCCTAATTTGGCCGCAAATCTCATTGACAGCGAAACCAATGAAGCTGCTCCAGAATTTAAAATGCAACAGCAACTTCTTCTGGCATTTTACACCCCATAAATGTATTACCAAAGTAGAACATGAAAAACTAACAATATATAATGGATGTTCTAATGACTTCCTTGACGTTGAAAGACGCATAGTCGACGAATCGATCAAATTCAATGTATTGCAAACTTTTATGGTGCATTTACAACCCCATAAATGATACAACAGATAGAAATCTGTCAACACTACAAATAACCCTTTACTCTATCAGTTGACTCCTGACGTCGAAATGAACGTCATAAGCAATGCGATAGCCCCATAATTCAAAATGTTATCAAAACTTTATTTGAATGAATTAAATCGGATAGAATGGTATCTTATCAATGTCAAATTTATTTTCAAATGCCAAAATGACAGTCGTATTAGGTAAGCGACTTCCCGCTGTGCCAACCAGAGTTCCAAGTTAGAGACTATTTGGGATTAGTCAACAATACACGAATGTAATTATCTCTATCCTCAATGATCAGATCTATAGTGTTCAAAAAGTCAAGTTCTAGTATGAAGTTTTCATTCACAAATGAGAGTCGATATCGGTCTCACCTCGATATGGTCAGAATCAAGTCCGATATGAAACAATGCTTCAGGGTGCTCTGCACGGAGGGGTGCTCCTCTTGATTTTGAATGTTGGAAATCGCTCATCTGGTCAATTAACTGGTCGTTTGAGCAGTATGGTCGGTAATCATTGCTGGAAAGCCTGGAATATTGTACCAGTTGTATGTGGTGGATTCGAGCTCCTTTAAGTCGTTTCTCCAGTCAGATTATCAAAAGTTAACTGCCATGCCTGCGATAAAATCCGAGGAAAGCTCTCTTATGCTCTATCGGAGAATTTGCCAGATTTATTGATATACGAACATCCGTGAGCTATGTCAATGCACATTGGTTAGAGATTGAGTGGGCTTCCTTCGCCTGTTATCCTGGAATGGTAAAACTCATAGCACTATGGAGAACCCACATTGGACGAAGTATTTCTCCCCAATATTACAGCTAAGGCGAATTTCTCGCTTCACATAGAGCAGTGCTAGATCAAATTGTTGTTGACCTCCTGGGATGATGCCAACGCAATGGCATTGCAATACAGTGGATGTCTGGTGACTATCAATTAATAACAGTTGTCTGGTCTAACGCCGATGTAACAGCCTCCTTCGTAGAAAGTTTGCACGAATTAAGCCTAGAATGCTTGAGTAAGACCAATTTCACGAAGTCCATCCTGTGTATGTAGCCGTCAGAGGCCAGATGGAATAGGACCAACTAGAGTGACGACAGTCCGTTACCATGAATGAATCAAGCATTCCAAACTACTGCAGTCAGGAATTTTTAAGTAAAGGTTTTTGAAATCGGAGGTCGAAGTCATAGCTTCTTCACTCATCTCTTTATAAATATCAAATTATCTGTAGAAAATAGCATTCCGATCTGATGACCATTGCCGTGAAACTTGAAAAGCCATGCCATGAGCTTCTGAACTATCATCCTCCTGCTGGAAGTCGCTATAAGTTGTAAGTAACTATCATTAAGCAAGCTATGATAATACACAACGCTGCAATAAAAAAAAAAAAACTTATGAGTGATATGAAATATAGGTGATGGCCATTGCCATACTTTTACATTACTATTTAAACATCACAATTGCATTAATCAGTGTCTGGATCAAGCCTTGCTGCTTGCTTCAATGTCGGCCAAAATTGTCTATTTACATTGGTGGTTCAACGCCTGGCCTGCAATAGACATTTTGCAGGCTGTTATGATTCCAAGATGGAGTGAACAAGTCTTGAGAATACAAAAGGATTGCTACTGTCTATGAGAATTATTCTGGGCTTCCATCGCTGTGAAGCGTGAAAAGGAACTGTTGACTTGCTGAATTCCCCGAGGGCACGCAGGGAGGAAAAGCCCTTGCATCTGTTTTCTTTGCTTGCATATCTCCGCCTAGGAATAAGTTATATATAAAACTTTGGAGTGTATCTTTAAGTGTGGTACAGGTCTTGAACTGCTGTGGTGATCCTGTGCCATTCCGCTTGGCAAGTGTGCCTTGTGCACTTCATAAACGTAATAATTCGAGATCCTCAGTTGCCTCCTCAAATTCATGGCAGATGGGGCTCATTCAAATCGCAACCGATGGACGCTGTCGGTCTAACGCGCGATCGGAAGGACTCCGTGCGGAGCCGACCACGATTCCGAGGGATTCCGTTGAGATCGCAACTCGGGGTCTACACGGTTCGAACTGTAACGGTATGAGAAAGTCGAAAGCGTTTGGTGGAGAGCATAGGCTGTCAGCCAATAGGTGACCGGGTTGGATCAGAGGGAAGGAAAGCCGGAAACGGGGATCTCAGGTTGGATGCTGTATGTACAGTTCAAGTAGCTGTACTCACAGGTTAAGAGTCTGGGGTATTATGTTGAGGTCAGAGCTTCAAGGAAGAAGTTTAAAAGTATCGCGAGTAGGGTCTTCGTCTGACACTAAGGAAAAAGAGAGCTCAGGGGCGAGAAGCAGGGGATTTTCGGTCCAATAAAAGGAGATACGTTAAAGCACAAGGCTGGTGACAAGTGAAAGAAATACAATGGGCAACTCTGTCAAGAACCAGAGTTACCAAGAGGACAATGATGAAGTTGTCGGGATAAATATGAATTGATAAGTAAAAGAGTAAGATTGGTGACTGGACAGCGGGTAAAGGATCTTCTCGCGACACGGCCCTTAGATCAAAGATTCACCATCGTAGCACTGTGTTGCGGGGGCAGTGGGAGCTCAGAAGACAGAAAGACAGCCCTGGAGGGCGTAGCAGCTTGGTAATGGGTTCAACAAGCTGAGACAGGAACACAAGGTAACGGAGCAGAGAGGCGAATACAATGTGAGTGGAAGTTTGGAGTTTTGTTAGAGTAAGTAATGTCCAACTGGATATGTACATTGTGGACAACTTGTTATGTTGTCTGAGATAATAGAGTGGTCGTCCATCTTAATGTGGACTTTGGACGAGTGATGCGCAGGACACAAGATCTGGAGGAGGAATAGATTGCAGGTATGTTAAATTATGTGATGGCGATGTCATATGAGAGTGTTTGTACCGAAGGTGTTGTTGTGTGCTGGTGTTTGTGTGTGTGTGAACTCTATAGGAATTTTAATAATTTAAAACCACTTGGTGGGAAGTTTGGGAGATATGGTGAGATTCCCTACATATCCGCGTGGAGAAATGATAAGCTCGGTTTTCTTTCTCATTGTATCGATAAACTCGTATCTGTTTGTGCTTTGAACTGCGCGTTCGCTACGGACTAAATGGTAGATTTCTTCGGAGCATATTCTGATTTAAATTCAAATTCAGTATTCTGTTTCCACTTGCATGTTTATTAAGGCTGATCCGCGTAGGGGTTGTGTGAGTGGTATGACGCATGACGCGTCCGAATCGATTCATCAGGATACGTAGTTGATTATAAGAATATATGTTGAAAATGTTAAGACAAGGAATGCCGTTTTAGATCGTTCGGATTTAAATAGTGCACGCATTCTCGCATGAGAACGTCTCTTTAAGGCGGTATAATGGTTTTGTGTGGATGTTGTGTTGTAGTTGTTGTTGGGCTTCGTGAAACGACAGAGGGAAAAAAAAATAACGTCATTCCGTCGTGGCTAAACGCAGTTTTCGTTCTTACAGGCTATCTGAGTATTATGCGGGTGAATGGGCGAACTTTCCGCCTGTGTTGGTGGTGCTCCGTGTGCGGTTGGCGCCGGAAGTAAGAAAGATCTAACTGACTGAAGGGATGCATAGTAGGTGAGTTTATGAAGGGTAGTTAAAATCACACGTGAATGTGGAGTGAGTTTCTTCGGTCCGCATAGCTGGTTTGGCGAACGAGGGATTATTAGATTTGTGGAAGCTCACTGTTTGGATGCTGTTGGAGGTGTTTGTTCAGGTTAGTAACATTTTGAACTCCAGGTTATAGTAATTAGAGAGGTGTGCAAGAAAAGGTAGCGTAGGATGAGTCAGTGATGCATATGACATGAGTGGGTGAAGATAAATGGTGTGATGCATTCGGCACTCGTCCAAATTGTGTGAACTCTCAGCTCAGCCGGGGATGAGTCAACCCAGCAAGTTTAAATGGCGTTGTACTATTGTGAATTCGCAGGAGTGGGATTTTAAAACGCGTGTTTTTTTTATATCTTTCAACGGGCCACCGTGATTGCGAAGATTCGTGCCTTGTGTCTCTGGTACAATTTTACACTTTGGAAACAACATTGATGGTGAGCGGCGCCAGAAGAGTGTGACGATATGGTATTGGTTAGATGGAATGTTGATTAGGAACACTGATTAGGAAGGAAGAGCGGCGGTGGACGGTGAATACAAGCCGCCAGTAGAGCGTCGAATACTAAAGACAAGAGAAAGACTTGCACCACAAGCATGATTACACAGGATTGGAGGGCCTAGATTGCATTCGCTAATTACTTGAGATATCACTTGCATAGCTTTCCTGTGAAGAACGAGGAAAAAAAACAGTTTGTTTGTTTATATGGGCTAGCTACCTGTCAGGTGAAATTCATTGGATTAATCGGTATTCATTTATGTAAATGAAGACGGGGGTTTGAAAGTAAGAATTGGATGTTAGGGGATTAATAAATGCTTGACAGCAGAAAGGTTAGGAATGGATGGAAGGAATCACTCTGGACGACAATGATTATTGCTGGTGATTATCAGTAATTATTCTTCCTTGAAGACTTATCTTTGAATTATTTGGAATTTTTTGTGGAATTATGTAAGACACACAGGTGTGTTGGCACATTTATATGCGGACACTAGACAGGTCACCATAGTTTGACGTGTAATGGTGGTGATCGGATATATATCTGAGATAATGAAACAAACAATGAATACATCATGATATGTTTGTATGTTGATAAATTAACTAGAAAAGTGATTTTCAGCACTTTACCCGGATTGGTTGTCAAACATAAAAAATGGAGTAGTGATGGAACCTGGTGTGTTCTACTTCAACTAGCGCAATAAAGTAGGAAAGTGGGGGAAAAAGAATCATTGGAAGACGTAATGCATGTCTTTTGGTCATTATGTATAGACTTTTGTTGAGATTACAATTGAGAGCCTTTACCTAAGCTGTGATAATTGTTAATTGGGATAGAAAAGTTACTCACAGTCTGTACCTATGTACCAAATATGAAACGTGAAAGTTGAAAACTTGGGGAGTTAGAGTGCGGACAGAAACGGATGGAAAACAGCATCCTGGTTGCCATGGCAACCACTTTAGATGTCGAACGTATGTCGCGACACACCGTCTCCACAGTCTGTACCTATGTACCAAATATGAAACGTGAAAGTTGAAAACTTTGGGAGTTAGAGTGCGGACAGGAACGGATGGAAAACAGCATCCTGGTTGCCATGGCAACCACTTTAGATGACGAACGTATATCACGACACACCGTATCCACAGTCTGTACCAAATATTTAACGTGAAAGTTTAAAACTTTGGGAGTTAGAGTGCGGACAGGAACAGACGGACAGACAGACAGACAGACACGACGGACGACCGAGTATCAACATAATATGCCCATATATATATATAAATATTATATAATTTAATATATATTATAATATATATATATATATATATAATCGGGCGTAAATGAGGTGGTAGATAAAAACATTAGAAAGGAAAAAATAACTTGCACCAAAAATTTTAACATCTTCACGCTCACGCTAACGCTCAAGCTAACGCTGACGCTCACGCTCACGCCGGGGGTATCGCTATAGCTCTCTGTTCTTCGAACAGGCGAGCTAAAAAAACAGAAAAACCCATAACAGACAGCTGGATGTCCCGACGGACAAACTGGTAAACAAAATGTCTGTAGCCTTCAGCTGTGGAGGCATAAAAAAAAAGCATTCTGAAATATTTGGGAAACCCATTCCACTCCTTAGCAACTCACATTATTATATTGAATTAAAAATCGAGACGAGTACAAACAACACCAATTCTGTTTTGTTTTGGGGTTTTTTGTATACATAGTTGAGGCTCATGGAAGAGTTAGTGCAGTGAACAGATCAGGATGTAACAGACAAAAACAGGATGCAAAACGCATGCATGGGGTGGCCAAAATTGATACAGTAGGAAATGCTAAGGAGGGAAAACTGGATAATTGGAAGGAGAGATTTGGATGGGGTTAATGAGTGTCGAAAAGATAATGGGTATTCAGTCACTGCCCGGGGCTTTGTCACTGGCGAGACAGTTGATGGTCGTGCTTAGCTCTTCCATTGTGGGATCCTTGTCTAATTCCCTGTTTCAGGGAGACCAGTGATTGAGTTTAGAACTGCATCTGTGACCAGGTTCTCAGCTCAAGGTAGTGCCCCACCCATCTCTCCATCTGCTTACTGCCATCAGTGATCACCTCTCCTATCTTTGACTTTAATGGAGCTGTTTTGATTGATGTTGGACCAATTGCTATTTTAATGCCTTCGTACATTCCTCGTGCATTTCCAGAGTTGGCAGATTGCTGAATGCTCTCACACAGATTCAGCCAATAATCACTGGCGCAGCAATGGGTAATCTGTTGTGCCATGTTCCTGGTTGCTTTGAAGGTGTCACGTGTACTCTGGCTTGGTGAAACTTTGTAGTTGAGAGCTCTCCTCTTGGCTTCTGTAACTGGCTTAATTTTACTCCAGTGTGCCACATACCATATCAGCATTACTTTGCTTTCTTTTCTCATATGCATCAAGGGCTGAGGTGTAGATTGCATCACACATTTCATCCCATCTTGCTTGAACACTGCAAGAATTCCTAAAGCTGCCTGAAAAGATCTGGTCCCAAGGAATCAAGGAATTGCTGGGTCTTGAGCAGGTCTGCCATTTTACTGACGTTGATCTGCGCCATCCCCTTCTTTTTCGAGTGATGCAGTTTCTTCGGCTTGATTCTGACCTTGCTGAACAGGAGAGAGTGGTCGGTGTCGCAATCGGCACTGTAGTAACTACGAGTGAAGAGGATGGTATTTAGGGCGTTTCACCTAGCGAGGATGAGATCCAATTGATGCCAGTGATGAGACCTTGGATGTCTCCATACCTTGATGCTGCGGTTTGGTCAGGAAGAAATTGTTGGTTGCACACAGTTCTCTGAAACAGCACAGTTCCAGTAACCTCAATCCATTCTTGTCCATCTTCCCAATTCCGTGACATCCGAGACCAGTTGGCCAGGCAGTGTGGTCTGTCTCCACCCTAGCGTTGAAGTCTCCCAGCAAATACAGACCTTCTTGCTTTAGGATTTTACCAATAGCAGAGTCCAGAGCGAAATAAAATTGGTTTTTGACATCAGATACAGAGCTGAATGTTGGGGCATAGATGCACATGAAGTTGACGGGGCCTGCGTTGGTTGAAAGGCAAAGGGTTAAGAGCCTTTCTGAGCCTTTTGTAGGGAGTTCAATCATTGTCAATATTGAATTTTTCACTGCAAAGCCTACCCCCAGCAGGTCTCCTCAACACTTTTCCCCTGCCAAAAGAACGTGCAATGTTGCTCCTTGAGTGATCCTCTCTCGGCAAGTCTTGTCTCTTGAAGTGCAGTGATATCAATGTTGAGCCTGCCGAGTTCTCTGTCAATTACAGCTGTCTTGCAGGCATCATTGACATGCAATAGGTCATCAGTAAGGCCAATGCGCAGAGTACGTACATTCCAGCTTGCGATATGAACAGTTGGCATCTTCTTTTTCCTCAATGTTATTTTCTTGTTTTTCCTGGTGTGCAAATTTATCAACCCGCTTGTCAGGAGATGGTTCCCAAAGCTACAACTACCCATTGAAGCAAGCAGGCCGTGATGGGCCATGGCGAGACAGAACTTAAAATCGGTAACTGCTACTTCCCGTGTTATGTCGAAGCTGTACAGTGGAACTGGAGTGTCCTCTCCAGAGCCCAAGCCTGGGCAGGGTGATGAGGTTCGGGGCAGGGTGATATATAACAAACAGCTCCATTCATTACATATCCAACTGAACAATTTAAACATGACAGAGCATTTCACAACGCAGAGCCTCAATGGGGTATACTGATTACAGATCTGACTCACTTGTTGACACAAAGAATGCTTCAGGAATTGGTGTAGCTCAATGGAAATAAACGGACAATCCTCGAGGATGGCGGTTCTCAAAATATTGTGTCAAGGTGACCCCTTTTGACATTTTGCTGATTAAACATTCATATTGGAGTAACACAAGCATTTTTATAATTCAACATTATCTTGTAAATGCAAAATTTACAATGAATTTTGCACGCATGTGCAAAAGACTAACAGTCCTCGCTATAGAAGGTTAAAAATCAGAATCACCTCTTCCAACTCAGAAGGACATTCAACTTGAAGCCGGGAGACTGTAGACACCAAGTGCTGACCCACATCTTGGATGTCCACACTTGTTGATTCACTGTCCATTGTATTCACGTTCTGTTCATCTTCCCACTGTCCATGACCAAGACGTACCAGTTCTTGTGCTACATCAACAGGCTGGAAACAAGAAACATTCAAACAAGAGTAAAAACGTTAATGTCAAAATATATAAACAAGATACTAAAAGTTTTGGTTTAGTGACCAACAGATGCTAACTGTATGGTAGCTCTTTATTAACGACTCCTATTTCAGATTGCCAGGAGGCCAGAAAAAGCATGATAAACTCAACAGGGTTTCAGGTAAAAGCATGCTAAACAATTACCATTTTGAATCACGTTCAGGTAAAACAATGACTATTTTGAAACACGTTTGATCCAATGGCTTTTGTGCAGTTTTATCTATCCGATGTCAGGATTATAGTGGGACCTCCAGACTCGGCAGTATAATGGTGAGAGCATCCACTGCAAGTCTGGGAAGTCAGCGGTTTGAATCCCGGTCAAATCATACCAAAGACTAAATATACCATCAGAGATGGGGAATCCCCCGCCATTGAAAAATAATTGAAATCAGATAAGCGGTTT
>CM068959.1:109863933-109874764 GCA_035128595.1 Eptatretus atami
GTTTAGTGACATGTTTCTATCTGTTGGTAATACATCTATGGGGTGTAAAATGCACCACAAAAAAAGTTTGCAGTACATTGAATTTCTGATATCGATCGGTCGACTATACGTTCATGTCACTGTCCAGGAAGACTCACTTAGTACAATTCCGATTATTCAATATTTTGTGTAGTCTTGTCATCATGTTTTATTGTTCGTAATCCATTTATGGGTTAACACTGCACCAGAAAAAAGTTTGCTGTGCATGAAATTTAGGGGCAGCATATTGGATTTGGCTGCCTATTGGATTTCAGGCAAATCTCAGGGTGGCCAGAAGCTTATTTGAAGAGTACTGTTTCCAAGAGTACATAAAATCAGCAGAGAAAACCTTGACTGGAAAAAAGGGCAGTTTTTGCCTGGCAGAGACCTGTCTATTACAGGAACAGAAGAAAGGATTCCGTTGAGAGCCACACGTTGGCTTCGAGAGTGGAGGAAGTCAGTAACCCAAGGAAGTCAGATTTGGCCTTGGATACTTTTGAAAGAGTTTGGAGAGTAAAGCAAGAGTCCAGACAGTATTGAAAGCCTGAGCCATGTCTCGAGAGACAGCCCTGATCTCATCTGGCATTGAGGGCCTCCTTCCATTGTTGGGTGAGTAGAAGCAGCATGTTCAAGGTGGAGTGACCTGGTCTGAATCCAAATCGGTGATCTGAGATGACGCTGTTGGAGAAAAGGAGGATTTCATGACCTTGCTGATTGGAAGTAAGTTGAGAGGTCTGTAGTTGAAGGAATCGTTTTTTTTGCACTTTTTTCACATAATGCAGTGATGTTGTGGCTTCGCTGGTACCCAGAGTGCCCCGGAATGTGACAGCACTTCCCTTAAGCTCAGTGGCTATGTTTGGCTTGTGTATTTGTCTGTATGTCCATGTGTGTGAAGTGTGTGTGTGTCAGCTTTACTTACATCTTGTATTTAAATAAATAAAGGTTGAAGGGAAGTGGTGAGAACACAAGTTTGAGAGCAAGTGTGTTTTGTTGTTTACATTCGATGATGATAAATGTTTTCTAACAAGATTTATACAATTTACAAACTAGTCTATTTTTTTGCCCTTACCCTACCACCATCACCCAAGCACTGTAGTTTGGGAAAAGAATAAGAAGGTTGACAATAAGTATGAGACAGAAAATGTAGCATGCTTTGATTAGTTGCCACTTCAACCTCATTTAATTGAAAATCATCAGCTACCTACTCATTCACAGATACTTGGTTTCTAAGAGTTATAAATACTAGTACGTGCCCATAAAAAAAGATTTTTTTTAATAAATAAATATTCAAACCGCGAGCAAGAAACAACAACACACAGCCGTGTTCTTCGCTCTCGTGCGTCCCGACGTGCGTTGCCGGAAGTCATCGCAGTAATGATTATTCGCAATTTAGTTTTAATGGCCAATTTATCAATTAGCGCCAACAGTATTTGCCTTTTCGCAATTGTCGTCGCAAGGAAAAACAAAAAGAGAAAGAAAGAGAGGAACAAAAAAATTACTTCCTGTTTCGGAGCACACCAGCTCACTCTGATGTTACCCGAAATTTATGCACCGTCTAATATGAAAACGATCAATAACTTGGGGCATAGGTTTATCATCAATGCGCATAAAGATGGAATATTGTAAGAATAATTTATTACAAAACTACATCGAAGTGCCATCACTATCCGGAAGCCCGTACGTTGTAACCTGTAATGGGGAACGCGGCTGAGCTTCCCTTCCCCACGTTGAAGGGAACGCGGCCACGCCCACGCAACAACGTGTCTTGTCATTGGTTTGGTAAATAAATGACCATAACTTGGGAACCACTTGTCCGATTAATATTGTTACGGCTGTGGAAATTAGCAAACACCATTCAGGTCCCGTAGGTGAGATTTTTTTAAGTACATGGATAGTTAGCCCAAACCCATTGTTTAGAGGGAATTAATGTGATTCATTCGGCTGCCGATCCTTCGAGATAGCCGTTTTTCTGTCCTTTCTTTAATTTGAACAACCACCACCCACCACAAGCCGCTCTCAACACCGCGCCACCCCCCACCATCCACGCAGCCACATCTTCGCCCCCTCGCCGTTCAACAGGCTCCGTGCGGGTACGATCTCCGCAGCGCTAGCAGGAGGATGCGCACGTTTTACGGCCTGTTTTCCCGTCTGGCTTCTCCGCGCTTGGAGGAGAGAAGCGAGGGGAGGGCAGCTCACCGCCGATTGGCGGATGGACAGTGTGAGGCGGTCGGGGTGAGGGAACGCCCCTGTTCCAGAACCCTCTCGAAGGAGGGTGGAGCCAAGAACGGGGTGGAGAGCGCGGGGGCGGGCGCCGGGGTATAAGAGTCGGAGGCGCAGGAGGCATTCGGTCTCTCTTGGTTCGGTGTTCTTGGTTCAGCTCTCTCTTGGTTCGGTTGTTCTCAGTCGGCTCTCTCTCTTCTTGGTTCGGTGTTCTCCTTGGTCGGTGTTCTCAGTCGGCTCTCTCTCTTGGCTTGGTTCGTCTCTCTCTCAGTTGGCTCTCAGTCCGGTGTGTTCTTGGTGTCGGCTCTTTCTCAGTCGGTGCTCGTCCGTGGCGTCGAGAGGCCAGCACGAGCAGGCACGAGGCACGCCGGAGAGACCTCGCGCGACCACGCTCGAGCACAGAGTCACGGCCAAGTGGACAACGTCGGCGGACGGTCGCCAAGGACTCGACACCTCAGGAAGTCGCGACTTCCATTTTCTTTGGGTTTGTGGTGAACGTGTGTGTGTGGCGCGAGTCCCGTCAAGTAGAACTGTGTAAGTGTGGCCGTGTGTTCGCGGTTGGTCGGTCTTAACTCTTTCTTTTATATGTGCATTCTTGCTATAAATACATGCTTTATGTGTGCTATCTGTGTTCGTGTAAATAAAGTGCTTGTGTTGAATTGTTCCCCTTTCGCTGCGTCCTTTCCTTTGTGGTCTCCATCTTGCTTCACGTAAAGGGTTTGAGTGGGCGCGGACGCCCGAGAATTAATTGGAACCGTCAAGGCCGACGATAACACGCCTCGGTTATCTCTGTAGCACGGAACGGACTGCTTGCGGTTCGTGTCCGGAGTCGGCCTGTGGCGAGGTACAACCCCTCAGTAGGTTACCCGTGCGGGTATTTAGGTATATCGACTTTCGGCGATTCACCCTATTCCGCGCGGGTAGAATGCGGACTGGGTTGTGGTGAGGCCGAAAGGTCCACCCGTGACTAGATCCCGGTGTTAGTCCGAGAGGGTCACGACTGAATTGTCCGTCCGGTGCGCCGTGCCGCGATTCGAGTTACGTGGTCGGTCGCACGCCGGCGGGCGCGAATTCGCAACACTGGTGTCAGAGAGCGGGAAAACGAACCCTCCCGTCTCCAAGCTAAATTCACAGGAATCGGTCCAGGGTGAGAGGAGCGACCCCCGATTCCCTCAAATTACGAGCGATTAAATTAACCCCTTACGTGGAATAAGATGGCGTCTCAAGGCGGCGGGTGCCGGGGGTATTAGAAATGTATATGTGTAGTAATGTAGGATCCATGGCCCAGGATGTAGACCCCGAGCAGGACATTGGTGTGCAGGAACAATTACTCCTCCAACCAAACGCAGAGCCCGAAATGGGTGTGGCGGCGGCAGCGGCCGCTGTATGACACCTCCCCTCCCCCTCTCCGCCAAAACCCCCGATCCTCGCCGAATCGGCTCAGCCGAGTGCACCCGACATGGCCGGCTATTCGCCATGCTGGAACAAATGAAAAACGAAATGAAACGGAAATGAAATCGAATATGCAACAAATGGGAAGCAAAAGGGATGGAGTGAACAAACAAATGGAAACAAACACAAACGGAATGAACGAAAAAATGGATGGAAACGCACTCAGAATGGAAACAAACACAAACGAAATAAAAACAAATGTGTGCAGGATGAACAATCAAATGAATGCGAACTTACAACAGGTGAAGAACGGAATGGAAAACAAAATGGAAGAAATGCGGGGTGAGACGCAGAACATGGGCCGAAGCCTGCAGGCGGGCATGAAGGCAATAACGGCGGAGTGCGTAACGGCGACGCACGTGGGGAGCGAACAAGCTGGGAGGGGGTGCAACGGTTGTCAGGCCCGCGGTGAAGGCGGGTGAGGAGAAAATAATTCGGGAGACGTGTTGGGCGAGGGTCGTGACAGAGAAAGTGACGGTGACCGAGAGGGAAAAATATAAATGGGGTGACCGAAACGTGTGAGACGAGACACGAGGTGACGACAAAGGAAATAAAAATAGTGGAGACAAGGGAGGTAAGGGTGAAGAGGTGACTGAGATAACAGAGACACGGGAGGTAGAAACGGTAAAGGAGAGACTGCACGATAAAGACGGGGTTAAAGGAACGGAACACACACACACAGAGTTAGCGAGGCTTAATGGGGGTGAGCTGGTGGACTGTGTTGTGACCCGTGCGAGCAGCGGATGGCTGCCTCCAGGAACGAGGGGAGGGAGTATGCCCCTTGAGGCGGATCACGACCAGGTGGGTTCGGTCGTGTCGAGCGAGTTCAAGGGACGGGTGCTGCGAACGGTGCACGCCGAGCTTGGGGTATAGAGGCCCGGAACCCCTTGTGGTGGCACGAATCCCCAGCGTGTTGGTCCCGGCGTGGTGGTGTCGAGGTGTGTGTACACGAGCGTGGCGAAATGCGTGCTGCAACGCACGCATAGCGTGGGTGCAAGGGCGTGTGTGAGACGACGGTGGGGACAAAGACCCCGTGTGTGGATGAGACCCCAGGTGGAGTGCGACCCCGTGTGTGAGTGTGTGTGGTCGCGAGTGTGCCGGAGTGCGTGCTTCCCAGCACGCCATGTGTAAAAGGGGCACCGCAAGTGGAAGAGGCCGTGTGTGTGAGTGAAACGGCCAGTATGAATGAGGCACCGCGAGTGAGAGGAACCACGTATGTGAGGGAAACGGCACGAGTGAGTGAGCGGCCGAGTGTGAGAGAGACCGTGTGTGTGAGGTCTCTGTATGTAAGGGAGATGACGGTCGCATGCGGGAGCACGCACCCGCGTCTCCTGGGGTGAGTGTGTTGGAGTGGAGTCTGTGCGTCGTAACACGCAGTGTGCGTGTAGAACGGAGACAACGGCGACAGAGAGACAGAGGCCGGGTAGCGGCCGTAGCTTGTTGGGGACCGCGCCGGGTTCACCCAGCAGCGAGCGCGAGGTCCGTGCTGTGCAACGCACGAGGCCGCCACGTGCTCGCTTGCGGGAGTGAAGCCG
Source organism: Eptatretus atami (assembly GCA_035128595.1). NCBI lineage: Eukaryota > Metazoa > Chordata > Myxini > Myxiniformes > Myxinidae > Eptatretus > Eptatretus atami. The sequence continues at coordinate 109,869,159 of CM068959.1, forward strand.
TCCGGAAACGCCAGCGGTGGATTTGCCGATCCCAGCGGGACGGACAAAGTCTAGGCAGGTAGACGAATTTGGACCGGACGGGTTCTCCACGCGAGCTTGTGTTAAGTGAAGGCGAGGTACAACCCCTCGGTAGGTTACCCGTGCGGGTATTTAGGTATATCGACTTTCGGCGATTCACCCTATTCCTCGGGGTTAGAATGCGGACTGGGTTGTGGTGAGGCCGAAAGGTCCACCCGTGACTAGATCCCGGCGTTAGTCCGAGAGGTCACGACTGAATGTCCGTCCGGTGGGTGACGTGCCGCGATTCGAGTTACGTGGTCGTTCGCACGCCGGCGGGCGCGAATTCGCAACAATATCAAACCTTGAAAAGGCACATCCTCAGGTTCCCAGCAATATACCTGGCAAGTTTCAATCAGATTGGACCAGTGGTTGTCGAGAAACAGCGGTACACAGACACACACAGACACACACACACACACAGAGATTGCTGGAATTATAGATAGATTATGGCAAAATATCATAGGATTTTGGAGATGTTTTTGTCAAACTCATCTGGAGAAGAGCATCATATATGGCTGTTTCTTGTGTTGATTTATTATGTTGTGGAAGTTTGTTAGAGTCAATTATTCCAAGTTGCTCTTGTTATCAATTACAAATGCAACAGCATGGCAAGTGGACTCTTCTTCTTCTCCTCCTCTTCCCATAAAAAGGGGTGAGGTCCGATGACCCCACACTTCTGCCCTGCTTGACCACGATACCCCTCCAAGCCCCTCTGTCCTGAGCCAACTCTCTCTACTCTCCAACCACCCCTACTTTACGGATATCTCTCCTCACACAATCCTCCAATCTCAACCGTGGTCTACCTCTTTTCCTCCTACCTTGCTCCTTCAACCTATCCGCTCTCTTCGCCATTCTCTCTTCCCCCATCTGCACCAAATATCCAGCCCATCTCAGCCGGCATTTCACCAATCTTCCCATCAAACTCATCTATCTACACACCAATCTCCTCCCTCAGTTCATCTATCCTCCTTCTATCCACCCTCGTCAGTCCCGCAATCCACCTGACCTAGTTGTTCTCGCAAACCTGCAGCCTCTGTTGTGTCTCTGTCAGTGCCACCATCTCCAGACCAGAAAGGTAGGCCGGTGTTACACATGACATTAGAACCTTCCCTTTCAATTTTCTTGACATCTTTCTGTCTGCCATTACTCCCTCCACCCTCCTCCACACATTCACACCCACCTGAATCCTCCTCCGCACCTCTGCCTTGGACTCTTGGATGCTTTTGAATACAACATGATATTCATACATTTTTCTACCATCCAGTCAATGTTCCTCCCAGATACTCAAACCTATTTGCCCATCTGATATCCTTCCCCTCTAACGTGATATTCATACATTCTCTCTGTTGCCCAACCCATATCACTTTAGTCTTCTCCATACTCATCTTCAGCCCATGCTTCCCAAATGAGCCCTCCCACTTCCCCAGTACTTCCTGCATTTCCCGCTCACTCTCCACCACAACAGCCAGATCCTCTGCATACAGCAACCTCCTCATACTGCCCCTCAAGCTCACCTTCCTGCTTTCCAGCTCCATTACCATGATAAACATGAGTGGGCTGAGAGTACTTCCCTGCCTCAAACCAATGTTTACACTGAACTTCTCAGACATCCCAGGACCAACTAAGACTCTTCCCTTCATTCCCTTGACAATCCCTTACACCAACCTAACTTATGCTTCTGGCACTCCCATCCATGTCAGTTGTAGAATGTCTAACGTAATTTTGCCTCTGCTCAGCATTGCATTACTCTGAGTTGTGTGTATACGGTACTAGCAGGGGCCAACCAGCGTGGAGGGGGGGGGGGGGGGGGGGGGGGGGGGGGGGTGAACCCGGCTGGATGAGCTCTTCCAGGCGGTGGTTTCTGGATGTGTTGGACATTGAAAAGCTATGAAGCTGTGGAGTTATTGGTCTCCTGGTGGTTGGTTACCTTTTGCCTGCAGCAGCACTGCCTGACTCCACGTACCAATACATACTTTTTAGCGGCCTTTGGTGGCCTCAAAACAGATCTCAAGGCCAACATGCGGAAGCTTAAAACGTTGCTCAGATTCTGAAGTACCTACATCTAATTTTAGGACCACTTGGTGCTACGGTTCGGCCACGAAAGAATAACGTACAAGCATACAAACACAGGAAAATATTCATGTAGATAATACCAGCATATCAGATTATCACTCCCGAAAAAAAACAAGTGAAATCCTTCAATACAGCGCGTGTGGTGAAGCAAATGAGTACACTAATGTTATTGAAAGAACCACTTATCACTTTGCCACCAATATCTGCCATAATTGTAAGTAAATTTCAACTACTAATGCATGACGAAACACTTGTTTATGGCTAATATTAAAGAGAATGATGGCATAAGAAGAACTTAGCTTTCAGCGTTCGGCCTTCGGTGCGAAATGCCATGGTGGGCGGAAATGACGTCTTTCGTTCGTTCGTACATGAGGGGGGAGCGTTTCTTGTTTTTTTCCGTCAAGCAATAAATTCAATGGTTTTCACATATATAACACATTAGTTTCACAAATTTCCATTGAAATACTCGGGTATTTCCGTCAAGGTTACGCACTGCCATCTACCGGACGGCCGTCATTGGCTCACTTGAGGCACGTGGGGGGGAGGACACCGGGGACATTTCAAACTCGGTGCAATTGTATACAGCGCACGCGCTGTAACAAAAGGACCAGGCATCCTGAAGCTCACCTGGATCAGGAGCAACAGTCACTCAAACTGCCCACAGACCCCCTTAGACCCTGATTTTTTTTTAATGCAGTGAACAAACTTTGGTGCATCGTGGGTGATGAAGGTTGTCGTCAAATTTCATCGAAATTGTGTGTAGTTTCGGAGAAGAGAGCAAATACCGATTTTTTCTTGGGGGGGGGGGTGGTCAAAAAACCCCTCCTGTGGATCCCCTTAATCTTAATGAGTGCAGATTTTGATGTGGTCAATACACCTTCCATAGGTATCAGATATGAAGCTTGTGGCCAAGTTCATCAAAATTATGTGTTTGGTTCAAGTGATAATGCTTGAAGTGTTTACGGACTGACTCACTCACTCACTCACATACGGACACTGCTTGATCGCATAAGCTCACCTGACTAAAGGCCAGGTGGGATACAAAGGGAAGTGCAATTTGTGGGTGAGGAATGGATTAATTAGGAATTTGGGATAATTTTTCATTTTAGTAAGGTAACTACGATGGTTTTGATGACAGCAACCATTTTCTTAATGGTTTACATAAAATACCACTCGGTGGTGTAACGGTTAGTAGAGTGTCTATCAGCTCTGAGTCTGAGAGGTCAGTGGGTAAAACCCTGGCCGAGTCAAACCAAAGACCTTATTTTCAAAATGCTTCGTGCTGCTTCCTTGCTTGACGCTCAGCATTTAAAGTGTTAGAGCACAAACAATGATGGGAAGGCAATGGCAAACCACCCAGTATAACCCTTGCGATGCAAAAAACTGCTTTGGTGGCATAAATGCTTCTTCCTGGAAATGCAAATATAAATGCTTCTTCCTTAAAAAGCATTTGAAAATGCTTCACCTTCCATATTTCTCCATCAGGAGTATCCCAAGTGCTCTTCTTCTTCATGGATTATTTTCCAAAACTGTGTCAGCTCACCACTTGGTCCAGCAACACTCTTCCAACACCTACAGCACCACTGTGACCTTAAGTGCCCACACCATGGAGAATGAACCAGGGATCAGATCCAAAAAATCATTACATATTTCATGCGTCTCCCAATGTTGATTGCAGATACAAAGATTTTAAAATATGTTTCAACATGTGCCCGTAATCAGATTTTTCGATATTTGACCTATTGACTCTACCCTAGGGAGCCAAAAATGGTACTGCTCTCGCACATTCTTGCCATGTGGTGATCAAAACTACCAAGTTTGGTGCGTTTCTGCCCAACCTTTTAGGAAGAGATAGTGTGATGGACAGACAGACGCATGGAGCCAAGAATATCCACCCCCCCCCTTTTTTTTCCAAAAAGCGTGGGAATAAAAATCATTCGTTCAAGCGACTGACTTTTTTGATGGAACAAATAAATATAGATGGATGTTTGGATTACAATCAGGAAGGCATACAATAAATATAAGCGAAATACAACGGTGGTATAAATACCTGTCCTGGTGTGAAAGAAATTCCATAATACGAGATTAGGACCAGTCGTTTGCAATCACACGTGACACCATGCTTTGGTGCTTGGCCCTTCTCATGTGACTCAATATACTTTCCCTCATATTACCGATATCTAATGTCTCCTCATAGACCCTGCATCTGTCCTTGTGAACGGACTCCTTCAAGAGCCATTTTCCAGTGGTGCACGTGACTCAGCCACAAGGATTTATAATTGCAAGGTTTTGACATTATACAAATACATATTTCTCCTTTCTCTTTACAGTTGGCAGTGTTGCATGCTAAGTATATACTTCCTGCTTAAATTGAGACTTTCTGAAAACACTTGCATTATTTGTGAGACACGCACGAAAAACCATTTTGGCTTGGATTTGGTAAATCCCTCGAGGAAGTTAAAATTGGTAACGTTCTCTTTCAGCGGATTTAACAATACCCAACGGGGGCATGGCAGATTATATATATTTGCACAATTTTCTCGTCTCCAGGTGTTTCAAGGATTGGATAAGATTTCCAGGACTCGCCAGTACTGGAAAAAGCTCTCTTGTTTTTTGAGGACTTTCAAGAGCTGTGTGGAATCGCCCTGCCTGCTGAACATCAGGATGACAGTTTATAGCTGGGTCAAGATTCAAACACAGGCGAGACAGCTCAGAGGCAAGTGTGCATCCCTCAAGGCTATTCTGCTAGCCTGATAAAGCCTATTGTTGGGATACTGAGGTCAACGTAAAAGCATTATATGGAGGGGTAGTTACCAAATTCAGAAAATATGTTGCAGTTACACATAGAACCCCCCACCCCCAAAATAAACAAACAAATAAAAAGAAAAACCAGAAAATAAAGTGACGATGATAGGACTACAAAATAAATGTGATGATCGCAAAATACATTTGAAGATTAGTTGGTCAATGAAGTTTTAGTTGACCACTGATTTTAGATAAACAATCTACAACCTAGTTTCCCTGAATTAGCTTCATAATCTGTTTCTCTTTTTTTTTTGTTCAAAATGAACATCAAATACAATAATGTGATCAATTTTTGATAATGGTGGTGTTCTAAGGTGCAGTGGGTCATTTGCCAAAGGGCCTGATATTGTATATCACACCTACCGTCGGCAAGGACATGTCCTTGAGCTGGAACTGAGGCATAATGGCATCCTCTTTGGTGGCATAACTGACAATCTTGGCATGGAGGGCCTTCATTTGGGTGCAGTATGTGAGCCGCACGAATTCCGCGGTTGCCTCCTCACTCCAGTCTTGCCCTATACAAGGGAAATGCGGTGATCTTTGTCATCTTTACAAATGTGGTCACTTCATACAAACCAGTCACACTTTTGGCAATCCTTTGTCTATCTCTCAAATTCTGAATAAAAATCTGTTCTAAATGGTAACAATTGAAAAAAATACCACAAGAA
>CM068959.1:109877808-109896557 GCA_035128595.1 Eptatretus atami
TTCGTCCTCTTTGACCAGTTTTTTTGCACGTTTACCTTCCAGCAAGTAAATTACCTTTGAGTTAAAGCATTCTGCGAATAAATCGTTGTTGTTACACAGGCCCCCCTAACAAACGGACGCCAACGTTGTCAGACGGAATGAAAACCCGTCATTCTTGTTACAAAAACAGCTAAAATTGATGAAAGCGGCCGGAATTGAAACCAACACAGTAATTACGGTCGCAATAGCAGATATAACCGAAACCAACACTTTATTCTACACGCAAGAACGGTCGTGACGGACACAAGAACGGTCAATCCCGAAATAGAACGGTGGGGAATGGAAGCAACATCGGTTTTTCCGTTGCGAAAAGGCGGAGACCGAAGCGAAAGCGATTAATTCCGGTTACCATAACGTGGAAAACATGGCGGCTTGAAAAGTTCTTGAAGTTATGGTAAGTTAACTTTAACGTAGTATGCCTTTAATATATCATGTCTGTTAATGAAAACCCGTTTGTGGTACGGGATATTATACAAGCAGCGATAAATGCGCCCTCTTGACTTAATGTGTGGCTGACATTTCGTGTAATTCGTGCCCCGTGCTGCAGCGATCAGTGACGATTGATCGTTTATATTTGAAGAGGGAAAATTTGATAGTAATAATAAATTGCAAATTCCAATAAAATAACAAAGTTAATATGAAGTAAAAACTGTAAAAAGACCCATACACGATCCCTATGTTGAACTGGGCATACACAACTAGCGATCCTTCACTCGGGGGCTCGAAATACAGGCAAACCAAACATTATCATCAAAACAAAATTCGGTTTAATAAATTGTTAAAACTACATCAGGTACTACCCACTATATATTATCTATATTAAATTTATGTTCGAGGCACAAGCACTAAAAATTAACATACCATAACAGGTCGTTCTACTGCATCCGCCATCTTGTTCGCACTACAGTAACCGGAATGAACCGCTTTTGTTTCGCTCTCGGATGTTTCGCGACGGAAATAACCAATCTTGCTTCCGTTCCCCACCAATCTATTTCGGGATTGACCATTCTTGTTTCCGTCACGACCGTTCTTGTGTGTAGAATAAACATGCTGGTTTCCATTATATCTGCTATTGCGACCGTAATTACTGTGTTGGTTTCAATTTAGGCCGCTTTTTCATCAATTTTAGCTGTTTTTTAACAAGAATGACGGGTTTTCATTCCGTCTGACAACGTTGGCGTCCGTTTGTTAGGGGGGCCTGTTACAGTCGAAATTAAAACACAAATTAGTTTTTAGTAAAGCTTTTTATGTCGTTAAAACATTCGCAATGCTCTGAAAATATATCACACAACTGACAGATGCTCGATTCTTCATTTGTAAATTATAACATCAATGCAATGATTACGTATTTATAAAATCCAAACGCTATTTATTCACCTTTCGATAATCGATGCGAGAGGAGATTGTAAGCAGCCACTAACAACACCCATGGCCGTCATGAACAGCACAAAGGTAAAACTAACGCGTCTTCCATCTATCTTGGATGTGTGTTACAATTGCCAACAGTATTCAGTACAGTAACATGCTGTACAGGTTTGTAGCCTAGGAGCAATAGGCTATACCATATAGCAGAGGTGTGTAGTCAGCTATACCATCGAGGTTTGTGTAAGTACACTCCATCATATAGCCGAGGTGTGTAGTCAGCTATACCATTGAGGTTTGTGTAAGTACACTCCAAGATGTTCGCACAATGACGACATCGCTTCACGGCGCATTTCTCAGAACGTATCCCCGTCGTTAAGTGGCGCAAGATTGTATATATATATAATCCATCCATCTGGACCAGACTATGTGCAGAGCGTTGGTGCTGCCTGAGCAGTCTACTTGGCAATTGGGTACAATCCTGGATGGGTTGCCACTCCGACACAGGAAACCAGCAAGCTTGCACTCATTTTGCTGACCTCGGAAGGATGACAGGCAGTCAACCCCACCTGGTATTAATTCAGTGGCTGGTGGGGCTTGAACTCAGGACCCTAAGATCCCAAGCCCACCACCCTAACCACTAAGCCAACACCAGGCTTACCTGGAAGTTACCAAAACATTAATATCAGTCAGTCAGCGAGTGTTTTGAATGAGCTTTATGTATTAGATAATTTGGCTTGTGGGTGTGTGTGTTTGTTACCTCCTCCACCAAAGGTGGACGGACAGAAGTTATGTTTTCGCCCGTGTCTGTGAGCAGGACATCTTAAAAAAATTATGGACCGATTCAAACCAAAAACTTGATAGACAGGTTGGGTGTGTGGCAAGGACAAATTTGTTAGATTTTGGTGAAGATCCGAATCCGAATGAGACTTTTGTAATTGTTGATGGATGGGGCCAAAAGAGATATATAGCATGATATTTCAAAAGGTTGTGGATGAGTTATGACAAATTTAGGTGGAGGACGTGGTTAGGTGACAAGAGCAAGTCAATTAGATTTTGGTTCAGGTCTGAATCCAGATCCGGCCTATCAGTGGGATACTAAACGTAAACTGTTCAGCCTGGTGGAGGTACGCCCTCTACCGAGCGCCATTCTAGTTTATTTGTGCATTTAACTTATATGCACTCAACTGCTGGATGGTATAATTTGAAATCTGATGGATATATTTGGGGTCTGCCTCGGAAGGTGTTAGGCATTTAAAAAAAGTAGTCATAGGGCTTCGGGAGGGGGGAGACAACGCAAATTCTCTGTGAATGTGCATCGTACAGCACCGCCACAGTAGGATAATGTATTACAAGTCCCAGTGGTTTACAATATAATAATAGTATCTCTTTCTGACAACCATAGAGAATCGAAAACCACTTCGCCAATTTACATATCAACTCAAACCACTGGACGAAATAAGTTGAAAAGTGATGGTTGTCCTCTCGGTGTTCTTGGAAACATCCAACTAATTTTGGTTGGCCACCTCCAACTCAAATCTGCCCTCCCCTTGTCACTCCTGTAGGGATGGGTGTTTCTCGTAATATTTTTTCCCAAGATAAAAACAAAATCCTGATTTAAAGAACCTGTTACTTTCTGCCCAATTAGTTACAAGGACGTAGATTGCTTTTGGACTCGTTTTTGTTTGCATCTCTCAACAAATACAGCTGATGTTGTGTTGCAGGCAATCCAGGCTGTTACCTTAAGCTTTGTAGCCAGGAGATCTTCACATCGGCACTGTCCCCGTAGTCAATATAGTCGAGGCTGGCAGAGCCAGAGTCCCCGAAGTGGCACACCACAGCACGATACCAACGACCATCATGGGGAAATGGAGCAGCCACCAAGTCCCCCACACTTATGGAGAACTGCACAGTTACAGCTGCAGAACTCAGTCTAATCATGAGTAAGTGAGTACACCAATCTAATACAATCCAATTTAACTTCTCAACAATCCCTCAAACCTCTCCATGTCTCTGTTGCACCTCATTGATTATAAACTAAAGCTTTTGAGTATCCAAAGCTTTTACATTGCAAGACAAAATAAACAGCTCCACATTAAACAAAGGACAAACTAAACATACAACACAGACTCTAGATTCACACAACATGCACAAACTAGAAGCGCACTCAGTGGAGAGCATACCTCCACCAGGCTGATTAGTTTATGTTTTGTATCCCACTGATAGGCTGGATCTGCATTCAGACCTGAACTAAAATTTGATTGGGTTGTTCTTGTCACCTAACCAACTCACCCACCAAGTTTCGTCCAAATCTGTCCACAATTTTTTGAAATATCGTGCTCTATATCGTTTTAGCTCTGTCATTCAATGGTGAAGAACCACTTTAAAAATCGAATCAGTTCTTCCTCGTTACATTCCCAAACAGCACACCAAGTTTTGTCTGAATCTGTCCACAACTTTTTGAGATATCCTGCTATGTATTCGTTTCAGCCCTGTCACACAATGGTGAAGAATCGCTCAAAATATTCTGGGATCCTGATTCAGATCTTCACCAAAATCGAATCAATTAGTCCTTGTCACACACCCAACCTGTCCACCAAGTTTCGTCTGAATCGGTCCACAACTTTTTTAAGATATTTTGTTCACAAACAAACAAACAAACACAGACAGGGGTAAAAACATAACCTCCATTCACTTTTGGCGGTGGAGGTTACGAAGTTCCAGACTTTAAATCATAGTGCAATAAACAGTCAGAGCTATTATTCTAAATTCCATTCCTAGAACCTCACATCGGCACAAGGTGCTAATTTCGAGTAGAAGTTGGTCATTTCTGTCGTCAGGCGCTCAAGGTGCAATAAACGCTCGTTCAAAATCTGCACCCAGAAGTGTCCGGGATCTTCCACAGCCGAAACAAACACCTCAAAGTGTTCGCTTCCCGGAATGCATAGCTCTGGGCTTGGCACTGCATGCCATCAAATGACAGTAAATAATAACCACACTTTTTTTTTTTCTTTAACATTCACATTACTGGTGCTAGTATATTATATTACCAAATTAAGTGGAAAGTTATTTGGATGTGTTGAGAAATAATAAAAATAACAAATCATAAAAGGGTTTTACTGTTTAATATTGACACAATCAACATGAAAAACTTCCTGCAAGTCTAAAATGGTATTTCAATGATGGTTTTCAAACCTTTAAAAGTGGAGTCCTCTTTGCTGTTCAAACAGGTGGAATGATCATTCATCTCTCCCATTTGTAGATGCTCTCCTTCAGGATCCCCCCACTCGTTAAGATAGCCCCTTTGCTTGATGCGAGCTGTTGACTCGGACAGCTTCCGCCAAAAGCCCTCCTGCTCAGAAATCTTCTCCAGAATCCTCTCCTGGGGAAGGCCGAATGACAAAAGTCAGTTTTGAAAGTCCCCATGGGGGAACATTAGCTCATCATTTAAGATTATGACACTTTGATGGTGCATTTAACAACGTGCTCTTTCCTGCACTTTAAATGTCAAAAACAAACAAAAAAAAATTGTCATACCTTGGCATCATCAATTTGTTTGCGTGTGCCAGTGAGCAGAAAACAGCGCTGGGAATTGCTTCTATTCTCTCTAGATCTTTCCTCGCACTGTATCTTTGCTCCAGAATTGCGAATCATGCTCCGGATGTTTTCCCCACCACGGCCTGCACACACAAGTCACACGTAACAAACAAAACAGGGTGCATCTATGCCATAATAAATATAGATTTGATCCTGACCGTTTTTAACCGATTGTTCTGCTTGTCTGTCTGTGAGCAGGATATCTGTAGACGTTGTGGACAGATTCAGGTGAAACTTGGTGAACAGATTGGGTGTGTGACAAGGACGAATTGATTTGATTTTGGTGAAGATCGGGATCCTAGAAATTTATGAAGAAATTCTTCACAATTGAGAGATAGGGGAAAAAAGGATATACGGTATAGCACGATATCTCAAAAACATGTGGTCGGGTCATGACAAAACTTGGTGGATGAGTTGGGCAGCTGACGAGGACAACTGATTAGATTTTGCTTAAGGTGTCATTGTAGATCCGGACCACCAGTGGGATATAAAACATAAAATGTTCAGCCTGCCAGAGGTACGCCCTCTACCGAGTGCCATTCTAGTTTGGTTGTGTTTAACTTATTTGTACTCCTAAACCACTAGACAAAATAAGTTGAAATCTGATGGATGAATTTGGGGTGTGCCTAGGAAGGTTTTCGACGTTTAAAAAAATTAGTAGTCACGAGGGTTCAGGAGGGGGCAGACGACGCAATTTCTCTGTAAATGTGTATTGTACAGCACCACCCCCAGTAGGAGAATGCATTATAAATCCCAGCAGTTTACAATATTGATCCAAAGAGGTAGTGTTAGCACTGAACACGAATTTAGTGTGCACTGTACAGGAACGCCTCATCTAGAATATTGTGTCCAGTTTTGATTGCCAAATCTAAGGGAGAACATAGCTTCCAAAGAGGGGGTTCAGCGTAAAGTCACCACATAGATTCTCGGCCTTGCTGGACTCATCTATGAGGAGAGTCTGAAGGAGACAGGACATACATTAGAAAGGAGGCGATAACAAGGGGATCTGATGGAGATGTTCAAGATAATGAATGGTATTGACAAAATATAGTTAGGGTGGTGGGCTTGAGATTCCATGATCCTGAGTTTAAACCCCACTCGGCTGTTGAATTAAAACCAGGTGGGGTTCACTCCGCTTGTCATCCTTCCGAGGTCGGCAAAATGAGTGCCAGCATGCTGGTATACTGTGTCGGAGTGGTGACCTGTCCAGGATTGTATCCAATAGCCAAAGAGTCTGCTTTGGCAGCACCAACACTCTGCACAGAGTATGGTCCCAATGGATGGATGGATTGATAAAATATGTGAAGAGTTTTTCAGCAGAATTGACAGTGGCGAGAGGAGAGAGAGAGAGAGAGAGAGAGAGAGAGAGAGAGAGAGAGAGAGAGAGAGAGAGAGAGAGAGAGAGAGAGAGAGAGAGAGAGAGAGAGAGAGAGAGAGAGCACGAGAGGGGTGTAGTGGAAGAATGTGTGCATCCTATGGTTGGGTTGCAAAGAAGTGTCAGAGTGCTGAAAGAGTAGAGGGAGCTATATGAGGAGAAGCGGTCAAACATCCAAATAGCAGACTCCTGATTCCACCGGAATTAAATCAGAGGCTACACCGTGAACTACAACCAGCTGAAGATGATTAGACAGGAACATTGGTGCATGTCTCCACTAATCCCATAATAGTGAAGTTTGTGGAGCAGGATCTTGTGAGGTCCTTCAACAAAAGCCATTGTAAAGTCAAGAAGGATGCCATTTATCAATGTCCCATCATTGATTGCTGAGGAAAAGTCGTGAGTAGTTGTTCCAAGTTGAGTTTCACAAGACCGGTGCTTACGAAAGCAGTGCTGCATGGTCAAAAGGACCACAGTTTTTGAGGCCGTTCATTATGGAACTATTATTGATGTGCTTCATGGCTTTGCAGTCTATCAATGTTGAAGAAACTGGTCTGTAGTTAGCAGGGTTTCAACTAACTCCCTTCTTAATAAAGATATGTGTGAAGTTCGCTTTAAGAAGGTATGATTCCTGCCTCAAATAATTAATCAATGTAAAATGTGTTGCAGTATGGGTGAGATCTCGCAAGTAATTTCTTTCACGATTCTAGCTGGTACTGCATCTGGTCCTGAAGCCCTCCCAACTTTTAAATTTAGAAGTTTAAAGACTCCATCTGATGAAATGTTTATCTTTGGCATCGCCAGAATAGGACTCTGGCCTTTATTATTAAAGAGCATGTCATCACTCCCTTGGCGAAGACAGACTGATATTTATAATTCAGGATATCTGCCTTGGCTCCGGAATCAGACTACACTCTACCAGCATCTTTTAATGTTTCACAACCAGACTCTGTGGAGTAATAAATGGTTAGAGCATCTGCTCCGGGATCTGGGAGATCGGCGGTTTGAACTCCGGCCGAGTCAAAACAAACACTTCAAAAATGATACATGCTCCTTCCTTGCTTGATGCTCGGAATTTATAAACCATAGAGCATGAACAAACAACCATAGGTTGGTAATAATAACGCAAGCTTTGATTGGCTTAATGACCTCTTCTTGCATCGAAGTTCGTTGTAAGGGAAGTCATATTATGAGGGCATCCCAATTGTGGCCTGTGGTTTCAATATGATGACTGACACAAGGCACTTTGATCTTCTTCAAATCTAGGAATAACCAAATGAGCGAGATAGTTTCTCTGCACCTCCAAGATTGCTCCTTTGGTAATTCTTCTGTGATCTTTAAGTGTGTTGCAGAATTTGAGTGACATGCTTTATGACGGTGTTTCAAAAAAAGTGGACTATTTGAACAGCCTGATATTCTATCGTTTCTAATGCTATACCATTCTCTCTTGCAGGTTATGGTGGTGGTGGTATGTCAAGTAGTCAGTCGGACCCTACATCAACTATGATGTTCACAGTGGAACAAAAAGTGAAAATCGTGACTTTGTGGTTTGAGACAAAATCCGACGTACAGTTGCGCCGATGATACTGTCAGTATTACAATGTTCACACCTGTGATGGACCTTCCAATGGGAGCATTCAGCGGTTTGTGGAGCACAATGCCTTGAGTTGGAACAGGCCGCAATGGTTTATTCACTCTAAAGCGCTCAAATGTTTGTTTGTCGTTTTTTCACTTTCTTCACTCACATCATCGAATGCCTCATCTACATACCTACGAATCACTGTATACATCATTTTTCTAAGTGCTGTAATTTTCAAATTAGGAGCTTGGAGCGATTTCCAATGATAACACCCGATTTCTGAGCCGTTTGCCATGTTAAAGTGTTTTCTAAATTACACAGCCAAATTTTTTTCTTCCCGTCATGACGATCGGGCAGCTATTTATAAAGATGAATGTTTATGCACCTCTCCTTGAAACGTTTATAATGCAACGTTGTTTTTCAATTTGTTTATTGAAATTTCCCCTAAAACAAGGGTGAAAGCTACTCAAGGTTTTTTGGTTGGAAACAGTATGTACTGTAATCGGTAATCAGACTCCAATCTTCCGATTCCCAAAGTCAGTCTGTCTGTCTGTCTGTCTCTCTCTTTTCCCTCCGGGTGGTGTTCATCTCCGAGCGGTGTCCGTCGGTCTCTGGACCTGTCCGCGCGGTGTCCGTCGGTCTCCGGACCTGTCCGTCGGTCTCCGGACCTGTCTACGTGGTGTCCATTAGTCTCCTGGTCCTATTGTAAGGTGGACACTTAACCAATGAAGATATTTTAGTTTTGTATTTTTAATTAATTTTCTGAAAGTTGTTGAATTTTGTTTTTCATTTGGAAGTTGTGAGGTACGATGTGTAAATAAATGTGGAAAAAGTCTGATTTGATGCAATTTATTTCCAGACTATAAGGCAACAAAAGGTGAATATTTTGAAAGGGGGTGTGGACTTTATATGAGCACTGTATATCTGCAGGTAAAATATGCGAATGAACTGTAATTAAAGACGTTACAATTAAACTTTGGGGGAAAAAAACCTCTTTTTGTGTCTCCTTGATAATTTTAAGTGGATGCCTGTGGTTATGTCACGCGCCGTATGGTGAAAAACTGTATAACCCGCACACGAGTATATTCCGCAGTTGGACTTTTTCTAATTTAACGTAAGGCGCACGGGTTAAGGTGAAAATACGGTACTGTTTTCTCATGCAACACAGGAAGTTATTGAATTGGCAGGAAAGTGAATTAAGTAGACTGAAATTAAACGTGAATAAGAATTGGGTGCTGTTGGTCAGAATCGAAGATGTACAAGAGTCTGAGCAATACTGAAGTGGTACCTTGCAAGTATATGGGAACAAGGAATTGGACAGCACTGCCAACATTAAAGTGAGGATTGGTATGGGAAAAGTTGCAAATGTCAAGTGGTGGACAAATGTGAACAACAGTGGAGTGCAAAAATGGCAATCGATAGCAACCGCCATCATCGTACCAATCATGCGTCCAACAGATCGCTGTGGCACGTAGATATGTTCATTCAGCACAGTGCTCTCCCGAATAATATTGTGCACCATAATCCGAGCCCGGCACACAGCCAATGGAGACCCTTGGATAGTGATCAGCCTCTCTTTTTCACCATCACCTGCTGCTCCCAATTCTCCCTCAGTCGTCACAGCTGGCCTTCCACCGTTGTAATTGTCAACAGAAATGCGTGCTCCACTTTTCTTCTCCAACTGATGGGAAACGAGGGCAATGGAAGAAATATATAAAATCATATAAAGGCATGTCCTTTCGATATAAACAGATTTGGTCCATTCGATCGTTTCATTCATTGTTTATATAATATGTAATTAAACATACCAAACATAAATTGATTAAAGACAGTTTGAAGTACCATACGGCAACGCAAGTACAGTACATAACTGCAGCAGGTGCCGAGCTTATGCAGAACAGTTTGTCATACGATCTGAGCTTGACATGATGAGCGGCCTTGCAGTAACATCACTGTGTCCAGCCTGAAGCTTAAAGTGCCCTCACACTTGGCAAAAATAGACCGTGACCCACAAGTCAAACAGCTTGATAAACCAGCACAGGGATACTTCACAGGGAGTTTTAAAGTCAAGATATTGACATTACTTTTGCAGCACAATTCACATCACCGACTTGCGTCCGAGTACAAACTAAAAAGGACTTCTATCGTTCATGTTATCGATCCTTCAAAAGCAATCAATTAAATGCACAGAGAACATCGTTGTCAGAATGAAAAGCAAAGTACGATATTAACATTGTAATATATACATTACGAGAATATAAAACGCGTCGCTCGCTGACGGAGATACCAATATTTGCTGTCATGGCTAATCAATAGGGCAAGAAGAAAAAGGATTCCGAGTGCAGGGATAACCAGCGTCACAAGTTGGCGTTTGCAGTTTCGCCACGTGTGCCCATAGAAATTTAAATATATATATATATATATATATTTATTTTTCTTTTCGTCACAAATCTTCCCGGGAATTCCCTGAATCCACCGAAGTTCAATTTATTGAAATCCGTTAATCTGTTCTCAAGTTACAGAACAAGTTTGAGGCTTTATTATGATAAGTTACAGAACAATCATGACATCATTATACATACTTGTACCAAGTTTGACTTTGATCCCTTCAGCCGTTCTTAAATTATCGCAGTACCAAAAACCTATCACGGATGGATGGAAGCATGGATGTCGGACAGACGGCCACCCCCTAAACAATGCCTCCGGTGACTTCGTCGGCGGAGGCACAAAAACATTAATTTCACGATGTACATGTATTTATGATAAGAAAATTATAGATGTTAGCATGCATACATACAGTATTACCTTCCATAAAAACATGTTTTTTTTTTTTAATTAACAACCACCTGTTCACTCATTCCTCGTTTCCTCAATCTCATTTCGGCTCAAAGGTATGCTGCCTGGTTTCCCTGCTACATGAGCACAGTCCCTTCATTTAATATTCTAATCCATCCATTCCATCCATTGGGACCACACTTTGTACAGTGCATCGGTGCTTCTGAAGCAGTCTCCTTGGCTATTGGGCACAATCCTGGACGGGTCTCCACTCGGACACAGGATACCAGCACGCTGGTACTCATTTTGCCGACCTCGGAAGGATGACAAGCTGAGTCAACCCAGCTGGTATTAAGTCAATGGCCGAGCAGGATTTGAACTCAGGACCCTAGGATCCCAAGCCCACCACCCTAACCATTAAGCCAACACCAGGCATATATATATATATATATTCGAATGAAGATTTTTTTACCCCCACACTTTTTGAAAAAAAACAAAAAAGGGGGGATGTTATATTCGGCTCCATCTGTCCGTCACACTATCTCCTCCTAAACAGTTGTGTAGAAATTCACCAAACTCGGTCATGATGATCACCACATGGCAAGAAGGTGCAAGAGCAGTGTCTTTTTGGACCCACCCCCAGGGGTAGGGTCAAATACCAAAAATGCAATTGTGGGACATTTTTAAACATTTTTTTCATGAAACTTTGGATACGCAATCAACATTGGGAAACACATGAAACCTGAAATTATTCTCTGGATCTGATCCCCAGTTCATTCCCCATGGGGTGGGGACTTCACGTCACAGTGGGTCAAAACGGGAGAAAGATTTTTAAACTCTAAATTTGATATTGGGTCATTCCTAGTGGAACTTTTTGGCATCTTTCTACTTTGCTTTAGGTGGGAAGCATAGGGATTTGCGATGTCATGCCATCGATTTCGCTCGAGTTTTTTGGGGGGAAAGCAAAATATTGGAAGAAATTATGGAAAGAGGACAAACAGAAAATGCAAACAAGAGATAGAATCACATCTCATACATGGGTAACAATGAAGTGTTCTGCAGTAGTCATATGTTAGATATTGTTGCGAATTCGCGCCCGTCGGCGTGCGGACGGCCACGTAACTCGGATCGCGGCACGTCGCCCTCACCGGAACGGACAATTCAGTCGTGACCCTCCGGGAACTATCGCCGGAGCCAGTCACGGGTGGGCCTTTCGACCTCACCACAATCGTGCCAATCGGCCACCCGCGTGGGATAGGGTTGTTCGCCAAACTCGACCTACCTAAGTACCCACGCGGATGGTAAACCGGGCGATCGCACCTCGCCGCAGGTCGACTTCGGACACGGACCGCTTAAGCGGTCGTTCCTTGCTATCGGGATAACCGAGCGGTGTTATCGTCGGCCTCGACGGTTCCTGATTAATTATCGGGCGTATCCAGCCTACGAACCCTTTTACGTGAAGCAAGATGGAGGTTCAATTAAAGAAAGACGAAGCGAAACGGGAAAACAGTTCACACAATGCACATTTATTCCGTGGCACACGGAGCACACATATAGCACGTATTTACAGCCACAATTAGCAAATGAACATATATCACATAGAACAAAAGAAATGCACATATAAAAGAAGGAGTTAAAACCGACTACACGACACACGGACCACTTACACAATTCTACTTCACGAGACACGGCGCCAACACACAACACGTTCACACAAAACCCAAAAGAAATGGAAGTCGCGACTTCCCTTAGGTGCTGTCCTTGGCGCCCGTCCGCGCGGTCGTGACTCCCCTCGAGCGCGGCCGGCAAGGCCTCTCCGGCGCGCCTCGCGCCTGCTCGTGCTGGCCTCTCGACGCTTCTGCCGACAATCGAGATCAACGACCTAGGAAAGCGAGCAGAGCCGAAAGGAATCAACGACGAAGCAGAGGAGAATCGACGAAGAAGCAGCAGAGAATCGACGAAGAAGAGAGAGAGAAGCCTCAGCCGCCTCCGCCTTTATACGCCCGGCGCACGCCCCGTTCTCGGCTCCACCCTCCTTAGAGGCGCTTCGAGAAGGGGGCGTTCCCTCTCGTTCCCTCCCACCTGCGTCTTGTGGGGGGCGAGGCGAAGCCGTTCGACGGCCTTCAACGCGCAAACCGTCGTACGTAGACCGCTGAGGATGGCGTTCGTTGGTGTAGGTAGCGTGGTTGAGATGGTGGCGTGGTTGTGAGGGTGGTGGTGCTGGCGTTGTTAGAGTGGTGGCGTGGTTAGCGTTGTTGTTGTTGGCGTTGAAGTGGGGTTGGCGTTGTTGGCGTTGTTGACGTTGAAGAGTGGTTGGTTCGAAAATAAAGCAGAACAGAAAAACGCCTAACTCAAAGGATGCGCAGCCCGAATGAATCACATTAATTCCCTCTATACAACGGGTTTGGGCTAACTACACATGTACTTAAGAATATATCTCACCTACGGGACCTTTATGGTGTAATGCGAATTTCCACAGCCGTAACAATATACTGGTAGTACATTGTGATTGATTATTTATCATGCAAGCAATCAGAAAGTTCCACACCTGCAGGTCAATAAAAGTAGAGGAAACCCTCCAATATCGTGGGTTATACTATCATGGGTTCCTACCAATCACAGGCAACCTATAGTGCACCGATTCCCTTATCGCGGGATTTCATTTCGACCAATCACGGTTTTTGAGCAGAGACGAGTCATCGTTTGTGTCCCGTGCGTGTACATTTACCTCCCATTACGAGCCTTGTGTCGTTTCTCGTACACAGTTTTTAATGAGCTCAAATGTAAAGCGATGGACAAAGTTAGCTGCACCAAAATGCAGAGAAAGGTCGTGACGTTAGGCGAAAATATCGAGCGGTTATATAGATTGGCTCAAGGAGAAAATGCGGCATCCGGAGGGCCGCCATTACGGGGTCAATGATTGTCGGTAGAATCTTCCCCGTTGTAATCTTCTTCATTCGTAAACCTTCATTATCCTTCAAACCTCATTATCCTTCCAATCTAATTCCCACCCAGGCAAAAATGCGACAGTTAGAACTGTAGAATTGAGAGTTGTACTCTCATATACTACAGTAGTCTGCAGAGAATGACTACAGGAAATGACTACCTTCGAGCATGAGCAATCTTTTACCATCTTTCTGTCACAGAAGCCGACACATTTCGTCTCTCTATTCCGTACATTTCATGGTAGGCATGCGAACAGGAACCGAGGTACAGGGGCTTGAAAAGAGGAACGCGGTTCAAGGCAAGACATGAAATTGTTATTTCAAAGGAATTAATTGCCCCAAGGTTTGTGGCCACAAAAAGGTTTCTGTTTTGACTTAGAGACAGCAAGTAGAGCTTCACTTTACAGCTGGGCTCTAAAGTTTACAGTGAATGGAAAAGACTTGAATTTCATTATTACCTTGCATGCAGCCTCTGGATGCTGGTTGTATCATTGCAGGGAGCACGGCTGTGCCACTGATGCAATGCGCCCCTGTTTTCAGTAAACTGGTACTTATTTTGCCGACCTCAGAAGGATGATACGCTGAGTAAACCCATCTGGTGTTATTTAACAGCACAAGAGGGCCTTGAACTCAGGACCCTAAGATCTTAAGCCAGCCACCTTAACCGTTAAGCCAACACCAGGCTTGTTAAATTTCATCAATACAGTAGTTCTAGTATTCACAGTTAACGAAGAAAACTGTCTGCTCTTAAAATTGACACAACACTTCCACGTTCCAATAGATCAGTGTGTGTCAATGTCACAAAACGCAAAGGTTCTTTAATCGTTCAAATTTGCATTTATTTAAAAGATAAAGCACAAGCAACACACAAAGTACTCCGGCACGGCGACGTGCACAGCATAGTAACTGATAAATGGCTTTCCCTCCACCCCCTCCACCTTCACTCTGCTTCAATATTTATGTACTTTGGGGGCAAGAACATTCACAAGAGTTTGTAGAAGTTGAGGCTATTAACTGTTACTTGATGGTGCTATATACGGAGGTAAATGGAAATCTTTCCACGTAGCTTGAAGTCCAGTTATAACGTTATAACATATCTGATCGCCTTTCACTCCACACAAAAATTAGAATAATAATAATAATAAAAATTATATTACATATATAATACTACATGGCCAAAAGTATGCAGACACCCCTTCAAATTGTGGATTTGGCCATTTCAGCCACACCCATTGCTGACAGGTGTATAAAATCAAGCACACAGCCATGCAATCTCCATAGACAAACATCGGCAGTGGAATGGGCAGTACTGAAGATCTCAGTGACTTTCAACGTGGCACCGTCATAAGATGCCACCTTTCCAACAAGTCAGTTCATCAAATTTCCGCCCTGATAGAGCTGCCCCGGTCAACTGTAAGTGCTGTTATTGTGAAATGGAAACGTCTTGGAGCGACAACAGCACAGCCGCGAAGTGGTAGGCCACACAGGCTCACAGAACGGGACCGCCGAGTGCTGAAGCGTGTAGCACGGAAAAATCGTCTGTTGTCGGTTGTAACACTCACTACCAAGTTCCAAACTGACTTCTGAAGCAACATCAGCACAAACACTGTTCGTCGAGAGCTTCATGAAATGGGTTTCCATGGCCGAGCAGCCACACACAAGCCTAAGATCACCAAGTGCAATGCCAAGCGTCAGCTGGAGTGGTGTAGAGGTCACCACCATTGGACTCTGGAGCAGTGGAACCACATTTTCTGGAGTGATGAATCACGCTTCACCATCTGGCAGTCTGACAGACTAATCTGGGTTTGGTGGATGCCAGGAGAACGCTACCTGCCTGAATGTATAGTGCCAACTGTAAAGCTTGGTGAAGGAGGTGTAATGGTCTGGAGCTGTTTATCATGGTTGAGGCTAGGCCCCTTAGTCCCAGTGAAGGGAAATCTTAACGCTACAGCATACAATGACATTCTACACGATTCTGTGCTTCCAGCTTTGTGGCAACAGTTTGGGAAAGGCCCTTCCCCGTTTCAGCATGACAATGCCCCTGTGCACAAAGCGAGGTCCATACAGAAATGGTTTGTTGAGATCGGTGTGGAAGAACTTGATTGGCCTGCACAGAGCCCTGACCTCAACCCCATCGAACACCTTTGGGATGAATTGGAATGCCGACTGCGAGCCAGACCTAATTGCCCAACATCAGTGCCCAACCTCACTAATGCTCTTGTGGCTGAATGGAAGCAAATCCCCACAGCAATGTTCCAACATCTAATGTAAAGTCTTCCCAGAAGAGTGGAGGCTGCAATAACAGCAAAGGAGGCACACCACTTAAGCCTGGTGTTGGCTTAATGGCTAGGGTGGTGGGCTTGGTATCTGAGGATCCTGAATTCAAATCCCCCTGGCTGTTGAGTTAACACCAGGTGGGGTTGACTCTGCCTGTCAACCTTCCGAGGTCGGCAAAAATGAGTGCCAGCTTCCTGGTATCCTGTGTTGGAGTGGCGACCTGTCCAGGATTGTGTCCAATAGCGAAGGAGACAGCTTAAGCAGCACCAACGCTCCACACAGAGTATGGTCCCAATGGATGGATGGAACCACTTCCATATTAATGCCCATGATTTTGGAATGGAATGTTGGACGAGCAGGTGTCCACATACTTTTTGGCCATGTAGTGTATATCAACAAACCTTATTCTTCTTCTTCTTCCTCAAATTCCATTCATTTGAGGTGAGGCCTAATGGTATGAAGCTGCTACTGCCCCAACATTTGTACAATAATCCTCCACTGCCTTCTATTCCCAGAAAACTCTCCACTCTCCCACCACCCCCATCTTACTCAAAATCCTGACTCACATTACTCAGTCATATAGTCACTTATAATGGACTCGTCACAGCCAGAATGTCCGACTGAAACGGGTGTGGTAACGATTTCTGATTAGAGCCACAAGACCACGGTTTTCCACAACATCCCAAAATATGCAGCCACAAACTATTCAGATCTGAGCCTGTCAAATGGAGGAAAGGTGTGTTTCATGGTGGGAAAACTCAAAACCTAATGTAAAAATTCAAGTATGAACAGTAAAGCCAGTGATCAACATAATGAAATTATTTCCAAGCGGAGAGTTATAATCAATGAGAGCATGGTCAGGAGTGAAAATGTCACCATATTCACTATGCTGCCCAAAAGTAGGTCCATCAGAAAAATCCAGCAATAATTTGCTGCCCCAAACTTATATGGTATAAACAGCCAAATGCTTGGTCAAAGCAGAGTAAAGCCTAAACTGAGAAATGCTTCAAAATAGTTAAAACAAGTGGTGACGGGCACAACAAATCCCACCCATTTATTGACGAAGTTATGAGCGAAAAACGATTTTCACCTTTTCGTGACCTTATTGGACCCAAAAGTTAATGGGGTCGACCGAGGTTCATTACCCACCTGTGGATACAATTTGACAGTGTTTGAGCCAGCCGTTTTCCCGTAAAGTTGTATTTTAGTAACCATGTTTTAGTTTTAATGGAAAATTTGCAATTTTGACCGATGACCATGACCCCCAAAACTTCGCACCCTACCGACCTTCACAAATATGCATTTTTCACTATAGGAATGGGTAGGATTATAAGTGACAAATAGATATAAGGTTCATTATAAGCTTAGTTTGAAGTAAATCAGATCATTTTTGACGAAGTTATGAGCGAAAAACGATTTTGATCTTCGTGACCTTGACCTTCACCTTTTGATCCAATTGGACCAAAAGTTAATGGGGTCGTCCAAGGTTCATTGCCCACCTGTGGATTAAATTTGATAGTGTTTGCTAAAGCCGTTTTGCCGTAAAGTTGCTAACAGAACAGACACAAACAGACAAATGAAAAATCGTGCTTAGCACGACACTTGGCGAATTAGTTGACCCTTTCCGTGTGGTGGTCCAAGCTGTAATGTCATGGAATGTGTGGTGTTTATTTGTTCGTACATTAATAAAATGACGCGACGTCACAAATAAAATAATTATCAGGCGCGTGTTGTCATGGCAACGGCAGCAGATTGAAAATTTTCACAACTCATTTAAAGCCACCATGTGGACATTCAACAACTTATCATCGGTGCTTGTGCCTTCATTCTGATCGTATAAAATATTTAAAATACCTAGGAACATTGCTTTTCAACCAGCTTTACGATCCCGTTATCAGGTTTGAAATATGTTGTATAAAAACAAAATTGTATTTTATACGTGTGTTTTTCATGTTTTGGGTGACCCTGACCTTGACCTTGGTCAATTTCGATCAAACTTTGTACACATGTTAATATTACATGCATAAATAGACAGTATCAGTTTCAATATAATAAGTGCAAAACTGTTTGAGAAATAGCCATGTGTAATTCAACAAATTCCCCATTGGTTTATAATGGGCGATAATATAAGTGATGCGAATCCAGATCCTGATCTTGAACATCACCAAAAGTCACATATCTTTTTGCACTGTGGATTTCTATCAGCTGTTAAAATTTCATCCAAATCGGTTAAGAATTGTGACCTGTAGAACGAATAGAATTTTTTTAAAATCACGCCAATACTAAAAACTTTGACATCATACGCTTGTGAAAATTGTGCATAATTTGTACTAACATGCATTTTAAAACATTTAGTATTCCATTGAAGTTTGTTTTGGCGTCACAGGAAGTCGCTACGACTTCCGGTTACTGGTTATGTTCAAAAGCTTGTTTTCACATTTTTTTGACGTAACGTCGTGACGTTAAGTGCGATTATGACGTGATTTGATCCAGACTATTTCAGCAAGATTGACTATCACATGTTAAAATTTGAGACGATTGCTTCAGTAGTTTCGGCTGCACACAAGCGTAATTTTTTTTTTTTAATGACGTCAATAGGCAAAACTTTGACGTCATACGCTTGCGAAAACTATGCGTAATTTGTTAAATAGATGCATTTAGTAATCATTTAGATATTTGAATGAAGTTTAATTTGGCGTCAACCGGAAGTCGCTACGACTTCCGATCACCGAGTTATGTCCAAAAATGTGTTTTCACGTTGTGTGACGTCACGTCACGACGTTTAGTCCGATTAAGACGG
>CM068959.1:109931303-109945291 GCA_035128595.1 Eptatretus atami
ACAATCTCCTCCGTCTTCTTATCGACTCAATCTTATATTCGTATTCCAAAAGCATCATCAACACAAAATCTGAATACTACCCATTATTATAAACAAAATAAATGTGAACAAATACTCATTGAGTAAACGAAATATAAATGCCATTCCAACGTCATAAACATACAATGAATCTTCGGCGAGGAAAGGCAGATACGTAACACCGACTGAACACACAACGGTCCCTGCTGGCGGACATCAAATCACGTAACGCGCTTGCAAGCTGTCGTGGCTACCTTCTACAAAAACAGCTCATATAGAGGGGGAAGCACTCGGTCCGAGTGCAAAACCTCCGCGCCATACTGTATACAGGTACATCAAGTGAACCTGAATATACTATTCAATTCAATTTGACGTCAACAGTGCTCACAGAGTTAATAGTTTGCAATTTCCTTTTACTTTAACTTTCATACTCAATTCATTCTCATAACTAGAATTCCTTGAGACAGAAATGATTTACGGGTAATATCCACTGCAAGTTCCAAATCAGCGCAATTATAACAATTTGGCATGGTTTCTTTTGTTGGAAATCACATATACATGTAGAAATGCAAAAAAAAAAATGAAATTATTGTTGAAAAAAAAATTGCAAAATTTCTCTAACAATTTTTTTTTGGGGGTGGGGGGTGTGGAATCACTTAAAACATGTAGAATGCAAAAAAAAATTCAATAATTTTTTCAAAAAAATGGCCGCCATAGCGGCCCAATTGGATTTGGACCAAGTCTAAAATTAATGGGCTGATCTTGGACCACTACCATAATCCACCCACACAAAGTTTCGTCGAAATCCGTCGAGGAGTTTTTCCAGATATACTGTTCACAAACAAACAACAAACAAACAGAAAGGGGTGAAAACAGTAACCTCCGATTTCGAAGGGAGGTTAATAAAACTACATGGGAGTAATTCACAATATATTGTGGTCACAATGTGGATTGTGTTTAAGCAATTTCACCACATCCGGAATGAATGGTTTAACAACTAAGCAGTCGAATAGCATCCTTCAATTCACCGATAATAAAACACGGCATGGCCTTGGAGACGAACACACAGAAACCATCCGTATGGGTGTTACAAATATCGGATTTCCGGAAAAATTACGGAAGGAGTTTCACCCAATGCCCATGTTTTTTTAATGCAGCACTATGTTCAAGGTATTGAGATACCATAAAAAAATCCTTCAATAACGTCTTAATGGACATAATTACAAAAATAAATAAACAATAATAATTGATATTGTAACAAGCATATATGAACTAGAAGGGTTCAAGAGAACGTACACCTCAAAAATGCTGATCAGAGAACATAATCGGGCCCAATAATTTTTTGAGATATCAGGCTATTATCTTTTGGCCCCTCTCTCAATGGTGAAAGATCACAGAAAAAATTATAGTATCATCCGGATCTGGATCTTCCCATGAGAAGTTCGTCCTCTCGTTACAAAACCATCAAATTCATTCACGGATCCGTCAACAACTTTTTGAGATATCCGAACAACAGACAAACAAGAGAAGAAAGACAGACAGAGGGGTGAAAACATAACTCCTTCACCTTTGGTGGCCAGAGGTAGATGATACAATGAACCGGGGTGGCGGAGGATTCTCACCACGACTCTTTGGCGCACCTCACGCCGCCGTCTCTGGGTTTAATATAACGCGGCTGGCTCGGCATACAGGCACGGGTCCCGCGTCTTTAATCGCGATAACAACGTAATCCTGGACCTTATCAGTTGGGAAATAGAACCCCAGTTAAGACTGTTTTGTCAGATGCCAAAACGTTTTTCTGCCAGTCTGTAAAATTTTATAAATATACGTTCTCGGCGACACGAATTATCCATAGCGGCATAACTTCATACGAAACCAAACCAGATTTATTGGAACATCGGGGACACAACACACAGCAAAATAATTCATAGACAATTGTTTATTAACAATCTATAACACCGTTCTTTAAGGCCCAGTCACACTTATGAACGTTTAAGCCACGTATGCCGATTTTTGAAAATTTGTCTAAAAACGCTGGCACACGTTGACTACGTTATGGGTAAGTTTTGAAACATTGAGAGCACGCTGGATAAACACTGCCATATAGCGTTTGCATGCTGGCTTAAACGTTGTACTTTCCGTTTGTCCTCAAATTTTATGCATGCTTGAAATTTCAGACGTATGCAGGCGTAATAGACCCCACGTTCCACTACGCTGGCCATAAGTTGTAGGCACGTTATGCGATGTGACAGAGTCAACACATGTTAAAATAAATTAAATCATCAAGTTAGACCACGCCGAGGTAATGTTTTAGCGTACCGAAACTTATTCCAAGCCTTGAGTAACGTGTTGTAGGCAGTATACGCGATCGTGAACACACGTACTTTAATTACTCATTAGGCGAAAGACGTGTGTATAAATGCTTAGCGTCGCCTGAAACTTATTTATAACTATCCAGTGACATGATTGCTAACACGCTACGCGATCGTTGACAACTTCGACACTTAACTCCTTGCTTGAAAGTTACTTAACGTCGAAGCACTGATTTATTGTTTAGGGCAAAAGAGGCTTTTACAACCTATGAGTTGACGTGCTTTGCACTGTGTGTAACGCACCTCCGCTGCAATAACTGGGTATGTAGACGTTTTGACGTTTTACCGGAGACTACAGAACTTAACAAACGAGTATCCCAACACTACAGATAACCAGATAATGATGTAATGGCCGGATTAGGGGAATTAGAAAATAAAAAGGGGTTTCACAGAGGAACCCGTACAGTGTGGGAGACTACAATAGCGAGTACATGTCCATAAGGAGTATCTGGGCAACGAAGACTACTACAATATTATACTTCCTCCAACATCAAGCACTAACTCTACGATTTGGCAGCTGACCAGTTTGCGTGCCAATAGAACGAGAGAAGAAGAGTGACGGAGGAGAAAAGGTATGGGTGACACCAGATCGGGATTTGATTTGCCCGAAAGGATTGCACCGATAAGCCACCAGTTGAATTTGCATCCGATAAGACGTAAAGTGTAAAACAATTGCGTTGTTGGGCAAGCGTCTAAATTTTCATGTGGGGTTTTGAGCATTTAGCAACTGAATAGAAGCTCAATTTCGACGTAAGCAATTTAAATCGTTCATTGTAAACAATTAAAAGTTTAGTGCAACCGTTAAAAGTCGTTGAGTGTAAAAAAATCAAATTCGTTGACGCGCAGCAAAAATAGTGGAGTTGCAGCCATTTAAATCTTTTGAAGTGGCAAGCCCTATGAATAGCAAACCGACGTCCAGGCAAAGATACAACTGACCGCACGATATGGATAAGCTTTTAGGCTATGTTTGGGCCATAGGTTGTGAACGCCGGGCTAAAACCGATTATTATTCGTTGTATACGTATCTATAAGGTATCGAAGCGCTCTATGTACATTATTAGTACCTTGGAGCATTTTTGTCAACTCTTATGAATACACCTAAGTAAAACAAGGCATAGCTATTGTTGAAAAAAACCAAAAAAATTAGCCGCGAACGAACTTCGAACAATGGTGCAAGATGTCTCCTAACCCGTGGACTACGCGGAAGAAAGAAGGATATCATACCCACACCCTCCCCATCACACTCACCTCTAACTGGCCTCACATGAAACAAAC
Organism: Eptatretus atami; assembly: GCA_035128595.1. Classification (NCBI taxonomy): domain Eukaryota; kingdom Metazoa; phylum Chordata; class Myxini; order Myxiniformes; family Myxinidae; genus Eptatretus; species Eptatretus atami. The sequence continues at coordinate 109,934,969 of CM068959.1, forward strand.
TACTACTAATACTGATACGATCTGACTACTGTTACTCGCGAATAGACATCGACTCAAGGAGTGAAAACACTGATGGGTCCCCACTTGGAAGACATTTTTATAATACCAATTCCCCAAAAACGCTGGGAACCACGTCAATTATATGGCAGTTGTAAGTAGAACACGTTCATTTAGTTTTTTGTCGACCGGAACGTCAATGGAACGTCTACAATCGTCATGTTGCGTGGGACACGTAAAAGAATTGTTCAAAAAGCAAGTCAAACATAAGTTTAGAATAAGTTCGAGTAAAGACTTACCGCGACGGTGTTTCGACTTATGAGTAGCTTACAAGTAAGCCTTGTCGACGTGTGTAAGCGTCCGAATATTCGTGTTACACTTTATTCCATGCATGCGGAACGTGTGTATATGCAAGTACGTCGTAATTTTGAACAGTTTAAATATTGACGTACTCACACTACTCTAGACGTATGAAGCTACTTTAAGTTCTATTCCTAACAAACTTACCCATACCGTCATGCGACGTGCGCCATGTGTTTTAGACACATTTTTCTTAGGTCGGCATAACGCTGGCAATCGCCAAAAAGGTGTGACTGCGATGTTTGAATCTTCCATTTTGCGGCGTTATGATTTGAAAATCGTTTGTGCGTCAGCCTTTTAAATAGGCTAAACGTCACGTCATCGCGGCGATAACGTGCAGCCGCGCTATGGATAAAGTTGAAACTATCGTTAGGCATAGGTTCTGTAGGCCCAACAGGTCAGCATTCATTTGGTATAAGTTAGCTATAAACAAGAGTAACGAAACGTTCTGTAGTCCGTTACTAATCGTTATAAACATAAGACCAGTGTTTAATGAAACGTCGAATCTTTTTAAAAAAACAATCAAAGTTCAAACGTAAGCCAGCCGTTTAATTACATACATTATACGTTTTAGGGAGAAGGGCCAGCTATAAATGATTTGCGGGCTGTGTGGAATGGCCGATTTTTTTTATTTTTTTCTCTTGGAATAATTGTATTTTTTCTAAAAACCTGGGTATCAAGAAAAATAAAATAACAACAAAAAAAAATACGCTGTTAAAAACAGAATAAAAAACACCAACACAACAAAAAAATAAACAAAAATCAAGAAACGTCGGAATACGTATGGGTTGAGTTGATAACATATGAGAGCAACGCGAAACAAAAACCAAGCATGTATCTGCCACGTTCCGAGTCGAATGTAAGTACCGCTGGCTTTATAAATTAAAAACTCGGTTGTACTATTTTTTCCCCTCGGTTGTCCAATTCCAATGCTTGAAATTTTAAGACGGTACGTATGCCAGCGTATGATCACAACGTATCCGTTCCCATAACGCTAGGCCATAAGTTGTAGGCCGTTCGCATCGTTGACACAACGTATGTAAGTTACTTCATAAGTACGAAACGTGAGTAATGTTTTAGATGCGCCGGTAACCCGAACATATTCTTCTAACCTTATGTAACCGTGTTGATAAGGCACTTAGCTGATCGTTTGACACACATTCGACACAGATACGCTATCCGTTATACTTATATTTGAAAGGATGCTCATAAGTTGAAACACATCAAGGTAATGGTTAGCTCCAGTGTTCCAGATCGCGTTTTTTTTTATATTTTTCATCCTTCCTTCAGTATGATGGGATGTTGACACTTCGATTTCTCAGTGCGGTTGTAATATATATTAATAGAACTCCCGCCAGCGATTAAATATTAACCGCACTGTACAACTGACCGTCATACCGAAGAAAAAACATAACAAACCGGGATCTGGAACCCTGACGCTCATAACTCATTACCTTGACGTTTTTCACTTATGAAAGTATTTCAAGTAACGTGTGTCGATGTTGTAACGATCGGATATCGTGCGTACAAACTTATTCCCATCACTGCATGCGGAGACAGTGTGTCACTACGGCAGTACGTCGTAAAATTTCAACATGTTTAAAAATTACAAGACTGTATACTTCCATAACTCCATTTAAACGACGTATGATAGCGTATACTTTTAAGCGTTTTAATTCACTAGCATACCAAACTTACCTCATACGTATTTCGACTCGCTTCAGCGATTTTTTTACAAATAAGACCGCATTTTTACAATGGTCAGGCAATACGCTGGCAAGATACGCAAGGTTAGAATTGAACTGCGATGTTGCACTTCTCTTTCTCTCGCGGCGGTTATGATTTAATCAGAATTGTGCGAGATCAGCCTTTTCAATAAATACCTACGCCATTCATTGTCGCGATGCGTGCCAAGCGCGCATGCATAAGTTGTGAAGAGCCGAACAACAGGTTCACGCATTCCGTGAGTATCTAATAACCGAACGTTTGTGTCGTTACTAATATTAGCATAAGACACAAAGTCGTTATATGAATACGTCCGAATTCTTTAAAAAAAAACCTCAAAAAGTTCAAACGTAAGCCAGCGTATTACATACAAAATTTATAGTTGCCATTGCTGCTAAACAACGTCAAGGTGTGACTGGGCCTTAACTAGGGAACATCGGATTATCGGGTTTTGGAGGGGTCACTACGAGATATAACCTTAAAACTTACATGCCGACAAGACAGACAGACAGCATGCAGAACAAGAACAGATGTACCTTGCAGTGATGTTCATGACGAAGAAAGTGTCAAAAGACGAATGTCGCATCCGTAACAAAGCCGAATGTGATCCAAGAGATTCGAATAAGCCCAAGCTCTGAACCGGCCGCGTGGCGGAAAGCGGCAATCGCGCCTTCCTTTTTTATTTTTTCTCTCCCGCCTGGAGCAACGCGGTCTCGCGTATGCTCTGACCCGCGCTTAAGGTCGACGGCACAAAAGACACCTTAGATCAAGAGATGGGTCCCCCCAGCTGGTTTCTCCTCAAGGTCCGCATTACAGTCCAGGCCTGGCCTGTTCACAGAAAGGCCGAAATCTGAGGTGCCCGGTCCGGCAGGCTGGGGTTCATGGGATTCCAAGACGTCGTTGAGCCGTGAGTGAGTAGGGATGAACCAGTCGAGGCTTCGTGTTTCCTGCCTTGCCTTCCCGCCCTCGAGCCCTCGACTCTCAACTCCGTCCTCATCAAGTTTTCTTTTTCTCTGCAGAATCACCTTTTTCCTTTCCTTCTCAGCTTCTCGATAGCCCCAGCAGCCTCGACCTTGACTGGCAGTTTTTTTGTATTTCTCTTCAGCATCACCACTGTCCTTTTTTTTTTTTTTGTTCGCCTTGTATTCGAAGCACTGGCTCTCCCTCCCTTTAACGAAGCAAACAACTTTCCTCCAACCTTAGTTTACTTCCTACTTTTGGCCACTCCCTCTCATCCGACTGGGAGGGGCCTCGCCGGAGAGGGGGAAGGTATATATGTAAGAAATGAACCCTCGGATTGAAGGGACTTCATGGTGTAGTAAGCCCTGCACCATACATTACTGTGCTCACCAGGTTGCGTGATGTTTTCATGCGACGAGCGGAATTCTTTATAGAAAAAAGGACATATATCAATTGTATGGGGTGTGATTTTATCTTTGCTGCGTGGCATTCTTGGGGCAGGGGAATTAGGTGCATTAAATTCTCCTCTCTAATTAGTCTTGTTGAGCCTTTGTCCAGTCCCACTACATAAACTTAAAGGGGGGAGGGGTGTAGTCGTAGAAACGAGAACAGTAGCGTGCAGGTACAGGAACAATCACAAGGGTGTATTTTCTGTTTGTGGTGGGAGAAGGGAAGATGGTTTCAAAAGAGTTTGTCGGTAAGGACTAGTAATAAACTAATACCGATCACTCTTTCGCAGACCCGAATCACAGACATCACAATATACCTAGGCAGTGAGAAATTATGGTGATACATCAAATCATACATCCATATCTACTCCGAGTCCTACCAAATATCCCTGCACCGTTCATATCAATTGCTTTGAGGTACCTTATTGGACTTCCACTTCAAAATCTATTATCCCTTAGGTGCCACTACCTTTCCAGGAAACCATCCTATGCATTAAACTCCTGGTGAAGGTCCTGCTATACTATAACCTAATATCTCTGGCTCTTTTTACTTCTCAGGCTGTGGCCCTCAATCTATCACTTCTATATTGTGCTCTATAAACCGATTTGGGCATTTATCTTGTACTGGCAGAGTTCCGACCCATCCGGGCGATCTATTTATTTGAATGATGCAACACGTTCTTTGACGTCATACCTATATTTGGGCCAGTGTATATTGCAACTGACAGCTCATGTGCTATGCAAACATCTTTTCTACAAAACCCAAGTTACGTCTGATAACAAAACAACCACTGTCTTATAAAATTCTAATTCACCCTCACAACACTGAAAATGGCAGAGAGAATATCTTGTCACTGTAAATGGTAGGAACTTGTAATACCCTCCCACCTGGAGGGGCGCTTTATAACCGAGACATTTAAAAGAGAATTTGCGCCTCCCCTCTCTCAAATGACACGGCAAGATAATTATAAATTCACCCTATACATTAATTGGGGTCATGCTTGTCCTTGTTAGCAAAGTCTGATGTATTGGCCCAGTTATGTAGGAGCGAGTACGCGCGAACAAACAAACCCAAATGGTCCGGAGATCAATGTTAGGGCATACCCCTTCATTACCCCAAATATAAAATCTGAAAAAGAACACTTGAAGGTGATAGAATAAAGGCTTATCGTATTTCCGGTGTATAAACGGCACTTTTTTTAATCGACAAAAAGGTAACCAAGCTGGGGGTGCGGTTACTACATCGGGTGTAGATAAAAAAAATAAGATCTGGTAAAAAGAAAACAATTCAATGCTGAATTTCAATTATATTCCCAAATGAACTTTTTTTTCGGCAGTACGAGCTGCTGTTGAGATCTCATCCGCCTGTTTAAATTTTTGAAAAATCGTTCAGTAAGAGTCTTGTACAGCGTTTAATCTAACATGCTGTGGCGGAAATTAATATGAAGTCACCTCGAACGTCCGGAACTCGTGGGCCGAAAGTTAAATTTATTCGTTAAATCAAGTGATCCGATATACCAAAAAATCGGAGATAATTCTTTTCATTATTTATGGAAACCTTTGTTAAAAGTTCAACCGAAATTTAAGGATCCTGGATAGGCTTCAGTTGATTCCTTGACAGGCGAACTGGACATTCACTATTGATGTAATCGCTCAAATTCTTTAAAATGGTCTAAAAAATTTATTTAAGGAACGAGGCGAACAGTAATAAATCCTGTCGGTATTTTTTTCACAAGCAGCAACGACGTTTCACCATACAGCTCGCTTGCACCGCAGATGGTGGGATGGAAGCTTCCCACCTTATATGTGTCGTTCAGAGGAAGTACACTGCCAAGACAATTTCCAGTTCTGGCATCCATTTGTTCGTGTGCAACAGAGGGGTGGAATGACGGGTACTGGCTCCAGGCGCTGGGTGGTGCATGGGTCGGAAGTAGTCTGGCACTGGATAGCGGTCCTCTCCGAGATGAAGCGTGCTTCCTGGAATAATGTGTTTAAATTGTCCACAAACCACAAAACAAGTGTTCTACTTCAACAGACCAGCATCGTACTCGATCAAATCATCCCCAGGCGTTGGTGACTTCGCGCTGCAGTTCCCTCTGGTGTGTCTCAACAAGCGTTCAAGCGGCTGGTCCCACTGGATAAACGAGTGGGGATTGAAGTAACTACATCATAGAGCGGAGGAAATTGAAAGGATCAACACTTCCGATGATCTGCTCTGCGGCTGGATCGTCAGGCTGTGGGGAGGAGTACCCGTCATCAACTCAAGAGAGCATTTTCTGAAATGCTGCATCCAAAAAACATGGATGGTATAAGAGGACGACATCATTTGGGAAACGAGAATGCAAATGAACGGTGACAGCGAAGTGGAACAGCAACAGGGACTTGTTCTAACCCTGATTTGAACAAGGGAGTTACGTGCCATCTTCCGGAATGAAGCATCGACGGCATTCCTCGCGTTTAGCTGAAAAGCTTCAATTATAACCAAACGGCCTTTAGGGCCACCAATTTCCAAATAAATATGTTAATATGATAATACTAGGTATGAATCCTTCTTCTTCCTTTATTCAAGTTAAAATAAAAATCCTCTATTACATTAAAAATAAGAAAGAAATAAAAATAATTTTCTGGTATCCCTCTCCTACAACTTACTGAAATCGAGATAACACTTCAGAACGAAATTAAGCGGATATGGGAGTTAGCTAATGCTCATAGTCTTCCATTGCTTTGTTCCGCGTACAAGTTAATAAGCACAAAACGTATTTTAGATCTAGACAGAAAAATAAAGATCACATATATATTCATTTCTTTGAGGGTGAATACATGGGTTAGTTAACACATCCGGAAACTATTTTATTTCTATTTAAGGGTGAAAAATCAGGGGTGTCATTTAAACACCAGTCCACGGTCTATAACACTCAGAATACGAATTATCAATGGTATTATTCTAATCCACAGCAAACATCACTCCAGCTCTTGCCATAGAACAGGACCTAATCAAACAACGACAAATGCTATCACCTGGTTAAAAACCTTGGAGAAAATTACTGTGTAGTCTGAACTCGCTATCAAGAATAGGAAGCCGCTTTACCCTTCATGCTCTATATCTACAAAGGGTGGAATGGAATGTTAAATCCACTTCCAGATTCAGACCAAAGCTGTGTCAGGCACGGTCTCCTGAAGCACGCTTTTAAGAATTTATTCACCCCACTATAGTTATCTTTCTTTGCAACGGGGTTGTTTTCCCATTGTCAGTTGCACTTTAACAATAAGTGTTATGGATCGTACGAGTCAAATGAAAAAACCAATATGTGCGTCCGTCGATCTCACAAGGCACGAGAAGAAAATCGACTTTGACCAGTCTCAAGTATAATTCCCATATACTTAAAAATTAATAAGAGGAATAATTGTCAAACTTCAATTTAGATAATAAGTGACTACTTGAGTTCCATTAATCTCTCTTCCAAAAGGGATCTTGTTCGAGAAAAACCGAAGCGTCGGCCGAAAAGATTACCTTTTCCTTTTGATGACTGCCGCACCGTGCTTGTCCGATTTGATTGCCCCGCTGCTTACGTTTGGGAGTATCCATTCACCGTTACTCGTGGTAGTTCTGAAACTATATCATGTTTGGTTTAACCACTCATCGATCATGTTTCAATAACCCATTCGTTAGCTGCTTATCTCTTCCTTTAAATAAACAAAATACATAATAACCATTCCTTTCAGCCGCAAGGTGCATACAGGCTCGGCAGGCTTCATTGGCAAGGAGTACAGACCTCCTGGACGGTTGTTTGGCCTTCCGACGCAGGTACTCCGAATGGTTATTTACCTCCAGTACTTCACCTGTAACTCACTCTGCCTGATCCTCAGAAGGATGCAAGACTGCAGTCAACCCCCAGCTGGTGTTTTCATCAGCCCGACAGGGGCTAAAACTCAAGGACCTAGTATCCTCCAGCGCCCCCACCTTATATTTACTCCTTCCATAGCGTGTTACAAAATAAAATAAATAAAAACACCACAAAGAACTTTCTTTTCATGGCACCTACCCGAACAGTCATTTTTGCAAAAAAGCACAATTGCACTTCTGGGAGTTAGATAGGGCGAATAAACAACAAGGTACCGAAATAACTTCCGCGTTCTTCAATGCGTCTTGCTCTTAAGCAGCTTGAAGAACAAGGCCTTCGGATAGGCAGCACTTGCAAGAGACCATCTTCCTCTCCCCAGGTGACAGCTCTTTCCAATCTTTCCACACATTGCTATCCGGTTTTACAAAAATCTGACAAACAGGACATCTACATCTTCACTAACGTGTTCGGTAGAAAAAAAAAAAAATCATAATAATAATAAGAAGATGAAGCCACTTATACCTTTTTCCTTATCATAGATCAGGTCACGGGAAAAGGTGAGGGGCATAAGATTCTGGAAATGCAAAAAAAGAGAAATTAAATCTCACACCTAGCAAATCATAGTTTAAGGAACGCGTCGCACTCGCAAACCGCTCAAGGCAGAGGAAATTGAAACTTACCACATCGTTGTATGTCATGTTCAATTACTAGTTCTTCTCACTCTTTGAGGTCAACATAGGCCAATTTTCTCTAAAAATCCTTCAATTTTTCATCGAAAACTGAAACAAGAAATTTGAAGAGAAATTTGCAAAATATTCAAGTCACTGAATTCAATCACCATATTTATTTTGTGAGATCAACATCGGCCATAAAGGTTTCAACATCGGCTCAAATTTTTCTGGAAAAATTTTTGTACAATTCATTTCATCCGATTGACTTGTAATTTTGGAAACAGATTTTCATTAAAAGACAATTCATGCATTACACCGTGGTCTCGTGCAGGCCATATTGTATGTTATGAAAATCTTCGCAGAAAAACCCGCTAAAACCTAATATAATGCAAAATTTAACTAGTTGATCAACTACCCATGGGCATATGGTTTTCATAAGATGAATGTCATCAGCCAATGGATCAGCAGACATTATATTGGATCACAGGAAAAAAACAAAACAGTTGGACTCACAAGCCATGTTCCTTCTCAAAGAAGATGTGGGGTATTATTCTATGAATCCATTCTCTATATTGGTTGCAGTATGTTACTGCACATTGCAACGTTATCATAATTCATGTTTGACAAGACGACATTACATTATCTCCGTCTTAAATTATTTTCTTCCCCTTCTTCCCTTTCTTTCCTCACATGTTTCAAGTATAATAGAATAATGACAAGGATACAATATATTAAGTCATCAACTTCAATTTCTGCGCTGGCGTTTTTATTCCACACAACACATTTATCAATCAGGCAGTATATTGCTGAGAGTTGGTGGCATATACTTTCCTAAGACACCAATGAGATACCGTAGATCCCACGTGCTGACATCAAGAGCACGAGCAATTTTTTCCAACTTTTCCCATGGTAGGTGATAGTGCTCAATGATGCAACCGGATCCATCACTACCAACTAGTCCATGATTTCTTGGCGCAAATCCAATTTCAAAGTTTGCTTCAAGGCCAGCATCACTGGGTCATATCCTCACAATCGTAACAAAAGTCCTTCCTTGGCACAAATCCTAACTATCCACCAAAAAGGCTCATGAGCAAGCTTGTAGAGTTGTGTGTATATCTATATAATATTATATATAATATAATATATATATCTCTCTTTCTCTGTTCCCCGTCTCATATTTTCTTGCTCAGTCTTGATGCGTGAAACAAGTACCTTTAAGATTATAAGGATCTCCTGCAGTTTGAAAGCCAGATTTCTATGGGTTATCAACTTTGGCCATCGCAGACACTTGCACCCTCGCTCTTTCCATGCTTGGCTCCCCAGGTTTCTGATACGGCATTACAATCCATCCTCAAACTCCTTCTGGTGAACTACTAATATTCAAGGTACTGCTCACCTCCACTCGATCGTTCTTCTTTTTTCCCCGCCTGTGAAACAACTTCCAAACATCCTTTTCAATTTCCCTTCTTACCCTCCGGTTTCAAGGTATCTCCTTCACGGTCACAATCTCAGATCACCTCAATCCAAACAATGAACTTTTACTACCTCTTCATCACCACCTATAAACCCACCTCCCCCCCCTGCCCATCCAACAACCTCCTCCTTCCAATTTTCCATTCTGTAAAAAATCATCTGTTCATTCCTCTGCATGCTCTCCTGCCCCATTCTCCTCTAACCCCATTGTTTGTCCTCCACTTCTGATCAAATAGTCTTTGGGCTCTGCTGTTGACTGCAGCAGAGCAGATGCAAGATTGAAGCAGCACAAAATAAAATGTGAACAAATACTCATGATGTAAACGAATATAAATGCCATTCCAACGTCATAACCAGTACAGATGAATCTGCCGGCGAGGAAAGGCAGATACGTAACACCGACGAACACACACGGTCTCCTGCCTGGCGGACATCAAATCACGGTAACGCGCTTGCAAGCTTTTGTACGTGGCTAACTTCTACAAAAACAGCTCATAACTAGAGGGGGAGCACTCGGTCGAGTGCAAAACCTCCGCCGCCAATACTGCTAGGTCACTCAAGTGATTTGTTTTGTGAAACAGTATTACGGAAAAACTCTCGACGGATTTCGCGAAACTTGGTGGGGGGATTAGGTATGCGTCCGAGAGGATTCATGCATTAGATTTTAGACTTGGTCCAATAATCCAATATTGCGGCGCTATGGGCGGCCATTTTGAAAAAAATATTTGAATTTTTTTTTTTTTGGCATTTCTACATGTGTTTTAAGATGATTGTGCCAACCCCCCCACCCCCCAAAAGAAAAAATTTAAGAAAATTTTTGCAACCACACTTTTTTTGTTCAACAGA
>CM068959.1:109947302-109960070 GCA_035128595.1 Eptatretus atami
TTTATGGCCTGAAAGGACCTCCATTAGGCCTCTGATATGTGAAGTTACAAAAATTTCCAATGAAAACTGTGGTCTGCCAGAATTTTTTTTTCGTGATTAACAGACAAACAAACAAACAAACAAAAAAAAAAAATATATAAAAAAAATAAAAAATAACATACAGACTGACTAAACATAGTCTTGCAAAAAACTTCGTTTTTGGCAAGATTAATAATGGAATACGTCTGCAAGGAATTCAATGCCACAACAGGAATGTAAGTTGCCAAGTTACTTTGCTGAATAGTCCGCTGGAACCCAGCAGGGCCAAAGGAGGAATGTTGATGAAGGAACCAAGAAAGAAATGGACTCCGCGACTCATCAGACGATCTTCACCAACCCGCGTAAGGCAACACGAGACATGCAAGGTGCCACAAAGGCTATAAGGCCTCTTTACACACGAGCCACACGAAGTGCAATATCAAGGGAAGAATCGTTACCAGCAAAATTCCACACAATAAGGTTGCCTTTTCAGCAGAACACCAGGCACAAACGATCTCTGTCGAGTGGTGCATCTCATAGACACCAACAAATGGTGGTCGTTTGCGCCCCAAATCGCCAAGCAGGCGGATCTTTAGTGTGAAGGAAAAGACATCCGAGAGTTCAGAATCCAAGCCCATCCTATATTCCACCCGCGACCGAACAACCCGCTCGTTTCGCTTCCGGTTGCACCCGTTCCGGAAAACCCCGATCAACCGAGCTCAAGAATATTACATATTATAACATGAAAAGGTAAAATGACTCTGCTACAGATCACATGACGCGCACGTTTCCTCGACCTTTTGTGAGACGATTGAATGATTCCACCAAAGGATAAATAATAATCCCGTCTCGTAACAATCAAGCTGTCTTCTCCAGCTATTATAAATCACCCACAAGGGTGAATGAACGTCACAATCTTCCATTCTGATCGGGGAAACCTGCCTTTTCCATTTCCCTTTTACAATCTCCTCCGTCTTCTTATCGACTCAATCTCTATATTGTCATTCCAAAGAGCATCATTCCAAACACAAATGAATACTACGCCATTAATATAACAAAATAAAATGTGAACAAATACTCATGATGTAAACGAATATAAATGCCATTCCAACGTCATAACCAGTACAGATGAATCTGCCGCGCGAGGAAAGGCAGATACGTAACACCGACGAACACCACACGGTCTCCTGCCTGGCGGACATCAAATCACGGTAACGCGCTTGCAAGCTTTTGTACGTGGCTAACTTCTACAAAAACAGCTCATAATAGAGGGGGACACTCGTCGAGTGCAAAACCTCCGCCGCCATACTGCTAGGTCACTCAAGTGAACCTGATATACTATTCATTCAATTTGACGTCAACAGTGCTCACAGAGTTATAGTTTGCAACTTTCCCTTTTACTTTTAACTTTTACATACTCAATTCATTCTCATAACTAGATTCCTTGAGACAGAAATTGATTTTACGTGGTATATCCACCTGAAGTTCCAAAATCAGCCGCAATTATAATGTTGGCATGTTTTTTTTTGTTGGAAATCACATTATACATGTAGAAATGCAAAAAAAAAAATCGAAAATTTTGTTGAAAAAAAAGTTGCAAAAAATTTTCTCTAACAATTTTTTTTTGGGGGTGGGGGGTTGGAAATCACTTAAAACATGTAGAAATGCAAAAAAAAAATTCAAATATTTTTTCAAAATGGCCGCCATAGCGGCCATATTGGATTTTGGACCAAGTCTAAAATCTAATGCATGATCCTTGGACCATACCTAATCCCCCCACCAAGTTTCGTCGAAATCCGTCGAGGAGTTTTTCCGATAATACTGTTCACAAACAAACAAACAAACAAACAGAAAGGGGTGAAAACAGTAACCTCCGATCTTCGATGGCGGAGGTAATAAAAACTACCATGGGAGTAATTCACATAATTGTGGTCACAATGTGTTATTGTGTTAGCATTTCACCCCATCCGGATGAAATGGGTTAACAACTAAGCAGATTAGAATAGCATCTCAATTCCCGATAATCACGGCATGGCCTTTGTGATGACGAACACACAGAAACCTCGTATGGGTCGTTACAAATATACGGATTTCCGGAAAATACGGAAGGAGTTTCACCCATGCCCATGTTTTAAATGCACACCATGTTCAGGTGTATTGAGCATCCATCCTTCAATACGTCCTTCCACGGCATGACATAATTACAAAATAAATAACAATATAATGATAATATTGTAACAAAGCATATATGAACTAGAAGGGTACTCAGTAGAACGTACACCTCCGCCACGCAAGCCTGTCCACGAGAACATATCGGGCCCAATAATTTTTGAGATATCGTGCTATATATCGTTTTTGGCCCATCTCTCAATGGTGAAGAATCACAGAAAAAAATTATAGTACTCGGATCCGGATCTGGATCTTCACCAAATTCGAAGAAGTTCGTCCTCGTTACACACCCAACATGCCCATCAAATTTCATCCGGATCCGTCAACAACTTTTTGAGATATCCTGCACACAAACAGACAAACAAAGAGACAGACAGACAGACAGAGGGTGAAAACATACCTCCTTCACCTTTGGTGGCAGAGGTAGATGATACTGTTGCAGATCCGGGGTGGCGGAGGGATTCTCACCCGACTCTTTGCGCCACCCTCACCGCCCCTGTCTCGGGTTTATAACGCGGCTGGCTCGGCACAGTGTCGGGTCACGCGTCTTCAATCGCGATACCAACGTAATCCTGGACCTTACCAGTTGGGGAAATAGAACCCCAGTTACAGACTGGTTTTGTCAGATGCCAGGCTTTTCTTGCCATCTGTAACCATTTTGGTTTATATACCATCGAACGATCGTTCACGCGACACGAATTAATCCATAGCGGCAACTTCATACGAACCAACCAGATTTATTGGGAACATCGGGAACACAACACAAGCAAAATATTCATGACAATGTTATTAACAATCTATAACCCGTTCTTAAGGCCAGTCACCCTTGACGTTTTAGCCAACGTATGCCGATTTTTGAAAAATTTGTCTAAAACGCTGGCACACGTTGAATACGTTATGGGTAAGTTTTGATAACATTGAGAGCACGCTGGAAAACACTGCCATACGTCGTTGCAGCTGGCTTTAAACGTTGTACTTTTCCGTTGTCCTCAAATTTTGCATGCTTGAAATTTCACGACTATGCCGGCGTATGATCACACGTTCCACTACGCTGGCCATAAGTTGTAGGCACGTTATGCGATCGTTGACAGACGTCAACACATGTTACTTGTAAGTTAATCATAAGTTGAGACACGCCGAGGTAATGTTTAGCGTACCCGAAACTTATTCCTAGCCTATGAGTAACGTGTTGTAGGCACGTTACGCGATCGTTGACACACGTTACTTTTAAGTTACTCATAGCTGAAAGACGTCGTTATATGCTTAGCGTGCCTGAAACTTATTTATAACCTATCAGTGACATGTTGCTAACACGCTACGCGATCGTTGACACACTTCGACACTCCTTGCTTGAAAGTTACTTATACTCGAATCATGCCGAGTTATTGTTTAGGGCAAAAGAGGCTTTTATCCAACCTATGAGTGACGTGCTTTGCACCTGTGTGTAACGCACCTCCGCTGCATACGGCGTATGTAGACGTATTTGACGTTTACCGGACGACTACAGACTTAACAACGAGTTCCCAACCTACAGATACCAGATAATGATGTAATGGCAGCGATTAGGGGAATATAAATATAAAAGGGGTTTCACAGGAGGAACCCGTCAGTGTTGCAGACTACATAGCGAGTACATGTCCATGACATTACGAGAGATGGAGTATCCGGCAACGAAGACACTACAATATCTACTGTCCTCCAACATCAGCATACCCTCATCGATTTGGCACTGCACCAGTTGCGTGCCAATAGAACGAGAGAAGAAGACGTGAACGGAGGAGAAGGTACTGGGTGAACCATGGATCGGGATTTATTTGCACCGATAAGATTTGCACCGATAAGCCACCAGTTGATTTGCACCGATAAGAACACGTTAAGTGTAAACAATTGCGATTGTTTGGCGCAAGCGTCTATTTTCAATAGTGGAGTTTGAGCATTTAGCACGTTGAATAGAAACGCTTCAAATTTCCGAGCGCCAGCGTCAAAAAACAAAGGCGAGTGACAGCAATTTAAATCGTTCATTGTAAACAATTAAATAGTTGAGTGGCACCGTTAAAAGTCGTTGAGTGTAAAAAAATCCAATTGTTGAGCGCAAGCGTCTACTTTCAATAGTGGAGTTGCAGCCATTTAAATCTTTGAAGTGGCAGCCTATGAATAGCAAACCCACGTCACCGGCAAAGATAAACTGCCGCACGATATGGATAAGTTAGGCTATCGTTGGGCATAGGTTGTGAACGCCGGCTACACGATAATTATTCGTTGTATACCGTATCTATAAGGTATCGAAGCGCTCTATGTACATTATTAGTACCTTGAGGCATTTGTCCAACTCTTATGAATACACCTAAAACGTAAAACAAGCCATAGCTCATTGTTGAAAAAACCCAAAAAAATTAGCCGCGAAGAACTTCGAACAATGGTGCAAAGATGTCTCCTACCCGTGGACACGCGGACGCAAGGAGGATCCATCATCCCCACACCCTCCCCATCACACTCACCTACTACTGCCAACATGAACAAACTACTACTAATACTGATACTGATACTGATACTGTTACTGCTGACCATGACTCAAAAAGGAGTCGAAAAACCTGATGGGTTCCCCCTTGTGAAGACCATTTTATATATACCAATTCCCCAAAACGCTGGGAACACGTCATTATATGGCAGTTGTAAGTTAGAAACACGTTCATTTAGTTTTTTTGTCGACCGGAAAACGTCAATGGAATACGTCTACATACGTCAATGTGCGTTGGGACTACGTAAAGAATTGGTTCAAAGCACGTCAAACATAAGTTAGAAATAAGTTTCGGTAAAAAAGACATTACCGCGACGTGTTTCGACTATGAGTAGCTTACAAGTAGCCTTTGTCGACGTGTGTAAGCGTCCGCATATCGTGTGTACAACTTATTCCCATCGCATGCGGAACGTGTGTCATAGCCAAGTACGTCGTAAAATTTTGAACATGTTTAAAATTACTTTACGTACTCCACTACTACGACGTATGATAGCGTACTTTTAGTTCTATTCACGTATACAAACTTACCCATACCGTATTCGACGTGCGCCAGGTTTTTAGACACATTTTCTTAGGTCGGCATACGCTGGCAAGATCGCCAAGGTGTGACTGCGATGTTGACACTTCCATTTCTGCGGCGTTATGATTTGAATCGTTGTGCGTCAGCCTTTTAATAGGCTCGTCACGTCATCGTCGGCGATACGTGCAGCGCGCTATGCATAAGTTAGACTATCGTTAGGCATAGGTTGTGTAGGCCGCAACAGGTTCAGCATTCATTGGTATAAGTTAGCTATAACACAACGAAAGTTCTGTGTCCGTTACTAATACGTTATACATAAGACCAAGTCGTTATGAATACGTCCGAATCTTTAAAAAAACATCAAAGTTCAACGTAAGCCAGCGTTTTACTTATACATTATCATATTTACGTATTACGTTTTAGCCAGCTTATGCCGATTTTGGAAAATTTGTCTAAAACGCTGGTACACGTCGAATACTTATGGGTATGTTTTGATAACATTGAGAGCACGCTGAAAAACACTGCCATACGTCGTAGTACGCTGGCTTTAAACGTTGTACTTTTCGGTTTGTCCTCAAATTTCCATGCTTGAAATTTTAAGACGTATGCCAGCGTATGACTCACACGTTCCGCATAACGCTGGCCATAAGTTGTAGGCACGTTACGCAATCGTTGACACACGTTACTTGTAAGTTACTCATAAGTCGAAACACGTCGAGGTAATGTTTAGCGTACCCGAAACTTATTTCTAACCTATGAGTAACGTTGTTGTAGGCACGTTACGCGATCGTTGACACACATCGACACACGTTACTTGAAAGGTGCTCATAAGTGAAACACATCAAGGTAATGGTTAGCTCAGTGTTCCAGACTCCCTGTTTTTTTTTTTTTTCATCCTTCCTTCAGTATGATGGTGATGTTGACACTTCGATTTCTAGTGCGGTTGTAATATAATATAATTAATAGACTGCCGCTCAGCGATTAAATCATAACCGCATGTACACTGAACACCGTCATACCGAGAAAAAAAAAACAAACCGGGAGTCTGGAACACTGACGCTAACCATTACCTTGACGTTTTCGACTTATGAGTACCTTTCAAGTAACGTGTGTCGATGTGTGTCAACGATCGCATATCGTGCGTACAACTTATTCCCATCGCATGCGGAGCGTGTGTCATACGGCAAGTACGTCGTAAAATTTTCAACATGTTTAAAATTACAAGACGTACTCCATTTAATACGACGTATGATAGCGTACTTTAGCGTTTTATCACGCATACACAAACTTACCCTACCGTATTCGACTGCGCCAGCGTTTAGACGCATTTTTCAGTGGTCGGCATACGCTGGCAAGATCGCCAAGGTGTGACTGCGATGTTGACACTTCCAATTTCTGCGGCGGTTATGATTTGAATCGTTGTTGCGGCAGCCTTTTCATAACCTACGCCACGTCATGTCGGCGATGCGTGCAGCGCGCTATGCATAAGTTGTGAAGGCCGACAACAGGTTCAGCATTCGTTGGTATAAGTTATCTATAAACAACGAAACGTTCTGTGTCCGTTACTAATACGTTATGCATAAGACCAAGTCGTTATGAATACGTCCGAATCTTTAAAAAAAAACATCAAAGTTCAACGTAAGCCAGCGTTTTACATACATTTTAATACGTTGCCATTGCTGGCTAAAACGTCAAGGTGTGACTGGGCCTTTAACTAGGGAACTACGGATTACGGGTTTTGAGGGGGGCCCTACCGAGAATACCTTAAACAACATGCAGACAAGACAGACAGACAGCATGCAGACAAGACAGAGTACTTGGTGATGTTTATGGACGAGAGGAAAGTGTCAAAAGCACGAATGTCGCTCGTAACAAGCCGATGTCCACGGATTCGAGCCCAAGCTCGAACACGCCGCGTGGCGAGACGGCACCGCCTTCCTTTTTCGCACCGCACGCGGTCCGCGTGCTCTGACCCCGCGCAAGGTCGACGGCACAAGACCACCAGATCGACGATGGGTCCCAGCTGTTTCTCTCAAGGTCCAGCATACAAGTCCAGGCCTGGCCTGTTCACCAGACAAGGCCAAATCGAGGTGCCCGCTCCGGCAGGCTGGTCCATGGGATTCCAAGACGTCGTCGAGCCGTGAGGTGAGTAGGACCGTCAGAGGCTTCGTCGTTTCCTCCCTTGCCTTCCCGCCTCGAAGCCCGACTTCTCAACTCCGTCCTCTCAGTTTCTTTCTCTGCAGAATCACACTCTTTTCTTCTTCTGCTTCCTCGAAGCCCGCACTGCTCAACTCACGTCCTCTCAGTTTCTTTCTCTGCAGAATCACCTTTTCCTTTCCTTCTCGCCTCGAAGCCCCAGCACGCCTCGAAACCGACTGCAGTTTTTGTATTTCTCTTCAGAATCACCACTGTCTTTTTTTTGTTCGCTCGCTTCGAAGCCACTGGCTCCTCCCCCTTTACGAAGCCAACAAACTCCTCCCCTTAGTTTTACTTCCTCTTTTTGGCCACTCCCTCTCAGCCGACTGGGAGGGGCCTCGTCCGGAGAGGGGAAGGAAGAAGAAGAAGCCCTCGGAAGAAGAGGACTCATGGTGTAGTAAGCCCGCACCACTAACATTACTCTCACCAGGTTGGTGATGTTTCATGGACGAGAGGAAATTCTTTATAGAATAAAGGCTTATCATATTAATGTATAGGGGTGTTTTTATCTTTGCTGGTGGTCTTGGGGAGGGGAGGTGCAAATTCTCCTCTCTATCTAGTCTTGTTGAGCTTCTTTGTCCAAGTCCCACTCTAAACTAAAGGGGGGGAGGGGTGTAGTAGTAGAAAGGAGAACAGTAGGGCAGGTACAGGGACATCACCAGGGTGTTTTCTGTTTGTGGTGGGAGAGGGGAAGATGGTTTAAAAGAGTTGTCGGGTAAGGACTGAAATAAACTAACACCGATCAGCTCTTTAACGAGACCCGATCACACAGACATCACAATTACTAGGCAGTGAGAAATTATGGTGATACATCAATCATACATCCATATCCAAACTACCTCCGAGTCCTACCAATATCCATGCACCGTTCTATCCCAAATGCTTTGAGGTACCTATTGAATTCCACTTCAAATCTATCTACCCTTAATGGTGCCACTACCTTTCCAGGAAACCATTCCATGCATTAACAACTCTCTGAGTGAAGGATCCCTGCTATACTATCAACCTAACTCTGCTCTTCTTTACTCTCAGGCTGTGGCCCTCAATCCTATCGCTTTCTATTGTGCTCAAAACCGATTTGAGCATTTATCTTGTACTGGCAGAGTACCGACCCTCCGGGCGATCTTATTTGAAGCATGCAACACGTTCTTCTGACGCATACCTATATTTTGGCAGTGTATATGCAACTGACAGCTCTGTGTATGCAAATCTTTTTCTACAAAACCCAAGTTACGTGCATGAAACAAAAACATACCCACTGCTTATAATTCAAAACACCTCACAACACTGAAAAATGGGCAGAGAGGAATACTGTACTGTAAATGGTAGGAACTTGTAATACCCTCCCCCACCTGGAGGCGGCGCTACACGAGACATTTACAAAGAGAATTTGCGCCTCCCCTCTCCAAGACCACCGGCAAAGATAAAAACACCCCTATACATTAATTGGGGTCATGCTGATCCTCTGTAGCAAGTCTGGATGTAATTGGCCCAGAACTGTAGGAGGAGTAGCGCGACAAACAAACCCACAAACACTGGTCCGAGAATCAATGTAGGGATACCCCTTCATTACCCCAAATATAAAATCTGAAAAGAACACTTGAGGTTTAGAATAAAGGCTTATCGTATTTTCCGGTGTATAAACGGCACTTTTTTAATCGACAAAAAAGGTAAAAGCTGGGGGTGCGGTTACTACACGGGTGTAGATAACAAAAAAAGATCAGTGTTAAAAACAATCAATGCTGAATTTCAATTATATTCCAAATGAACTTTTTTTTCGCAGTCGGAGCTGCTGTTGAGCTCAATTCCGCCGTTTAAATTTTGAAAATCGGTTCAGGTTAAGAGTTTGTACAGCGTTTAATTAACAGTGTGCGGAAATTAAATGAAGTCACACTCGGAAACGTCCGGAAACTCGTGGGCCGAAGTTTATTCAGTAAATCAGTGATCCGATATCCAAACCGGAGATAATCTATTCATTATTTAAGGAACCTTGTTAAAAAGTCTCAACCGATTTAGGATCCCTGGATACGGCCTTCAGTGGATTCCCTTGACAGGCGAACTGGATACACTTTGATGTACGCTCAATTCTTTAAAATCGGTCTAAAAATTATTAAAGGAAACGAGGCGAACAGTATAAATCCCTGTCGTTTTTTCAGCAGAACGAACGATTCACCATCATGCTCGCTTGCACCGCAGATGGTGGGTGGCAAGCTTCCCCCATATGTCGTGTTCAAGAGGAAGACACTGCCCAAAGACAAGTTTCCAGCTGGCATCATTGTTCGTGTGCAACAGAGGGGTGGATAGACGAGGGACTGGTCCAGGCCTGGGTGTGCATGGTCTGGAGTAGTTGGCTGGATGGCGGTCCTCCCGACGATGAAGCGTGCTAATCCTGGATGTGTTTAATTGTCACAAGACCAACAACACCAAAGTGCTACTCCATCAGACCAGCATCGTCTCGTCATCATCCCAGGCGAGGTGACTTCGCTGCTGCAGCCCCTCGGTGTGTCAATCAACAAGCCGTTCAAGGACGGGCTGGTCCGACTGGATAACGAGTGGGGAGAAGACCTACACAAAGAGCGGGAGGATGAGAAAGGTCAACCTTCCGATGATCTGCGGCTGGATCGTCAAGGTGTGGGGAGGAGATACCGTCATCATCAAGCGAGCATTTCTGAAATGCTGCATCTCCAAAAACATGGATGGTACAGAGGACGACATCATTTGGGAAGAGATGCAAATGACGGTGACAGCGATGTGGACAGCAACAGGGACTTGTTCTACCCTGATTTGAACAAGGAGTTACGTGCCATCTTCAACGAGGAAAGCATCGACGAGCATTTCCTCGGGTTTAGCTGAAAAGCTTCATCAAACCCAAACGGCCCTTTTCAGGGCCACAAATCCACAATAAATATGTATGATACCGGTATGAATCCCTTCTCTTCCTTTTTCAAGTAAAAAAAATAAAAATCCTCTATTACATTAAAAAATAAGAAAGAAAAATAAAAAATCTTCTTGGTATCCTCTCCTCCTCAACTTCTTGAAAATGAGAATAACACTTAGACGAAATTAAGCGGATATGGGAGTTCGCATGCTCATACCTCCATTGCTTTGTTCCGTACAAAGTTAATGCACAAACGTATTTAGATCTAGATCAGAAAATAAAATGATCAATATATATTCATTTCTTTTGAGGGTGAATAACATGGGTGTAGTTAACACACCGGAAACTATTTTATTTCTATTTTAAGGGTGAAAAACAGGGGTGCAGTTAATACACAGCCACGGTTTATACACCAGAAAATACGATACATGGTATAATTCTAATCACAGCAAATATCACTCCAGCTCTGCAAGAACCGACCTAATCAAACAACGACAAATGCTTCCCTGGAAAAACTTGAGAATTCTGGTTGATAGTCTGACTCGCTTCAAGATAGGAAGCCGCTTTCCTCTTCACTGCCTTCAAAATCTCACAAAGGGTGGAATGGAAGTTATCCACGCCAACAGACCAGCGGTGGTAGGCACGGTCTCCTGAAGCACGCTTTTAAGCATTTATTCACCCAACTATAGTTATCTATTGCACGGGGTTGTTTCCCATGTCAGTTGCACTTTAACAATAAGTATTATGGAAATGTACGAGTCAATGAAAAAAAACCCAATAATGTGCGGCCGTTTTGATCTCACAAAGGCCGAGAAGATCGATTTGACCAGCAAGTATAATTCCCCATATACAAATTAATAGCAGGACAAAATAATTGTCAAACTTCAGATAAAAGTGACACTTGATTCCATTATTTTTCAAAGGGGATCTTGTTGAGAAACGAGGGTCGGGAAAGATTACCTCCTTGATGACTGCCCCGTGCTTGCCGATGATTGCCCCGCTTGCATTAAGTGGGAGTTCCATTTCCGTTACTGTGTAGTCTGACAACATCATCATGTTGGCTTTACCATCATGATCTGTCAAAACACCATTCGCCCAGCTGCTTACTCTTCCTTAAAAAACAAAATAATAATAACATTCCTTTCATGCCGCAAAGGTGCATAAGGCTGCCGAGGCAGGTTCATTGGCAAGGAGTACAGTCCTGGACGGGTTGCCACTCCGACGCAGGTTACTCCGAATGGTTATTACCCCAGTACACCTGTACACTCATTTTGCCGACCTCAGAAGGATGACAGACTGAGTCAACCCCACCTGGTGTTAATTCAATAGCCGACAGGGGCTCAAACTCAGGACTCTAAGATCCCAAGCCAGCCACCTTAATTACTCTTCCATAGAGTGTTAAAAAATAAAAAATAAATAAAAAACACAAGGACTCTTCTCATGCACCTACGACAGTCATCTTTTGCAAAAGCAAATTGATCTGGGAGTTAGAAGGGGATCAAAACAAGGTACCGAAATACCTTCCGCGTTCTTCAAGCGCTTGTAAAGCAAGTAGAGAAACAAGGCCCCGGAAGGCAAGGCAATTGCAAGAGACCATTTCCTCCCAGGTGACAGCTCTTTCCACATCTTCCACATTGCACCGGTTACAAACATTCTGCAAACAGGACATCTACATCTTCACTACGTGTCGGTAGAAAAAAAAAATAATAATAATAATAATAAAGAAGATGAAGCCACAAAACTTTTTCCTTATCCATGTCAGGTCAGGGGAAGGTGGAGGGGCAAAGATCTGGAATGTAAAAAAAAAGAGAATATTTAATAATTTCACATTACGCAAATCAATAGTTAAGAGCGTGCATCGAAAACCGCTCAGCAGACGAAATTGAAACTTTACCACATGTTGTATGATCATGTCAATACTAGTTCTTCTCACTCTTTTGAGGTCAACATAGGCCAATTTTCTAAAATCCTCAATTTTCATCTGACTGACAAGAAATTTGAAGAGAATTTGCATATCAAGTCACTGAATTCAATCACCAATTATTTTTGAGATCAACATCGGCCAAAAGGTCAACATCGGCCAAATTTTCGGAAATTGTCAATTTTCATCCGATTGACTTGAAATTTGAACAAGATTTTCATTAAAATGACAATCATGCATCACGTGGTCTGGCAGCCATATTGTATGTTTGAAAATCTTCGTCAGAAAAACCGCTAAACCTATCAATGCAAAATTTAACTAGTTGATCAACTACCCATGGGAAATATGGTTTCATAAAGATGATGTCATCAGCCACATGGTCTAGCAGACATATTGGATCAAAGGAAAAAAAACAAAAAAGTTGGCTCACACCAAGTCCTTCTCAAGAGAGTGTGGGGTATGTATTCTATGAATACCATCTAGTATTGGTGCAGTAGTTACTGCCTGCACGTTATTCCATAATTCATGAGCACGGACGACACATTATC
>CM068959.1:109973211-109987528 GCA_035128595.1 Eptatretus atami
AGCCGCCAGAGCAGCGCGTCGCTGCGTCCACTTTCCGCCGGTACTCAGGGGCCTCCGTCTGGCCATCCCCAGGCAGATGCCGGGCCCATCCCCATCTCCTTGAGGATGCCGATCAACCTGCTGCAACCACGAGCACGTGGTCGGGCCATGGCCTCCTCCACTCACGAGACTCCCTCGCTTGAGAGAATCTGTGAGCAGGATCAGCTCAGGAAACGAGCCACATGTCCATACAGCCCGCGCTATGCTCACGGACTGATGCAGGTAACAAACTTCATTTGAGTCTCTCTCAGCAACCGCTCGTTGGACACAAAGTCGACCAGCGATAGCAAGGATTCTCCGAAAGACCTGGTACCAAAGGAATTAAGTCTCCGTCTCAGATCCCTGGTCAGAGTCCAGTCTCGCATCCATAGAGCAAGACTGGAAGCACCAAGACTGAAGACTCGACTTTCGTCCTCCCCACAGGTACCGGCGCACCACACCCCATGATCCAGTGATCCATGACTCCAGAGGCCCGACCCAGAGTCTATTGACCTTGACTTACACATGCGAGACATGAATATCATGAGGAAGTGAATTCTCTCGACCTCAACATCCTCACCACAAACAGCACAGACAGGACAGCAGCATCCAAGATGTCATTGAAAGCCTGGATCTTAGTTTTGACCCAGGAAAACCGTAATCCCAGCGGCTCTGACTCATTTCAGCACCTGAGGGCCCCAAAAGGATATCAAAGTCTCGAAAGATGACTGCATCATCTGCAAATCAAGGTCAGAACTTGACATTCCCAACGATAGCACCGCAGCTTGATCTCTCTGACATCCTCCCCTAGAATTCAGTCCATAAAGTGCTGAAAAGTGTGGGGGCCAGTACCAACCCCTGACGAACTCCAGTAACAACTGGAAATAGTCAGAGATGATTACCACACATCACAGCACTCTCAGTACCAGATAGAGTTCAGACATCAGATCATCAGTTTTGGTGGCACCCCAGAGACCAAGAATCTCCAGAGGGCATCCCGATTCACCGAATCGAACGCTTTACAGAGATCAAATATGGCTGCAAGCAGCCCCTGCCGAAACTCTCTCCTGCGTTCGGTGAGGGCCGAAGAGCAAGGATCGGTCAATCGTTGACCTCTTTGGTGTAAAGCCTGACTGCTCTGGACGCTGGTGCTCAAGCAGATGGTGGCAAACCCTTAGAAAATTTCAGCAAAGACCTTGCCCGGCACTGAGAGCAGCGATCACCCCTCGGTAGTTGTTGCAGTCTGGCGATCACCCTTCCCTTTCCAGAGAGGGCAACAAAGCCCCTCTTTACATCAGTTGGGATGATGCTGTGTTCCAAGCAGAGCACAGAAACTGCATGCAGCGACACGAGTGCACATTTCCACAGCCTTGAGAGTTCACATGGATGCCACAGATCCTGGAGCTTTACCCATTTCAACGGGTTCACGCAGCCTGTGTTTCCACAAGGAAGGTGGACCACAGTTGATTGGAGGGTCAGCAACAGGATTGTAACACCCCTGACGTCCAACTCAACAGCTGGTGGATCAGCCTGGTACAACCGCTCAAGTAACCAGCCAGCGGGCCTTCACTTCGGACTCCTCTGTCAAGAGCCTACCACCCTCTGCTGTAACTGCAGTACACCGAGGGATGGCTTGGATGAACGCAATGCGCGAATTCCCCTGTAAGCAGGATGAGAATCCCTTGACCACAGGTGATGCTCTACCCTCTCACAGAGTCCTCGCACATAGGCCTCCTTGTCCACCCAGGTGCACGTACAGTTTTACGCCTCAGCTCCTGAACAGCTCAGCTCTGCCATTCAGCCTGGCCCTGCAACTCTGGTCAATGGTATCCAGTGTACCTGAGAGACAAAATTCTTCCTTGCCCTACGGTGAGTTCCAAGACATCCACCGGCAACATCAAGGACGGTGGTCTTGAAGGCACTCCACAACTTTCAGGAACCTCCCAAGTACCCAGACCCTCAAATCTCCACTCAGCCTGTTCACAAACTCCTCAGCTACCCTCTCATCCTTGAGCTTGCCAACATCGAGCATCGGCGAGGATGGTACCATTCTCCTGGATTTAAGGTGGCAACTTCAGAGTTGCTACAACAAGCCGGTGGTCAGTATTGAGGAACTGAGCACTCCGGTAGACCCTGCAGTTCTGGATCATCCTCAGCGACCATCATCGAGGACATGGTCAATCTCCTTTGCCACACCGCCAGCGTTGGAATACCAAGTCCAGCGATGAGCTTGTTGGCGCTGAAACATGAACCAGCCACACTAAGTCCATGACTTCTTGCAAAGTCAAGGAACTTAGTGCTATTCTGGTTCATAGTTCCTGACCCATGGGGAGCAACACACGTCTCATAACCATCACTTTTCAGTTCCAGTCGATGCATTGAAATCCCCCAAGACTAGAAGTGTATCTCGTCTGGGACACTGATCAACCCGCAGACTCGAGCGTGGCATAGAATGCATCCTTCACAGTGAGATCACTCGCCTCAGTCGGAGCATAAACAGAGACCAGAAATGACACCCAAGGAGTGACGAATCCTTAGTCTCATAATACGCTCGTTGACCGGGTGTTACTACCTCAATTATCATTGGAGTCAGCTAATTGGACACAGCTACAGCAACTCCTTGGGAATGGTAACCATCAGAGCAACCAGACCAATTGTCGGTGTAACCACCCACCATTATCTCGCCGCAATACGGTCTCCGAACCTCAGAGAGTGCTGCAATACCGATGTCCAAACGCTTGAGCTCAGACGATAACAGAGGCAGGTGATCATCCTCTCTTAGGGATAGGACATTCCAGGCACCCACCCGAAGGGACCGCCTCAGGTTAACCCAAGGAGACCGCCGTCTGGTGGACGACACCTCAGCACCACTCTGACACACTCTCCCGCAATCTGACCCGGGAATGTTACCCCATGGTTTCCCTCCTATCATCAAAGATTGGGGGTCCCGAAGGCTTTTCCCCAATCCCATCATCCGGTGAGCTGCCCTGCGAAGGGAAGCTGCACAGGAGGTACTCCCACAGAGTGGGTTTTCAGATTTCTTTGCGTTCTTGTGTTTTGCGGAATGAAGGGTTTTACGGTGGCCGGAGTGCAAATCCTGCCACCAACCTCCTAATAAGAAGTAACCCAACTGCAGGAGGACGTCCGCAGACACAGTTGGGCACTAGATATGGATGGCCGTTGGCTCACAAGGAGCTCCTCCACCCTTTGACAGGTTTTGTTTTTAATCCTGCTGGGTGTCCATATCCAAACACCCTCCTCACCAAAAAACCTGGTGGGGGAGACGGTTTAGTCACCGACAACCCGACCATGGAACAGGTTTGTACAGGTTTACATGATACCTGTAGCAACTCACAGATCTAATCTGGCCTGACCTGACATTGATTCTCTCTCTGCTGTTCCTTTTGTTCTGTTGCATCCTGATCCGTTCAGTGTACTTATACGAGTTCTTCCACGAGCCTCAACTATGTATACAGTAAGTAAATAAATAAATAAAATCACTTGCAGGCATTTTGCCAGGTAGCAATTTTAGTGCTAAATGTACTGAACTAGAAATCAAAGCTGAAATCAGTCACCGCTATAAAATACATCACATCAAATACTGTATAGTCTATATGAAGAGGTAGACTGAGAAAGCTACAAACTGATGAGAATACAATGCTTCTTAGGAAGGCCCTGAAGGTATTGCTGGCTTATTCTGGGTGGCTTCTATGGCAGGCTGACCAGTCGGTATTGGCCGCAGAACGATATCCATTCTGAATCGCGAAGAGCTCATCAGAGTGTATGAGGCATTCATCTAAAATATCATGGAGTGTAGGTCCTCACTCTGGGATAGAGTAGCTGCTTGTAATCTTGCTTCCTTGGAGGCAGACAAATCCAAGCCTTTCCATTCTATTGACATATATCTGCAGGATGTAAAGTCCAAGGTGCGCTTTGTGTCCACTATAAGCAGGTGAGTGGACACTTGTCACCTCCCACACCCATATTTCTCCATAATCTCCCTGGCCCACTCAGTTTGCACACATTCATGCATAATCCCACACCTGGTTATCTTCCCCATGTTGAGCTCAAAAGAGTGACCACTATAATCACATGGTCATGTAACATGATGTGCAAATACTCAAATCCTCCCAAAATGACCTCTTCCCCAATTCTAAGCTCAACACGCCTCCATTCCTTCACCCCTCTGATCGCTCATCTGTGGCACAGATTCCCTGCCTGTGGTCCTGCATGCCCCCACCACACCCCAAACTCCTACTCCCCTTCTTCAGTCCTGCCAGTCAACAGCTCATGCCTTCTTCCATACCCACCCCTGCTCCCTTCGACTCTAGCAGAACACCTCCACTCATCCTACTTCCCCTTCACCCTCTGTTACTCATCCATCTATGAGGATTTGTCTCCCTGTTCCCCTTTGATCCTGTTGGTCTATGAACCTACCTTCTATCACTTAACTCCTCCAGCAGCCTTCAATCTCTGCATTCAAATAAATTAATGAAATAAAATAAATGTGAGAGCAGCACATCAGATGCCAGAACAAGTGTTGTAACACCATCAATAACTACAAGGGCACTCGGTAGAGTGCATACCTCTGCAAAGTAATGCCTGATCCATGAGAACATTTCAGGCCCAATACATTTTTGAAATATCATGCTATATAGTACTGTATCGTTTTTGGCCTGATCTCTCAATGGTGAAGAATTGGTTCGCGGGTGCCAGCATGACCACTATTTGCGTTGTTTCTGTGTGTCTGTGTGTCTGTCTGTCTGTTTGTGACTCTCTCCAGAGAATAGCTCCGTGACGTTTGATGCGATCTTGATGAAACTTGGACACAAGCTAGATATCATGGTCTAGTTGTGTCTTTTTGTATGAGGGGCGTCCCACGCCCCTTGTGGGCGGAGCCACGCCCACTTGAACTTTTTATTTATTTATTTTTCCTCGATTTTTTTCTCGCAATTTCATTTCCTAGAAGCTGTGCGTAATGTCCATAAGTACAACATATAAAAAATCCGATTTGATTTTGTCAATTTTGACGGAAGAGATAGGTTGTTACGGTAGGGCTTCCTCAAAAGCTTCCACTAACTCAATTGTACCTATCGTGGCATTGTTCAATAATGCCCGCGAACCATCGTCGCCTCCCGGCTTGTCACTTTAAAAATTAAATAATTCTCGAATCCAGATCTTCATCAAAATCAAATCAATTTGTCCTTGCCATACACCCAACGTGTCCACAGAGTTTTATCCGAATCCATCCACAGCTTTTTGAGATATAGTGTTGTATATCAGTTTAGTTGGCCCTATCTCTAAATGGTGAAGAATCACTTTAAAAATTATCAGATCCGGATTCGGATCTTCACCAAAATTGAAGCAATTCTTTCTTGTCACACACCCAACATGTCCACGAAGTTTCGTCCGAATCCGTCCACAACTTTTTGAGATATCGTGTTATATATCAGTTTAGTTGGCCCTATCTCTAAATGGTGAAGAATCACTTTAAAAATTATCAGATCCGGGATTCGGATCTTCACCAAAATTGAAGCAATTCTTTCTTGTCACACACCCAACATGTCCACCAAGTTTCGTCCGAATCACAACTTTTTGAGATATCGTGCTATATATCGTTTTTGGCCCTATCTCTAAATGGTGAAGAATCACTTAGAAAATTATAGTAGTTTGATCCGGATCCGGATCTTCATCAAAATCTAATCAGTTCGTCCTTGTCACACACCAAATTTCATCCGGATCCGTCCACAACTTTTTGAGATGTTCTGTACACAAACAAACAGACAGAAAGGGGTGAAAAACATAACCTCCTTCACCTTCGGTGGCGGAGGTAAAAAGTGAAATTGAAACGACTGATCTGAGGATCATCGAATGGGAAACCAGAATTAAAGTGTGAGAAATACTGAATGGAAATTGCCAAAAGCAAAGCTGTGGGGAGTATTGAGAGAGGAGGAGGTTAGGGACTGAAGAAGTGATATGGAGAGGGATCGGTGCCTGCCTCAGTGGTCGGTTGGCATGGAAAGAACTTTGGTGATCTAGTCAGGTGGTAGGCCCAAAACGTGCTGAAATTTGTTTCCCAGCTGAGCTTTCAGAATATCACTCTCACTCCAAAGCAGTACTTCGGAGGTACAACAAGCATGGATTGGAAATCTTCGCTGGTGGAATGGAACGAGGTTGCTAAAGTTACCAGCTCCACCGACTGCGATACCTACACAATGAATCCCCGTTTCTACCAATACACACTCACTTGAGATGACACGTCGACGAACTCGTCAATGATGGATACCCTGCTAAGTAACAATTATTTTTTATATATATAATAATTATATATATATATATATATATATATATAATATATATATATATATTCTTCTTTCGGCTGCTCCCGTTATGGGTCGCCACAGCGGATCATCCGTATGATCCGCATAGTGATTTGGCACATGTTTTACGCCGGATGCCCTTCCTGACGCAACCCTGGTCGCCTCTTACGACACAGGGATATGGTACACCTATTTTAACCGGGGTATACACCGGCCCAGTATACTGGTACTCATTTCGCCGACCTCGAAGGATGACAGGCTGAGTCAACCCCTGGTGTATTAAATCAAGGCCCAACGGGCTGAACTCAGGACCTTTTGGATCCCAAGCCGCTGCCCTAACCACTGCGCCAACACCAGGCTATATATATATATATGTACATACATACACAAGTGTGGGGGTGTGCTTACACATTGTGTAAGCATATGAACCCTGTTTCCCCATTGTCCAAGGTCACTCATCTGAATTTGATTTTTAATTTATTTATTTTCTTCATTTATTTATATTTTCATTGGGAGATGCTTTCCAGCGGTTTTGTGATTTTTCCCGGTGTATCAGCTTCAATGTCCGTCGGCCACACAAAATTACCGTGCTTCCCCGTCGTCTTGGTTCGACTCACCTGCATTTTCTATTTTTCACTTGTTTATATTGTCCGATGATTCTGTGATTTTTTTTCCCCGGTGTATCGGCTTCGATGTCCATGGGCACGCAAAATTTCAGCTTTCTACATCACCCGGAAGCAGTGTTGGGCACAAAAGCGATAACAGATAATTATCGAAGTTAACTTTTTTTAATCGGACTATGATCAGAAGTTAACTTCCATTTATCGTTATCGGACCAGTTAACTTCCGATATAACTCGATTTTTTTTAGTCCGATAATGTCCGTTAATTTTTTGTCCGATAACATTTTTATCGTTTTACGTTTTTTTCAGGTTCTTCAGTATCATCGTCAACTTGACAGCGTTCAGTTCTTGCTTACCAGTTACCAAGTATTCTTTGCAACTTACAAGACTACAGTCTACAACCATGGAACACCAAGAAGAAGGCTGGTGGTCCCTGGCAAGACAAGGTGGAATGCCTTGTACGACTCGATCGTCGTCCTCAACAACATCTTGGCCACCAAGAAGGCTGATCTGAACAGGTTCCTTAACCGCATGGAGAAACTCTCAACCTTCAACGACCAGGAGATAACCTTCCTGAAGGAGTGGGCCAAAGTCATGTCCCATGTGGCTATCGCCCTTGACACCATCCAGGGGGAGAAGAATGCCTACCTTGGAACCCTCCTTCCCACAGTGGCCATCACCCTCACGAAGCTCAGGAACATGAGGAACAGCTTCGCCGTCTGCAAGCCACTGGTAGCAGCCATCGCCACCCGGTTCAACTACTACCTAAACGACCGGGACTGCCAGCTGGCAGCTGCCTTCCATCCAAAGTTCCGGCTCCACTGGCTGCACAGGTTCGACAGAAACCTAACGGTCTCTGTTAAGGCCGCAATGGAGGACGAGGTCGAGAGAGCACTGAGGGTCGTGAGGGACCGGAACGGCGACAACACCACCAGCTCGACGACAGCAGCATGCAGACGACCACTTCTGCTGGGTGGACGGCCGCTGGCTCACGTACCAGTGTCAAGCAGAAGCCAAAAACTTGTCGACACCTGGCTGGACATTGATGGGAAGAGGCATGGTCGACTCTGACTTCATGGGGGAGGAGATCCTCACCAACCTCTTCCTGAAGTACAACACCCCAATTCCGTCCTCTGCCGCAGTGGAACGGCTATTCTCTCTCGGCAAGGACATCCTGAGGCCCAAGAGGTCAAGATTGTCAGCTGGGCCTAACTTTGAGAAGTTGGTCTTCCTCAAGGGCAACCAGCACATAGCGTCATAGACTCTAAAAAGACGCATAATGCATATTTTATTCTTGTGTTTAGCATAAATAGAACCTTTTTCTATGGGTTTTGAAGCTTTTTCCTTGTTTTTTTGAATTTTTGTTAAAAAGTAGTTATCGGATTATCCTTAACTTCCGATAACTTTGTATTATAATTACCGGATTATCCTTATCGGACTTAAAAATTGGGGTTATCGGATTATCGTTATCGAAGTTAACTTTTTGGTTATCGGTGCCCAACACTCGCATCCACTCTTTATAACCACTGACTGATATTAAAGATCCGTGCCTTCGAAAATCGAGTTGGGCACCGAACCAAAATTAACTTCGATAACGATAATCCGATAACCCAATTTTAAGTCCGATAAGGATAATCCGGTAATTATAATACAAAGTTATCGGAAGTTAAGGATAATCCGATAACTACTTTTTAACAAAAATTCAAAAAACAAGGAAAAAGCTTCAAAACCCATAGAAAAAAGGTTCTATTTATGCTAAACACAAGAAAAAATATGCATTATGCGTCTTTTTAGAGTCTATGACGCTATGTGCTGGTTGCCCTTGAGGAAGACCAACTCTCAAAGTTAGGCCCAGCTGACAATCTTGACCTCTTGGGCCTCAGGATTCCTTGCCGAGAGAGAATAGCCGTTTCCACTCGGCAGAGGACGGAATTGGGGGTGTTGTACTTCAGGAAGAGGTTGGTGAGGATCTCCTCCCCCATGAAGTCAGAGTCGACATGCCCTCTTCCCATCAATGTCCACCAGGTGTCGACAAGTTTATTGGCTTCTGCTTGACACTGGTACGTGAGCCAGCGGCCGTTCCACCCAGCGAAGTGGTCGTCATGCATGCTGCTGTCGTCGGAGATGGTGTGTTGTCGCCGTTCCGGTCCCTCACGACCTCAGTGCTCTCTCGACCTCGTCCTCCATTGCGGCCTTAACAGAGACCGTTAGGTTTCTGTCGAACCTGTGCAGCCAGTGGAGCCGGAACTTTGGATGGAAGCAGCTGCCAGCTGGCAGTCCCGCGTCGTTTAGGTAGTAGTTTGAACGGGTGGCGATGGCTGCTACCAGTGCTGCAGACGGCGAAGCTGTTTCCCATGTTCCTGAGCTTCGTGAGGGTGTGGCCACTGTGGGAAGGAGGGTTCAAGGTAGGCATTCTTCTCCCCTGGATGGTGTCAAGGGCGATAGCCACATGGGACATGACTTTGGCCCACTCCTTCAGGAAGGTTATCTCCTGGTCGTTGAAGGTTGAGAGTTTCTCCATGCGTTAAGGAAACCTGTTCAGATCAGCCTTCTTGGTGGCAAGAGTTGTTAGGACGACGTCGAGTCGTACAAGGCATTCCACCTTGTCTTGCCAGGACCACCAGCCTTCTTCTTGGTGTTCCATGGTTGTAGACTGTAGTCTTGTAAGTTGCAAAGATACTTGGTAACTGGTAAGCAAGAACTGAACGCTGTCAAGTTGACGATGATACTGAAGAACCTGAAAAAAACGTAAAACGATAAAAAATGTTATCGGACAAAAAATTAACGGACATTATCGGACTAAAAAAATCGAGTTATATCGGAAGTTAACTGGTCCGATAACGATAAATGGAAGTTAACTCTGATCATAGTCCGATTAAAAAAAAGTAACTTCGATAATTATCTGTTATCGCTTTTGTGCCCAAACACTGCTTCCGGGTGATTAGAAAGCTGAAATTTTGCGTGCCCATGGACATCGAAGCCGATACACCGGGGAAAAAAAAATCACAGAATCATCGGACAATATAAACAAGTGAAAAATAGAAAATGCAGGTGAGTCGAACCAAGACGACGGGGGAGCACGGTAATTTTTGTGGCCGACGGACATTGAAGCTGATACACCGGAAAAATCACAAAACCGCTGGAAAGCATCTCCCAATGAAAATATAAATAAATGAAGAAAATAAATAATTAAAAATCAAAATTCAGATGAGTGACCTTGGACAAGGGAAACAGGTTCATATGCTTACACAATGTGTAAGCCACACCCCCACACTTGTGTATGTATGTACATATATATATATTATAGCCTGGTGTTGGCCAGTGGTTAGGGCAGCGGCTTGGGATCCAAAAAGGTCCTGAGTTCAAGCCCCGTTGGGCCACTGAATAATACACCAGGGGTTGACTCAGCCTGTCATCCTTCGAGGTCGCGAAATGAGTACCAGTTATACTGGGCCGGTGTATACCCCGGTTAAAATAGTGTGTACCATATCCCTGTGTCGTAAGAGGCGACCAGGGTGCGTCAGGAAGGGCATCCGCGTAAACATGTGCCAAATCACTATGCGGATCATACGGATGATCCGCTGTGGCGACCCATAACGGGAGCAGCCGAAAGAAGATAAATATATATTATATATATATATATATATATATATATATATATATATATATATATATAATATATATATACATTAGCAGGGTACCATCATTGACGAGTTCGTCGACGTGTCATCTCAAGTGAGTTGTATGGTGAAACGGGGATTCATTGTGTAGTATCGCCAGTCGGTGGAGCTTGAACTTTATGCAACCTCGTTCCATTCCACCAGCGAAGATTTCCAATCCATGCTTGTTGTACCTCGAAGTACTGCTTTGGAGTGAGAGTGATATTCTAAAGCTCAGCTGGGAAACAAATTTCAGCACGTTTTGGGCCTACCACCTGACTAGATCACCAAGTTCTTTCCATGCCAACCGACCACTGAGGCAGGCACCGATCCCTCTCCATATCACTTCTTCAGTCCCTAACCTCCTCCTCTCTCAATACTCCCACAGCTTTGCTTTTGGCAATTTCCATTCAGTATTCTCCACTATTCTGGTTTCCCATTCGATGTCCTCAGATCAGTCGTTTCAATTTCACTTTTTACCTCCGCCACCGAAGGTGAAGGAGGTTATGTTTCACCCCTTTCTGTCTGTTTGTTTGTGTACAGAACATCTCAAAAGTTGTGGACGGATCCGATGAAATTGGTGTGTGACAAGGACGAACTGATAGATTTTGATGAAGATCCGGATCCGGATCAAACTACTATAATTTTCTAAGTGATTCTTCACCATTTAGAGATAGGCCAAAACGATATTATAGCACGATATCTCAAAAGTTGTGGACGGATTCGGACGAAACTTGGTGACATGTTGGGTGTGTGACAAGAAAGAATTGCTTTCAATTTGGTGAAGATCCGA
Organism: Eptatretus atami; assembly: GCA_035128595.1. Classification (NCBI taxonomy): domain Eukaryota; kingdom Metazoa; phylum Chordata; class Myxini; order Myxiniformes; family Myxinidae; genus Eptatretus; species Eptatretus atami. The sequence goes on from CM068959.1 coordinate 109,984,624, forward strand.
ATCCGGATCTGATAATTTTATAAGTGATTCTTCACCATTTAGAGATAGGGCCAACTAAACTGATATATAACACGATATCTCAAAAGTTGTGGACGGATTCGACGAAACTTGTGGACATGTTGGGTGTGTGACAAGAAAGAATGCTTCATTTTGCGTGAAGATCCGAATCGATCTGATAATTTTTAAAGTGATTCTTCACCATTTAGAGATAGGGCCAACTAAACTGGATATACAACACTATATCTCAAAAAGCTGTGGATGGATTCGGATAAACTCTGTGGACACGTTGGGTGTATGGCAAGGACAAATTGATTTGATTTTGATGAAGATCTGGATTCGAGAATTATTATTTAAAGTGACCAAGCCGGGAGGCGACGATGGTTCGCGGGCATTATTGAACAATGCCACGATAGTACAATTGAGTTAGTGAAGCTTTTGAGGAAGCCCTACCGATAAACCTATCTCTTCCGTCAAAATTGACAAAATCAAATCGGATTTTTATATGTTGTACTTATGGACATTACGCACAGCTTCTAGGAAATGAAATTGCGAGAAAAAATCGAGGAAAAAATAAAAAAATAAAAGTTCAGATGGGCGTGGCTCCGCACAAGGGGCGTGGACGCCCTCATACAAAAAGACACAACTAGACCATTAATATCTAGCTTGTGTCCAAGTTTCATCAAGATCGCATCAAACGTCACGGAGCTATTCTCTGGAGAGAGTCACAAACAGACGACAGACACACAGACACACAGAAACAACGCAAATAGTGTCATGCTGGCACCCGCGAACCAATTCTTTCACCATTGAGAGATCAGGCCAAAAACGATACAGTACTATATAGCATGATTTTCAAAAATGTATTGGGCCTGAAATGTTCTCATGGATCAGGCATTACTTTGCAGAGTATGCACTCTACGAGTGCCCTTGTAGTTTATTGATGGTGTTACAACACTTGTTCTGGCATCTGATGTGCTGCTCTCACATTTATTTTATTTCATTAATTTATTTGAATGCAGAGATTGAAGGCTGCTGGAGAGTTAAGTGATAGAAGGTAGTTCATAGACCAACAGGATCAAAGGAACGGAGACAAATCCTCATAGATGATGAGTAACAGAGGGTGAAGGGGAAGTAGGATGAGTGGAGGTGTTCTGCTAGAGTCGAAGGGAGCAGGGGTGGGTATGAAGAAGGCATGAGCTGTTGACTGGCAGGACTGAAGAAGGGGGTAGGAGTTTGGGTGTGGTGGGGCATGCAGGACCACAGGCAGGGAATCTGTGCCACAGATGAGCGATCAGAGGGGTGAGGAATGGAGGCGTGTTGAGCTTAGAATTGGGGAAGAGTCATTTTGGAGGATTGATATTTGCACATCATGTTACATGACCATGTGATTATAGTGCACTCTTTTGAGCTCAACATGGGGAGATAACGCAGGTGTGGGATTATGCATGAATGTGTGCAAACTGAGTGGGCCAGGGAGATTATGGAGAAATTGGGTGTGGGAGGTGACAAGTGTCCACTCACCTGCTTATAGTGGACACAAAGCGCACCTTGGACTTACATCCTGCAGATATATGTCAATGAATGGAAAGCTGGATTTGTCTGCCTCAGGAGCAAGATTACAAGCAGCTACTCTATCCCAGAGTGAGGACCTACACTCCATGATATTTAGATGAATGCCTCATACATCTGATGAGCTCTTCGCGATTCAGAATTGGATATCGTTCTGCGGCCAATACCGACTGGTCAGCCTGCCATAGAAGCACCCAGATAAGCAGCAATACCTTCAGGGCCTTCCTAAGAAGCATTGTATTCTCATCAGTTTGTAGCTTTCTCAGTCTACCTCTTCATATAGACTATACAGTATTTGATGTGATGTATTTATAGCGGTGACTGATTTCAGCTTGATTTCTAGTTCAGTACATTTAGCACTAAAATTGCTACCTGGCAAAATGCCTGCAAGTGATTTTATTTATTTATTTACTTACTGTATGACATAGTTGAGGCTCGTGAAAGAACTCGTATAAGTACACTGAAGGATCAGGATGCAACAGAACAAAAGAACAGCAGAGAGAGAATTCAATGTCAGGTCAGGCCAGATTAGATCTGTGAGTTGCTACAGGTATCATGTAAACCTGTACAAACCTGTTCCATGTGTCGGGTGTGGCGACCTAAACCGTCTCCCCCACCAGGTTTTTTGTGAGGAGGGTTTGGATATGGACACCCAGCAGGATTAAAAACAAAACCTGTCAAAGGGTGGAGGAGCTCCTTGTGAGCCAACGCCATCCATATCTAGTGCCCAACTGTGTCTGCGGACGTCCTCCTGCAGTTGGGTTACTTCTTATTAGGAGGTTGGTGGCAGGATTTGCACTCCGGCCACCGTAAAACCCTTCATTCCGCAAAACACAAGAACGCAAAGAAATCTGAAAACCACTCTGTGGAGTACCTCCTGTGCCAGCTTCCCTTCGCAGGGCAGCTCACGGATGATGGGATTGGGAAAAGCCTTCGGGACCCCAATCTTTGATGATAGGAGGGAAAACCATGGGTAACATTCCCGGGTCAGATTGCGGAGAGTGTGTCAGAGTTGTGCTGAGGTGTCGTCCACCAGACGGCGGTCTCCTTGGGTTAACCTGAGGCGCTCCTTCGGTGGGTGCCTGGAATGTCCTATCCCTAAGAGAGGATGATCACCTGCCTCTGTTATCGTCTGAGCTCAAGCGTATTTGGACATCGGTTATTGCAGCACTCTCTGAGGTTCGAGACCGTATTGCGGCGAGATAATGGTGGGTGGTTACACCGACAATTGTTGTGGTTGCTCTGATGGTTACCATTCCAAGAGTTGCTGTAGCTGTGTCCAATTAGCTGACTCCAATGATAATGAGGTAACACCGTTCAACGAATCTCTCTCTTT
>CM068959.1:110001265-110012539 GCA_035128595.1 Eptatretus atami
AATAATTTATTAATAATAAAATAAATATATAAAAAGAACTTTTTATTTGCTGAGATAAATAAAGAATGAATTTCAAAGCAAAATCAATCAAATTGCCAGGAAAGAGACAAAGAGCAGATGCTTATCGGGGATTGACTCTTACAGCTAAACACAGACAAGGTACCCAGCAGATCATTCAGGGGAGGGAGGGGGAGAATCGTCTCGCTCACCATAAAGTCGTCCGTGAAGCAAAACGTCCTGAAAATGCTTGCGTACGTGTCACGTCCCTCGCCAGCACCCAGCTTTGCCGTGCACCCTCTCGTGGGGCAGCCTTGAACGCCTATCGAAGTCTGGAGGGCACCGAGATCGTCCGTCGCAGGTTTGACCCTGGTGCTGTTGGTGATCGACCCGTGCCTCACTTGTTGGCGGCACTGCTCACACCCACACGCGCACCACACGCTCGCTTGCCAAAGCACTGGGAAGGGCGAATCGTCTCGTTGGCGCTGGTCAGGCACCCGCTTCTTGGTCGCTTCTCTCGCCCTTTGCTTTTTCCTCTCTCCTTTCGCTTTTTCTCTCCTCACGCTTTTCTCTTCAGGACGCTTTTCCCCCCTCCTTTCTCTCCTCACTTTTTCTCTCTTGAACGTACCTCTCACTCGTTTTTATATCCCCGGGCCATCTCCGCGGGGTGCCGTCCGCCCCAAGCTCACCCCGCCCCACTGGGGCACGGTTACCATGACGACCAGTGTACTCTCAAAAAAGGCGGGCGTCGGAGCTCACGAAATATTGCCGCTGAGGAAGAACGGGGGCGGGCTTCAGAGCTCGTGAAAGAATGTTGCTGAGGAAAAATGAGGGCGGGCTTCAGAGCTCATGAAAGAAATGTGTGTGAACGTGTCTGTCGTAAAGAAAAAAAGCTTCCCATAAGAGAGGGGATCTATCCTTTACTCTTCTCAACGCATCACATTTAAGATCCCATTAGACATGGGGATGGGGCTAATCTGGACATGCATTTAAGGAAATAACTGTCTGAGGACCTGGATGTGTGGATGCATTCATCAGACCGGATTCTAAAATCCATAACAATATGTTACAGTTATATGGAACTAACAAGACCACAGTATATTTGAACAAAGATTCTATCCCACTCATTTGTGGTTTGTCAAGCAAACATTGTAACGAGTAAAACAAAAACTCACAAACTACGGGCAGTCCACTCTGCAAACGTAATGAGTTCTGACTTTCTCATTGTTAGAGACCTAATAAGCATGTTTTCTGCTGCAGGCATTTTAAATCTTTATCTCAACTGTCAGTGCCTTTACCCATGATGCTTTCTGACAAACCATTCCTTTTATGGTGACAGCGACTTTAGCCAATCCTTGACAACAATTTTCATACCTCCATATTGTTTGAAAGCATATAAAGAGAAATGAGTACATACTTTATGGACAAAGAGCACTTATCCCAAAATGAAAAAAAATTGTTTCAGCATGATCAATACAGAAACACCAATGCTTTGTAATAGTCATGTGATCCACAAATCTTTCTATCACCATATATGTCCATGAATTGTTGGTGTATCAAATTTCACAAGATGGGATTATTTTACTTCCAGTGGTGAGATGGCAGGATTATTAAAGTTTTTTTTTTTTGCTTCTACATTTACACAGGAACAAACAGGGAACTTCCAATAGTGAGAGCATCTATATCAACAGTGAGCAAGGGCTTTTATAAGAGAACCATACAGGAGTAGATGAAGTGAAGAAGCAGTTTTAAAAACTCAGGGATGATAAAGCTCCAGGGGTGGATAATATGCATCCAAGAGTATTACAGGAGGTGACGGAGCAGATAAGCGTGGTATTAGCGAATATCTTTCACAGCTCATTGGAGTCAGGACAGGTACCAGATAAAATGTAAGGTGCTGGGGATGGGTAAGAATAATGAAAACAGATTACATGATTGAAGGGGCAATATTGGAGCATATCACACAGCAAAAGGTTCAAACTAGGGGTGGTTGTTGATACAGGGGGTAAGCAGACATCACAGTGACCAGCAGCTCCAGTTAAAGCAAACAGGGTTTTGGGATTCATTCGTAGGGGGATAAATTATAGATCGAGGGAAGTCGTTTTGGAATCGGAATTTTGAATTTAGTGGGGCCCCATCTAGAATATTGTGTGCAGTTTTGGTCACCACAGCTCAGGAAGGACAAAGCTGCCACAAAGAGGCTACTAGATGCCACAGGCCACAAGACAGATTCCAGGCTGCATGACTTAGCTTTGAGGAGCGGCTAAAGGAGACAGTGTTTTGTACATTAGAAAGGAATCAGCTACATGGGGATATGACAGAGATGTTAAAGATAATGAAGGGGAAAGACAAAATAAGTGTGGAAGAGTTCTTCAGCAGAAGCCACTGATAGCACCATTGGCTGAGAGTAGAGAATAGGAGAGTTAAGATGGTAGGTCAGTCCTTCAGGGGTCTTTCACTCAGAGTAGTTAATGCATGGACTGCTCTCCCTGGAAAAGTAGTGGTAACAGAAATAGTAGACTGGTTTAAATTTTAGACAAGGTACCGGTACCAATTGCAGATAGAGGGGTATAGGGATATTGGCAGGACTTGTCGGTAGCTTGAGTATGGCTGGGTGATTGTGTACATCTGTGCGTCTCATCAAGGGATAGTGTGTGGTCGGTATTATGTATTCACCTGAAAACCACCTTTGTCCACCCCTCTCCCCCCTCAAAAAGAAAAATGTTAATTTTATTTTTAACTTTAACACCCATGATATCCTTGAGCCTGCTACATTTTTATTATCCCCACTCCTGCCTCCTATATCTCCAATTATATTGTCATCAGTTTGACGGATTTATTTAATCTGCTTTTTGTGTAATGCAGGCGTGATGGGCCGAATGACCTGCTTCGGCATCAGATATAATTGAAGGGTATTATATGATTCCTTGTTATAGCTTCGTGGCAGGCACATCTCCTCTCCCCCCTCCCAAGCCCAATCTAACCCAGCCCAACCTATTCTATAGGTTGTTTAAAAATGTTCCCACCTATTGACCTCTCTAATGCTATGGAAAACCCTCTTCTTTTTTGGAGACCACTTTGTTACAATCAATGTCTCTGGGTGTCCATTGATAAGGAGGAGAATGGGTTGCAATCTCATCAGCTACACCAGAGCCACCCCTGCTCCTCTAAAACAATGGAACCCTCGATCGGCTGTAAAATTTGGTTACAAGTCGCGTCACATTCATAATCACTAATGACATACCATGTTGTTACAGAGCATCAGTACTGTCCAAGCAGTTACTGGGCAAGGGTTATGCTGGGTGGTTTACCATTGCTTTCCCAGTCAGGGGAGGAATTTGCTCAGGGTGCCAGCGATAACTTGTCTACTCTTCGTGAAGGTCACCGTGAGATGTATATCGTCCACCAACGAATGTCAGTATATGGGACAGTTTAATGGCCATCCGACTGACGGCACACACATTGATGAATCACCTGCCTCCGAAACACCAGGACGACAATTTAGAGCTTGGATTTGAACCCAGGCTCAACAGCATGCGCATACCTCGGCCAGTTGTACTGAACCTTTTTTTCGGTCAACGTACCTATTTGGCTTGGGCAATTCTTAAAATTTGAGAATAAATTCAGATTCTTCACCAAAATCTAATCGATTCGTTCGTGACACACCCAACCTGCTCAACTAGTTTCGCCCGAATCAATCGAACTTATTGAGATATCCTGCACACAGAAAAACAGGTGAAAAACAAACTCCAAACCCCATCCATCTTCAGTGGTCAACTAAATTTTTTTTTAAATAAAATAAAAATTGAACCCAACCCCGTTTATCCGGGTGGTGTACAAGGCAAAAGATGACCGCTCCTCGATCGCTCCCGACATTTTTTTGTGATTTGCTCTTAATAAATCTGCCACGATGTCTTTGCCGTTAAGAAATATGATTTTTGAATTCTACAAAACAGTAATCGATCCAGATAAAATAGCCTTATGCTGTCTGTCGGATCCGAGAAGAAGTTCGACACGCACATAGTTCATGAGTGCGTATTCGTTCATTTTCTTCACAACTTGAACCAACTCGATGCAGAAAAACCGACTTGTCTTTGTCTGATTTCGGTCTAGGAGAAGTGAATTCTTGCAGAATTTTTTCTGTGAGGTTCACTTGGCTGCGCCTGGATGTGTTTGAGGGTAGAGTAGCGACTGAAACCTGAATCCTATCCAGATCCCTCCTGATGACTCCATTTTTGCCCTTTGTGTATTTGTATTCCTTCTGATGACTCCAATGCAGTATTTCCTCTTCTGGTTGATTGCAAAGAATGACAGAAGCTTTTGATACAATTTGCTGAAACAATGGACAGATTCTTGATGGATGAAGCGAGACAATGCATAGTAAAAATGGACTTGGAACTGTTACAGGTGGGTCATCGGCTCTAGATTTTAGGGTTTGATTCCCGGTTCCGATGGAGGGAATAGATTCTGACCGGGTAATCCATTCTTTCACACGAGTACCTATTGGTCTCAGTGTGAGGAATCACATACCCCCTCTCCATGGTGACTGTCATTTTTATACTCTGTACAAACAGCTTCTTTTTCACTGCCTCGATTCAAAATGTATCATGTCACCTACCCCCTGGAGACCCCAAATTCAGAACCACTGCTCTCAGCTATCCTGCCAACCCCGTTAAATATATAATTAAAAGATCAGTTATTTTTGGCAATTATCAGTATCGGTCCGTTAGCGAGTCGGTGGGGGCGGGAGCACCAACTCTGATGACTGTTCTTTCTCTTCAAATAAATGACAAGAAAAGATAGTTTATCAATTTTTTTGCAGAAATAGCTCTAATCATCATATGTTGAGCCAATAAAAGCATCGAGGGCAAACTTTCCTGCCGTCAGTGACGATTCCCACTCGCAGCAACAGGCACAGTAGCTATTTCTACCCACAATCCAAGTACCCCTCACAAACTATGTTGAAGCAACAATTAATCAAAGTAACCAGTGTAGCATCTTTCCTTCTGAGAGAAGAAAAAAACCCAGAAAGTGCAAGATTGCCATTTATTGAAAATGTTTGTCACATCAAGTTTACATAAAGCACAGTTGCACATGATTTTTCAAAAAAAAAAATTTTTTTTTAAACAAAAAACAACAATCTACAACAAAAAGGGGTGATTCGATTTATTTATTTTCTTAATATGGGTGCAGTCAAGGCAAATGCAATAAAAAGCTTTATCAAATAGAACATTTAAAAAGGTTAACTTCTCCACACATTTCAGATGTTAACCCTGTATTCAATACCTTGATTAATCAGCCATCAGACATTCAAACAGAGTTCAGTGCACACACACACAACCATGCGCGACGGCCATGAACAGTCCATGGAAGCTGAAAAAGTGGCACGAGTCGAGATGGCAATCGATGAAAATTCGCTGCCGAACTCAAGTTAGTAACATCGTAGCAAATAAGTTCCAAACAGCAACGTTGCATAGAATACAACAAATGGTTAAAAACACAAAGGCAAGCTGCCAGTTTGTATTATAGAGTACTACGAGAGGTTTCACAACGGTGGGCTTGTTCGAAAAAATAATAATTCTGCACTCGTAAAGGTTGGGGGTGAAGAGGCGGCGGCTTTTACTTCTGAGCCACGAATGGTGCAAAATATGGAAATGTATTCGAGTACAAACAGGAATGTCATATTAGTACAAAGGCAAAAATTTTCATTGCAAATTCGGGCAAGCCTGGCAAATGCAAAGCTTTCTCAGGGAAAATGCAAATGCCTACAAAAATTTGCCAGAAATTACAAATGTGAATGGGCAAAAAAGAAGAAATGAAAGAGAAAGTGGAGGGAGAATGAATGGGGGGCAGTAATGTCGAGTAAACATTGCTGTAGAGCGTGGAGGTGGGGAGGAGAGCAGAGGGGATATAAATGAATAAGATGGCTTGACATATCAAGTCCAGGCTGTGCCTGTGGGCTCATAGGACATGGCTCACCCCAACAATCTCACAAGTTGTGCAGGTCCTGCAAAGTTTGCTCCAAAGCACCCTGAAGCTTGGTGTTCTCGTTCTTTGCAAAGATCAGCTTTTCTGCACAACCGGTGAACATTCAAGAAGACCTTCATATGGCAAACATTGTCAGCATGTCTTGCATTTCAATTACAATAAATGTGCCCACTCTCAATGGGGGGGGGGTTCTTCAAAAGTTTGTATCGCCAAGTTATCTGCATGCATTAAGTGTTTCGACATTGCTCTTTGCAACTTTTCTACAAATTGCAACATGGTTCAAGCGCTAGGAGTACCTATTGAGCAACCACCACCAAGCAAGTATGGCAGAGTGAAACTTGAGAAAAGCATTAGTCTCTTGAAGAAATTTTGAAAAATAAATAAATAAAATTTGGAAAAGATTAATCGATAGTTCCATCCATCCATCCATCCTGTTGAACCACCCACTGACACCTGGCCCCTCCAACACCATCATAAAAGAGCAACTTCCTCAAAAGTCAGCTGCGAATCAAGAATGCCACCAAAAAATTCCAAAACAATTACTTCGGCAACTAGAACGACCATTGCAAAAAAAAAATAAAATTAGAAATAAAGAAGACCAAAGCAAAACAAAGACAAGCTCATGGTCATTCTGCCAGTTCAGCAAGCACAACTCTTAGCTCATTAGCAAGCAGGCGGTTTTTCTCCCCCTCTGTGTGAAGCCGTTCTGAATGCATGTATGGAAGGAGAGGAAAGGAAAGATAAAAGGAAAAATTAGATATCCACAGAAGAAAAAGAAAAAGAAGACGTTTTCATGACCCATTTCACCGTGTGGATTGATGAAGCATGCAAAGCGTTTTTGTGCAAGGAAAAACCAGAGCACCAAAACCTGATTAGAACTAGAGAGCTCATACAACACGATACCCTTTGCAGTGTTCACGTACATACAGTACTTCAATTTTAATAAAATAATTATTTTAAAGATCGTATAAAAAAAAAATCTGGATGTTTAGCACGATTGAAGCAGTATTATACACCACCCTTTACAATATGTTCAAGTATACAATTCAATTTAAATAAAGGTTTAAAGGAATATAAATAAATTTATTGTGTTTTACTCGGTGTCTATTACATCACCCGATAGATCTAGCACATCACATTATTTATTTGTGTCCTTTATGACAGCCTCAAAAACAGCAACTTTGCTGTTTGGAATGATTTTCATTTCTGGTTGACTGCCAGGCAGACAGACAGGGTAAAAAGATCTCTCCTCTCTGCATGTGCCATCGGGACAGAGCGATAGATAGATAACGGTGAAACGAGAAGCTTGTCTTCCTATTCATTCCAATTAGTGTTCAAAATACAACATTCAACTAAATAAAAGTTGTTCTCAAATATAAACTGATAAGATGGACACACATGAACCAATTGCTTAACCCCACTTTTTCACTTTTTGGGTGCGATGGAGCTGAAGTTGAAAGAGAAATGTAAGGTAATGATAGAGCTGAAGGAGAAAAGCTCACTTTAATCAAATTCTGAACAAACTGACCCCCCCCCCCCAAACCCAGTTAAAAATAAATAAAAACGAAAAGGTATTTTACTTATTCTTGCCACTGGATAGCTTTTCATAAATTTTGTTGGTTGCTTTTATAACAACTCGTTATATAATACAGCACTCGGATAAATCATGCCGCGAGATTTATAGCCATCATTTGTGGTCTTTTGGCAATTCTAAACTGCAATACTTTTTAAGGTCACAATGAAGACAGGAGAATAAAGTGTAAAAAAAAAAAGCAGCATGCACGTGTGGCATGGCACCGCACCCGGTACCCACCTTCCAGCTCGTCTCGCATTTTCTCCAGCTTGGCAACAGAGCGTTCACTGAACTCTGCACGTGTGTCCGCCTGTGATTAGTTGGGAGGGGTGAGGGGGTTGAAGGGAGAGGTGATTGATGTTGAGGGTTAATGTATTTTGATTAACGTTCTGTTGATCCAATAAATTGTTCTACCCGTCTGCCAATGCTGAACAAACGACACGAGCCTTTACGATTGAGACAAGTTTACCATTCCATTCGGTCCAGATTTTTAAAGACACCTTGCACGGCTAACCAGTCTTGGCGGTGTAATGGATGGAGCGTCCGCTCCGTCTGGGAGGTCGGCGGTTCAAACCCGAGGCAAGTCCATACCAAAGATTTTTAAAATGGACGTGGTTTCCTTGCTTGATTAAAAAAATTTTATTAAAGGATAGAGCACAGACAAACCACCATAAGTTTGTAATAATAGCACAGGCTTTGATGGGCAGAATGGCCTCCTCCCTGCATCAAAGGTCCTTGGAAGGGAACTCATTATTATAGTTAATAATTAAATTCTGCGATCAGTCTCAATACAAATTTGGTAACCACTGCAACTCTAGAAACATTTTAACCAAAACAAAGGAAAAAAAGTATAGAAATCTTTGGAGTAACTTACCTCTTTTAATTTTTCTGTAAGCAGCTTTATTTCATCTTCATACTTGTCTTCTTTCTGGGAATACTGTTGGTTAAAACAAACAAAAATAATGAATCATCAGGATGTGAAAAATGAAATTTTCAGGAAACTATTCCATCCTTAAAATGCCTCAATTTGACTTGCCAATGCACAGGCCCTGCCAGAATAAAATGAACTCTGCTGATTGTAAATAAACTTTATTTATTAAAACAATATGTGATACAAACAATCAAATGGACTGCAAATATTAGTATCTGGTAGCAAGTCCTTTGGCTGAACCCATCTAATCAATGATATTCTGGACAACAACCTGATGCTTGTTGTGCCAAATGTAGAATAGATGGAGTTGCAGCTCGTGTACATTATTTGGCAGAGGTTGGCTTTACCGGAGCTCCCGGATCCACATTCCCAGATGAGTTTGATGGCGTTCACGTGAGGAGTCCGTGGTCACAAAGGAAAAAGTTGCAGCCCATTCTGTCTCTTCCAGGCAGAGTTTGTTCTTGACATTTGGCACTATACCAGTGCTTAGAGGATTTATTTGCAGGATGGAACATACATACTGCAGGATGATGGTGCCACATGCCATACGTCAAGAACAAACTCTGCCTAGAAGAGATGGAATGGGCCCTGAGCACTGCGGACTTCTCATGCCAACACCATCGAAAAAATCTGGTAACATGGATCGAGAACTGCACCACGGCAATGATGGGCCACATGGCCTCGTTCGAGGTCATACAGGATCATGCGACGACTACTTACAATCAGTGTAGTCCTGTGGCAACTGTGGACCCTTTATATATCATTTCCATTTTCCATAAGGAATGCTGTACAAATGGTTCGATTGCCAACAACAACAACAAAAAATTCACCTTTAATGCTACAGGGAAAGAGGCTGAGGCAGCCAAGCTCTGCCCCTTTCACCCCATTGAGGTGGACACCCGACGTACAATGCTCGATTGCTCAGTTTCAACATAAATTTGATTAAGAAGTGTAAAAATTTTTTTTATGACATCGGCCTAACTACCGCATGTTACAACAATGTGGTACAGCAAATTGTGGAGCAATTGGCAGGATATGGAATTGCATAACAAACAAAGAGCGTGACATGTAGTTGGGGGGGGGGGGGGACAACTCGCTCTGAAATGCATAGATTGTTAAATAGTCCTGATTGGGAAAGGAAATAATAATAATAATAATAGTAATTCAATTTATTCTGGCATGGCACGATTAATATCAAACATTTTACCATTTTAATGATATAGTTCCAACTGTATCAATCACCAAATGTATTTTTCATCAAGTAAAAGGCCCACAATAAATATGCACCCATTTTGTTTTGAGAAAAATGGCACTTGCATATTTCAAATGCAAAGTGAAACTCATGAATTGTAATGTGTATATATATAATATATATATTATATATATATAATATATATATATATATATATTATATATAATATATATATATTAAAAAAAAACATTTTAGTGCAAATTATTTAAACTGCAACAATTTTTTTTTGTATACAATGTCAAGGCTTGTATAGAAACTAATCAACACGGATCGTTCAAAGCAGTAATGGGGGGACAAAAAAAAATCAACATATTGAACTAGATCGGCAGTCGGTAAAGTGCATACATCAGGCAGGCTGAACAGTTTACATTTTGTATTCCTCCGATAGCCGGATCTGACTGCATTTTCACCAAAATCGAATCAATTCGTCCTTGTCACACACCCAGCCTGTCCACAAGTTTCGTCTAAATCCATCCATAACTTTATAAGATGCCGTGCTCATATCGTCTCTGGGCCCCTCTCTCAATGGTGAAGAATCACATTTCGAATTGTGTCTCCAGATCTTCATCCAAAAATCCAATCAATCTGCCTTTGTCACACACCCAACCTATCCACCAAGTTGTGACCGAATCCATCAATAACTTTTTGAAATATCCTGCTCACAGACAAATATTCAGGGGTGAAAACGACCTCCGTCCACCTTCAGTGTCAGAGGTTAAAAAAAAGAAATAGGGGGGACAAGATAAAGTAAACCACAATTAGATTTAACAATCATGGTTACTTATACTTGAACATAAAGGTTACATCAGTTTCACATACAAAAAAAAAATTTTTTCTTGGAAAAACTCAATAAATTACCCCAAAATTCTGCAAGCAGATTAAGAAACATTTTTCCAATTTACAAACAGGACAATTGCTCCGATTCCTTCCATCTCTTCCCACAAATTCACAAGAATGCAAAAATATTTCATCACCACATGTTCAACGCAAATAAAGCATTCACACTCACACAGATTAGTTCAGATTGCTTTGCAGTTAAAAAAAAAAGAAAAGCAAAACCAATGTTAATAGTTCAAACATGCATGAACACCACACACAACAAAGAGGAAACCCAAAATATACCAGTGAAGAATAGCATACCAGGAATTTCTCTGCGGCAAGTAAAAGGCAAAAATAATCAAATTAAATAAACAATTCACAAGAATAACAGGGATTCAAGGACAACAGGAGGTGATAGAATTGACCAAGATGGTAGGAAGACAAGGATACCTCTTCATCTGAAGCCATCAAAACCTTGAGGTTCTGATCCATCTTATGAAGTTCAGACTCCAGCTGTTTCACATGGCTACGAGGGAGAGTTAGGAAAAGGGGTTAGAGAGAACCTCACAAGAGTCCACAAACCCAAAATTCTGCAAATGTATTGCAATACCATCATACCTCTTGTAGCATTACCCACCTACATGGGTTTGATTCCTGGTCTGGGCATGTAATTATTCTGACATATAATCTTTATTTCCTGTTATATATATATAT
>CM068959.1:110012564-110029427 GCA_035128595.1 Eptatretus atami
AAGCAGCTGCGAGTGGATGTCAGGTGTTACATACCAATAGCTGACCTTCATTCAACTGTGATCTGCCTTCATTTGGGAAACACAGGCTGCGATGAACTGCTTCAATGAGGTAAAGCTCTCTATCATATGACATCCATGCTAAACTTCTCAAGGCTGGTCTAAATGCTGTATTTGTGTCGTGCACCAGTTCTGTGCTCCGTATGGAACAAAAAGCAAACTATCCCAACTAACTGGAAGAGGGACCTTGTTGTCCCTCTCTGGGAAAGGAAGGGTGATCGACAGACTACAACGACCGAGGGTTGATGCTGCTCTCAGTGCCGGAAAGGTCTTCTCGATAATTCTTGATGGGTCGCCACCATCTGCTGAGCACTAGCGCAGAGCAATCAGCTTTACACCAAAGAGGTCAACGATTGACAGATCCTTGCTCTTCAGTTCCTCACGAACACAACAAGATTTCGGCAGGGCGCGTTGCAGCCTATGTTGATCTCTGAAAGCGTTTTTCAGTAATTGGTATGCCCTCTGGAAGATTCTTGGTCTTCGTGAGTGCACCCAAAACTGATCAATCTAATGTCTAAACTATACTCTGGTATGAGTGCTGTGAGAAGTGGTATTCATCTCTGACTTATTTCCAGTTGGACTGGAGTTCCTCAAGGTGTTACTGGCCCCACATTTTTCAGCACTTTTGGACTGGATTTCTGGGTATGGCGGAGAGCATCAAGCTGCAGTGCATTGTTTGGTGATGTCAAGATCTCGAACTCGATTTCGCAGATGATGCAGTCGTCTGGTAGACTTGCTATCTTTGGGGCCTTGGGTGCTGAATGAGGAGTCTAGCTGCTGGATTACGGGTTTCCTGGTCAAAAACTAAGATCCAGCTCTCGGACATCTGGATGCTGCTATCTTGTCTGTACCCGTTTGTAGTGAGGATGTTGAGTTCACGGAGAATTCAACTTACCGTGCAGTGAATTCACGTCTCTGCTGGCTGTGAGCGAGATCAACAGACGCCTGGGAGTCGTGCATTCATTGGATCATGGGTGTTCGCTATCACTAACCTGTGCAGGACGACAAAAGTCCGAGTCTTCAGGCCTTGGCCTCCAGTCTGCTCTACGGATGTGAGACTTCGACTCTAACCAGGTCTCCTGAGAATCCATGGCTATCGTGGTCGACTTTGTGTCCAACGATTGTTGCTGAGACTCAAATGAGATTTGTTACCGTGTATCGTCAGTGAGTGCCAGCTGCGTGTATGACATGGGGCTCGTTTTCCTGTTGCTGATCCACTCACCCAGATTCCAGCAGGGAGCCTGAGTGAAGGAGGCAATGGTCCCGACACCCGTGCCTCGTGTAACAGCAGGTTGATCAGGCATTCATGGAGATGGGCCACGTATCTACCTGGGGGATAACCACATGGAGGGCCCTGGAATAACCGGCGGAAAGTGAGTAGCAACGTGCTACTCAGCGCATTCTCTCACACCTGACCTGATTCTGTGTAGACAGAAATTGCAAGAAAAGTGCGATACTTGTGGATTCTTTTATATGGCCCTGTATGAGGGAAGAGCAGAAAGATGGATGTGTAAAAATTCAGAAAGCGATGTCATAAGAGGGAAGAGTCTTGATTTTGGGGATTTTAACTTGCTTGGGATAGATGAGGTCCAGGACAGGGAAGGAAGAGCAGATGAATTTCCTAGATCTAATCAAGGATTGTTTTAACCTTTAGTAAAAAGCCCATGAAGGGAGTGTAGTGTTGACCTCTTTTTAAGTAACGATTCCAAAATGGGTGCGGAGGTGGAGGTGGGACAGCATTTGGGCTCGCGACCACAACATAGTAAGCACAATTCTACTGTTGAGATGTGAAGTTTGGGATAGTGGTGTAACGTTATTGGATTTTCGGAGGGCAAGCTTTGGGGGTATGAGAAGTGATGGAGCTTTAGATGGGTAAAGTTAATGAGTGGAGATCTACATCAGAGAAATTGCCAACCTCAAGGAGTAAATGTGTAGAGCAGAGTAAGTATATTCCAGCAAGGTCCAAGGGTAAAGACAGAAGAGACAATGGCGGCTAGCAGGTTGGACACTATCTTCGGGATAAGCAAAGCATTCATCAATATAAAAAACAGGACTGGAGTCGACATAGGAGGAACAAGACTAGTTAAGAAAATAACTTGGCACGCAAGAGAATATGAAAAGGACATCGTTAATATTAAACACAAAGCAAGACGTTGTTTAAGTATATAAGGCGAAATTGGAGGTGTGGGACAATTGAGGAATAACAAAGGAGAATTGGTAAGATGTGTGATGAAAACTCGAAAACTTACTCAAGTAACTCCTGTCACAATACAGGTTGAATCATTATTAATACATGATCATGGAGAAAGACAATCAATGCAACATATTGCTTTTGGCTTGATGTTCCAGAGTTTCCTTACATTAGAACAGAAATGGGAGGGCGATTCACTCACATGTAAGCGAATTGACCAATCACATCTGATAAGACACAAACAGAACGTTTTCAAGAACGTGTCATGACTGTTTCAAATGCAAATTCCTTATGTGTTCTCGACACTTCCAAGCTTTATCAGATATTATGCATCCTCCTGTCCTCCCCTTCAGACTATGCATAATGTGTACTTAATTCAAATCATGCCCATGTCATTGATTCCTAAGGTTTATTACACAGCAAATTTGTATCATTCAATTAGAATGAGCATTCCTGCAGTCTCACCGGTACCGAATAAACACAGCTTTATTTACTTTATTAACTTAACTTACCAACAAGGAATAAGAAAAGATTATATTGTTAAGTAACAAACACACGATATCTATTCATTATAAAACAACCATCAGTATGCAATGATCCAATATCAAGTATATTTTAAAGTATCAGAGCACAAACATAAGAGAGCGGTCACATTCATTTAACTCAGCATGGAAATAATCAGATCTTCAACAAGCCCAGATGTGCTTGGGCTAGGACGGAATTGTACTGTTCAGTCTCAGGGCTCAAGCCGACTACGAGGGAAATCCCGGTTTCTCTCGAACTCACCGGACTTGAGGCACGAGGCGAATAACCACCCACGGTGGGTTGCAACGCAACTACGAACGCCAATCGAGCGACCACGAGTTCAGTATCTCTCCGTCGAAAACATTTAACTGGGGTCTCATGGCCTCCGACCCAGAACGCACCCTCGCAAATTGCTACTTACCTTATCTGTGATCTTGAACACGCCAAGCTTACCATGAGCACATGCCGGACCTTGCAAACCGACGTCAGAATCTCAACCTCCCAAGCTATCTACGTGCGACAGTGCTAGACCAATGGTGGAAAAGACGGACACGCAAGATCATGGATTCGTGATCGTGTCGGACGTGATCGGAAAAGACGGACGGACACGGAAATAGATCAACAAGAACAGGTTGATTCACACAAGTGAGGAGCAGGAAAAAGAGGGTGAGGGTGAGGGAATGTAAGGATTTTAATGCATGGGAGACATGAGGGTTAACAATTTGTACAACAATGAGATCAGAGAAACCAAAAAGACAGAGCGAACTTAACAAGCGCCCTACCTACCACAACAGTAATGGCTCAAACATTCACACCGCTATTCAACACTGAGGGAGAGAAGTGGGAAAAGATTGTGGTGTCTCAGGTGCATGCAGAAGCGTGCGTGCGTGTGTGTGTGTCTGTGAGTTTATTTAAAAGGGAAATGAGAAGTGCACAGAAAAGATGTGTGAGGGATAGCCTAAGTGTGAGATCAACCAGATGCGTCTGAAGTGTAGCTTGGTTTCGGTCCTATTAATCGGCTTGGCTCTAACCGCCCCTCGCACCTGGCTCCTGTCTCATGACAGTTCGTGATGTAAAAACCAAAGGAGTGAAAGTGCTAAGAACCAGCAGCCGACCTCAAGGACAGTGTCCGGCACCCGTTGATGTCATGCCTTAATGTTCGCAAACAACCGCTGAAAGAGTCGAGCAAATAAAACGACGTCGAAAGAGCCGAACGCAAACAACCATTGAAAGAGCTTCCACGACCGTTGCAAAAGAGCCTCCAATGACTGTTGAAAGGACTGTTGACTGCCACGTGCAAACGCTCCTCTTTTATAAGCCGCCTGGAAGCTTTGAGAATGTGCACATCATTGGCGGGTCGCGCAGTGATGGCGTTCCTCCTCACTAGCCCTCACATTCCAGTTTCTGCAGAGTCCTCTCAGTCGGGGCTTCTGACTGTCGTAAGAATCGGACCTCGCTTGCCACTGCTTAAGGCGAGCAAGCATTTGGCTGATTTGAGACGCGTAAGAACATTATGGAGAAATGAATGGATGTGATTTCTCTCAGGTCAATGCTGACCAAACATCACCCACAAAGCTTACAATGGGTTAATGGTTGAGGGTTGCGATGAGGGATCTCCTTTCGAGCGTAGGGAGTTTGAGGTTATGTAACTGTACTTTATGTCGTGATTACACGATCTCTCCACACGCACGTTGTGTGAGAAAAGAAAAGGAGAGGAAATTAACGATAAAGAAGAGAGAGAAAATTAATGATAAAGGAAATGCAAGAAAGATTGGCACACGCCAGCATCAAAGGCTGCCAACGCGAGCCCAACCTTCCGTGTGCAAAAGAAAAAGTAGGGTGTGAATCCTAATCTACCGGTGCCAATGCAGTTTGGATCCCATGCCCATCTAAAGGAAAGGACTATTTAACAATTATACGGAAATAACTATGCTGAAGACCTACGTGTCTTAATGCACATTTACAATCGCGTTTCTCAAAACCACAATTATTATTGTTATTATTATTGTCTCTGGTTTGAAATATTCACTTTGAGTGTACGTGGTGGTGTTGAGCATTTCCTAGTTGATTTAGAAAGCACTTTTCAACATTAAGAAAGGCAAACAATATATGAATCAATGATCCTAAGTTTTTAAGATATTGTTCGACCACGGAAAGAGACACCAGCTTGTCACTCAGGGGGATTAATCCCCGTTGTCCTCGGCAGAGCCGACCGGGGCCACGCTCACAATTAATGTTGTGGATGTGGTTTTTTAAAACCACGAATGCCACCCAGTCAACCACAAGTTCCAGTGTCCGCCGTCTAATTATTCGTTTAACTAGAGATCACGTGTTACCTGAGCGGGAGCGTGCCCTCGCAAAGCACCAATATTATCTGATTCGATTTTAATTAGGGCGCCGAGCGTTTTAACCGCTGGTGCGTGCCGACGATTTTTTGGTCAAATCGTGGTATCTCGTTTACCTCCCAGTCTATCTCGTCGTACAATGCCCGACCAATTGAAGGAAAGGACAAACACGGACAGGTTGGAAATCGACAAATAATTTATTAATAAAAATAAATATATAAAAGAACTTTTTATTTGCTGAGAAAATAAAGAATGAATTTCAAAAGCAAAATCAATCAAATGCCAGGAAAGAGACAAGAGCAGATGCTTATCGGGATTGACTCTTACAGCTAAACACAGACAAGGTACCCAGCAGATCATTCAGGGGGAGGGAGGGGGAGAATCGTCTCGCTCACCATAAAGTCGTCCGTGAAGCAAAACGTCCTGAAAAATGCTTGCGTACGTGTCACGTCCCCCAGCACCCAGCTTTGCCGTGCACCCTCTCGTGGGCAGCCTTGAACCTATCGAAGTCTGGAGGGCACCAGAGATCGTCCGTCGCAGGTTTGACCTGGTGCTGTTGGTGATCGACCCGTGCCTCACTTGTTGCGGCACTGCTCACACCCACACGCGCACCACACGCTCGCTTGCCAAAGCACTGGGAAGGGCGAATCGTCTCGTTGGCGCTGTCAGGCACCCGCTTCTTGTCGCTTCTCCGCCCTTTGCTTTTTCCTCTCTCCTTTCGCTTTTTCTCTCCTCACGCTTTCTCTTCAGGACGCTTTTCCCCCTCCTTTCTCTCCTCACTTTTTCTCTCTTGAACGTACCTCTCACTCGTTTTATATCCCGGGCATCTCGCGGGGTGCGTCGCCCCAAGCTCACCCCCCCCACTGGGCACGGTTACCATGACGACCAGTGTACTCTCAAAAAAGCGGGCGTCGGACTCACGAAATATTGCCGCTGAGGAAGAACGGGGCGGCTTCAGAGCTCGTGAAAGAATGTTGCTGAGGAAAATGAGGCGGGCTTCAGAACTCATGAAAGAAATTGGTGTGAACGTGTCTGTCGTAAAGAAAAAAAGCTTCCCATAAGAGAGGGATCCATCCTTTACTCTTCTCAACACATCACATTTAAGATCCCATTAAGACATGGGATGGGGCTAATCTGAACATGCATTTAAGGAAATAACTGTCTGAGGACCTGATGTGTGATGCATTCATCAGACTGGATTCTAAAATCCATAACAATATGTTACAGTTATATGAACTAACAAGACCACAGTATATTGAACAAAGATCTATCCCACTCATTTCTGGTTTGTCAAGCAAACATTGTAACGAGTAAAACAAAAACTCACAAAATACGGCATCCACTCGCAAACGTAATGAGTTCTGACTTTCTCATTGTTAGAGACCTAATAAGCATGTTTCTGCTGCAGGCATTTTAAATCTTTATCTCAACTGTCAGTGCCTTTACCATGATGCTTTCTGACAACCATTCCTTTTATGGTGACAGCGACTTTAGCAATCCTTGACAACAATTTCATACCTCCATATTGTTTGAAAGCATATAAGAGAAATGAGTACATACTTTATGACAAAGAGCACTTATCCCAAAATGAAAAAAAATGTTTCAGCATGATCAATACAGAAACACCAATGCTTTGTAATAGTCATGTGATCCACAAATCTTTCTATCACCATATATGCCATGAATTGTTGGTGTATCAAATTTCACAAGATGGATTATTTTACTTCCAGTGGTGAGATGGCAGGATTATTAAAGTTTTTTTTTTTTGCTTCTACATTTACCAGGAACAAACAGGGAACTTCCAAAGTGAGAGCATCTATATCAACAGTGAGCAAGGCTTTATAAAGAACCATACAGGAGTAGATGAAGTGAAGAAGCAGTTTTAAAACTCAGGATGATAAAGCTCCAGGGGTGATAATATGCATCCAAGAGTATTACAGGAGGTGACGGAGCAGATAAGCGTGGTATTAGCGAATATCTTCACAGCTCATTGGAGTCAGGACAGTACCAGATAAATGTAAGGTGCTGGGGATGGTAAAATAATGAAAACAGATTACATGATTGAAGGGCAATATTGGAGCATATCACACAGCAAAAGTTCAAACTAGGGTGGTTGTTGATCAGGGGTAAGCAGACATCACATGACCAGCAGCTCCAGTTAAAGCCAAACAGGGTTTTGGATTCATCTGTAGGGGATAATTATAGATCGAGGGAAGTCTTTTTGAATCGGAATTTTGAATTTAGTGGGGCCCCATCTAGAATATTGTCAGTTTGGTCACCACAGCTCAGGAAGGACAAACTGCCACAAAGAGCTACTAGATGCCACAGGCCACAAGACAGATTCCAGTCGCATGACTTAGCTTTGAGGAGCGGCTAAAGGAGACAGTGTTTGTACATTAGAAAGAATCAGCTACATGGGATATGACAAAGATGTTAAAGATAATGAAGGGAAAACAAAATAAGTGTGAGAGTCTTCAGCAGAAGCACTGATAGCACCATTGCTGAGAGTAGAGAATAGGAGAGTTAAGATGGTAGTCAGTCCTTCAGGGTCTTTCACTCAGAGTAGTTAATGCATGGACTCGCTCCCTGGAAAAAGTGTAACAGAAATAGTAGACTGTTTAAATTTTAGACAAGTACCGTACCAATTGCAGATAGAGGGTATAGGGATATTGGCAGGACTTGTCGTAGCTTGAGTATCTGGGTGATTGTGTACATCTGTCGTCTCATCAAGGATAGTGTGGTCGGTATTATGTATTCACCTGAAAACCACCTTTGTCCACCCCTTCCCCCTCAAAAGAAAAATGTTAATTTATTTTTAACTTAACACCATGATATCCTTGAGCCTGCTACATTTTATTATCCCCACTCCTGCCTCCTATATCTCCAATTATATTGTCATCAGTTTTACGATTATTTTAATCTGCTTTTTGTAATTCAGGCGTGATGGCCGAATGACCTGCTTCGGCATCAGATATAATTGAAGGTATTTATAGATTCCTTGTTATAGCTTCGTGGCAGCACATCTCCTCTCCCCCCTCCCAAGCCCAATCTAACCCAGCCAACCTATTTATAGTTGTTTAAAAATGTTCCACCTATTACCTCTCTAATGCTATGGAAAACCCTCTTCTTTTTGGAGACCACTTTTTACAATCAATTCTCTGGTGTCCATTATAAGGAGAGAATGGTTGCAATCTCATCAGCTACACCAGAGCCACCCCTGCTCCCTAAAACAATGGAACCCTCGACGCTGTAAAATTTGTACAAGTCGCTCACATTCATAATCACTAATGACATACCATTGTTACAGAGCATCAGTACTGTCCAAGCATTACTGGGCAAGGTTATGCTGGGTGGTTTACCATGCCTTCCCAGTCAGGGAGAATTTGCTCAGGGTGCCAGCATAACTTGTCTACTCTTCGTGAAGGTCACCGGAGATGTATATCGTCAACGAATGTCAGTATATGGGAAGTTTAATGGCATCCGACTGACGGCACACACATGATGAATTACCTGCCTCCGAAACACCAGGACGACAATTTAGAGCTTGATTTTAACCCAGGCTCAACAGCATGCGCATACCTCGGCCAGTGTACTGACCTTTTTTCGTCAACCTACCTATTTGGCAATTCTTAAAATTTGAGAATAAATTCAGATTCTTCACAAATCTATCGATTCGTTCGTGACACACCAACCTGCCTCAACTAGTTTCCCCGAATCAATCGAACTTATTGAGATATCCTGCACACGAAAAACAGGAAAAACAAACTCCAAACTCCATCCATCTTCAGTGGTCAACTAAATTTTTTTTAATAAATAAAAATTGAACCCCGTTTATCTGGTGTGTATAAGGCAAAAGATGACCCTCTCGATCCTCCCGACATTTTTTTTGATTTGCTGTTAAAATCTGCCACGATGTCTTTGCCGTAAGAAAATATGATTTTTGAATTCTACAAAAACAGTAATCGATCCAGATAAAATAGCCTTATGCTGTCTGTCGGATCCGAGAGAAGTTCGACACGCAATAGTTCATGAGTGCGTATTCGTTCATTTCTTCACAACTGAACCAACTCGATGCAGAAAAACCGACTTGTCTTTGTCTGATTCGGTCTAGGAAAGTGAATTCTTGCAGAATTTTTTCTGTGAGGTTCACTTGGCTGCGCCTGGATGTGTTTGAGGGTAGAGTAGCGACTAAACCTGAATCCTATCCAGATCCCTCCTGATGACTCCATTTTTGCCCTTGTTGTTATTTGTATTCCTTCTGATGACTCCAATGCAGTATTTCCTCTTCTGGTTGATTGCAAAGAATGACAGAAGCTTTTGATACAATTTGCTGAAACAATGGAAGATTCTTGATGGATGAAGCGAACAATGCATAGTAAAATGGACTTGGAACTGTTACAGGTGGTCATCGGCTCTAGATTTTAGGGTTTGATTCCGGTTCCGATGGAGGGATTAGATTCTGACCGGGTAATTCATTCTTTCACACGAGTACCTATTGGTCTCAGTGTGAGCATCACATACCCCCTCTCCATGACTGTCATTTTATACTCTGTACAACAGCTTCTTTTCACTGCCTCGATTCAAATGTATCATGTCACCTACCCCTGGAGACCCCAAATTCAGAACCACTGTCTTCAGCTATCCTGCCAACCCGTTAAATATATAATTAAAAGATCAGTTATTTTTGGCAATTATCAGTATCGGTCCGTTAGCGAGTCGGTGGGGGCGGAGCACAACTCTGATGACTGTTCTTTCTCTTCAAATAAATGACAAGAAAAGATAGTTTATCAATTTTTTTGCAGAAATAGCTCTAATCACATATGTTGAGCCAATAAAAGCATCGAGGGCAAACTTTCCTGCCGTCAGTGACGATTCCCACTCGCAGCAACAGGCACAGTAGCTATTTCTACCCACAATCCAAGTACCCCTCACAAACTATGTTGAAGCAACAATTAATCAAAGTAACCAGTGTAGCATCTTTCCTTCTGAGAGAAGAAAAAAACCCAGAAAGTGCAAGATTCCATTTATTAAAATGTTTGTCACATTCAATTTACAAAGCACAGTTGCACATGATTTCAAAAAAAAAAATTTTTTTAAACAAAAAACAACAATCTACAACAAAAAGGGGTGATTCGATTTATTTATTTTCTTAATATGGGTGCAGTCAAGGCAAATGCAATAAAAAGCTTTATCAAATAGAACATTTAAAAAGGTTAACTTCTCCACACATTTCAGATGTTAACCCTGTATTCAATACCTTGATTAATCAGCCATCAGACATTCAACAGAGTTCAGTGCACACACACACAACCATGCGCGACGGCCATGAACAGTCCATGGAAGCTGAAAAAGTGGCACGAGTCGAGATGGCAATCGATGAAAATTCGCTGCCGAACTCAAGTTAGTAACATGTAGCAAATAAGTTCCAAACAGCAACGTTGCATAGAATACAACAAATGGTAAAACACAAAGGCAAGCTGCCAGTTGTATTATAGAGTACTACGAGAGTTTCACAACGGTGGCTTGTCGAAAAAATAATGATTCTGCACTCGTAAGGTTGGGGTGAAGAGGCGGCCTTTTACTTCTGACACGAATGGTGCAAATATGGAATGTATTCGAGTACAAACAGAATGTCATATTAGTACAAAGGCAAAAATTTTCATTGCAATCGGGCAAGCCTGGCAAATGCAAAGCTTTCTCAGGGAAAATGCAAATGCCACAAAAATTGCAGAAATTACAAATGTGAAGGCAAAAAAGAAGAAATGAAAGAGAAAGTGGAGGAGAATGAATGGGGGCAGTAATGTCGAGTAAACATTGCTGTAGAGCGTGGAGGTGGGAGGAGAGCAGAGGGATATAAATGAATAAGATGGCTTGACATATCAAGTCCAGCTGTGCCTGTGGCTCATAGACATGGCTCACCCAACAATCTCACAAGTGTGCAGGTCCTGCAAAGTTGCTCCAAAGCACCTGAAGCTTGTGTTCTCGTTCTTTGCAAAATCAGCTTTCTGCACAACCGGTGAACATTCAAGAAGACTTCATATGGCAAACATTGTCAGCATGTCTTGCATTTCAATTACAATAAATGTGCCCACTCTCAATGGGGGGGTTCTTCAAAAGTTGTATCGCCAAGTGATCTGCATGCATTAAGTGTTTCGACATTGCTCTTTGCAACTTTTCTACAAATTGCAACATGGTTCAAGCGCTAGGAGACCTATTGAGCAACCACCACCAAGCAAGTATGGCAGAGTGAACTTAGAGAAAAGCATTAGTCTCTTGAAGAAATTTTGAAAATAAAAAATAAAATTTGGAAAGATTAATCGATATGCCATCCACCATCCATCCGTTGAACCACCCACTGACACCTGGCCCTCCAACACCATCATAAAAGAGCAACTTCCTCAAAAGTCAGCTGCGAATCAAGAATGCACAAAAAATTCCAAAACAATTACTTCGGCAACTAGAACGACCATTGCAAAAAAAAATAAAATTAGAAATAAAGAAGACCAAAGCAAAACAAAGACAAGCTCATGGTCATTCTGCCAGTTCAGCAAGCACAACTCTTAGCTCATTAGCAAGCAGGCGGTTTTTCTCCCCTCTGTGTGAAGCCGTTCTGAATGCATGTATGAAGAAGGAAGGAAAAAAAAGGAAAATTAGATATCCACAGAAGAAAGAAAAAAAGACGTTTTCATGACCATTTCACCGTGGATTGAGAAGCATGCAAAGCGTTTTGTGCAAGAAAAAACAGAGCACCAAAACCTGATTTAGAACTAGAGAGCTCATGCAACCACTACCCTTTGCAGTGTCACGTACATACAGTACTTCAATTTTAATAAAATAATTATTTTAAAGATCGTATAAAAAAAAATCTGGATGTTTAGCACGATTGAAGCAGTATTATACACCACCTTTACAATATGTTCAAGTATACAATTCAATTTAAAAAAGTTTAAAGAATATAAATAAATTTATTGTGTTTTACTCGGTGTCTATTACATCACCCGATAGATCTAGCACATCACATTATTTATTGTGTCCTTTATGACAGCCTCAAAAACAGCAACTTTGCTGTTGAATGATTTTCATTTCTGGTTGACTGCCAGGCAGACAGACAGGGTAAAAGATCTCTCCTCTCTGCAATTGCATCGGACAGAGCGATAGATAATAACGGTGAAACAGAAGCTTGTCTCCTATTCATTCCAATTAGTGTTCAAAATACAACATTCAACTAAATAAAAGTTGTTCTCAAATTAAACTATAAGATGGACACACATAACCAATTGCTTAACCCCACTTTTTCACTTTTTGTGTCGATGGAGCTGAAGTTGAAAGAGAAATGTAAGGTAATGATAGAGCTGAAGGAGAAAAGCTCACTTTAATCAAATTCTGAACAAACTGACCCCCCCCCCCAAACCCAGTTAAAAATAAATAAAAAACGAAAAGGTATTTTACTTATTCTTGCCACTGGATAGCTTTTTCATAAATTTTGTTTGGTTGCTTTTAAACAACTCGGTTATATAATACAGCACTCGATAAATCATGCCGCGAGATTTATAGCCATCATTTGTGGTCTTTTGGCAATTCTAAACTGCAATACTTTTTAGGTCACAATGAAGACAGGAGAATAAAGAGTGTAGAAAAAAAAAAAAAGCAGCATGCACGTGTGCATGGCACCGCCACCGGTACCCACCTTCCAGCTCGTCTCGCATTTTCTCCAGCTTGCAAAAAGCGTTCACTGAACTCTGCACGTGTGTCGCCTGTGATTAGTTGGGAGGGTGAGGGTGGAAGAGAGAGTGATTGATGTGAGGTTAATGTATTTGATTAACGTTCTGTTGATCCAATAAATTGTTCTACCCGTCTGCCAATGCTGAACAAACGACACGAGCCTTTACGATTGAGACAAGTTTACCATTCCATTCGTCCAGATTTTAAAACACCTTGCACGGCTAACCAGTCTTGGCGGTGTAATGATGGAGCGTCCGCTCCGTCTGGAGGTCGGCGGTTCAAACCGAGGCAATCCATACCAAAGATTTTTAAATGGACGTGGTTTCCTTGCTTGATTAAAAAATTTTATTAAAGGATAGAGCACAGACAAACCACCATAGTTGTAATAATACACAGCTTTGATGGCAGAATGGCCTCCTCCCTGCATCAAAGGTCCTTGGAAGAACTCATTATTATAGTATATAATTAAATTCTGCGATCAGTCTCAATACAAATTTGGTAACCACTGCAACTCTAGAAACATTTTAACCAAAACAAAGAAAAAAGTATAGAAATCTTTGGAGTAACTTACCTCTTTTAATTTTTCTGTAAGCAGCTTATTTTCATCTTCATACTGTCTTCTTTCTGGGAATACTGTGTGTAAAACAAACAAAAATAATGAATCATCAGGATGTGAAAAATGAAATTTCAGAAACTATTCCATCCTTAAAATGCTCAATTTGACTTGCCAATGCACAGCCCTGCCAGAATAAAATGAACTCTGCTGATTGTAAATAAACTTTATTTATTAAAACAATATGTGATACAAACAATCAAATGGACTGCAAATATTAGTATCTGGTAGCAAGTCCTTTGGCTGAACCATCTAATCAATGATATTCTGGACAACAACCTGATGCTTGTTGTGCCAAATGTAGAATAGATGGAGTTGCAGCTCGTGTACATTATTTGGCAGAGGTTGGCTTTACCGAGCTCCCGGATCCACATTCCCAGATGAGTTTGATGGCGTTCACGTGAGGAGTCCGTGTCACAAAGGAAAAAGTTGCAGCCCATTCTGTCTCTTCCAGGCAGAGTTTGTTCTTGACATTTGGCACTATACCAGTGCTTAGAGGATTTATTGCAGGATGGAACATACATACTGCAGGATGATGGTGCCACATGCCATACGTCAGAACAAACTCTCTGGAAGATGGAATGGGCCCTGAGCACTGCGACTTCTCATGCCACACCATCGAAAAAAATCTGGTAACATGGATCGAGAACTGCACCACGCAATGTATGGGCCACATGGCTCGTTCGAGGTCATACAGGATCATGCGACGACTACTTACAATCAGTGTAGTCCTGTGGCAACTGTGACCCTTATATATCACATTTCCATAAAGAATGCTGTACAAATGGTTCGATTGCCAACAACAACAACAAAAATTCACCTTTAATGCTACAGGAAAGAGCTGAGGCAGCCAAGCTCTGCCCCTTTCACCCCATTGAGGTACACCCGACGTACAATGCTCGATTGCTCAGTTTCAACATAAATTTGATTAAGAAGTGTAAAAATTTTTTTTATGACATCGGCCTAACTACCGCATGTTACAACAATGTGGTACAGCAAATTGTGGAGCAATTGCCAGGATATGGAATTGCATAACAAACAAAGAGCGTGACATGTAGTTGGGGGGGGGGGGGACAACTCGCTCTGAAATGCATAGATTGTTAAATAGTCCCTGATTGGAAAGAAAATAATAATAATAATAATAGTAATTCAATTTATTCTGGCATGGCACGATTAATATCAAACATTTTACCATTTTAATGATAAGTTCCAACTGTATCAATCACCAAATGTATTTTTCATCAAGTAAAGCCCACAATAAATATGCACCCATTTTGTTTTGAGAAAAATGGCACTTGCATATTTCAAATGCAAAGTGAAACTCATGAAGTAAAAGATTCATGAATACATGAATTGTAAGTGTATATATATATATATATATATATAATATATATATATATATATATATATATATATATATATATATATATATTTAAAAAAAAACAATTTAGTGCAAATTATTTAAACTGCAACAATTTTTTTTTGTATACAAATCAAGGCTTGTATAAGAACTAATCAACACGGATCGTTCAAAGCAGTAATGGGGGGACAAAAAAAAAAATCAACATATTGAACTAGATCGGCAGTCGGTAAAGTGCATACATCAGGCAGGCTGAACATTTACATTTGTATTCCTCCGATAGCCGGATCTGACTGCATTTTCACCAAAATCGAATCAATTCGTCCTTGTCACACACCCAGCCTGTCACCAAGTTTCGTCTAAATCCATCCATAACTTATAAGATCCGTGCTACATATCGTCTCTCTGGCCCCTCTCTCAATGGTGAAGAATCACATTCGAAATTAGTCTCCAATCTTCATCCAAAAATCCAATCAATCTGCCTTTGTCACCACCCAACCTATCCACCAAGTTTGACCGAATCCATCAATAACTTTTTGAAATATCCTGCTCACAGACAAATATTCAGGGGTGAAAACGACCTCCGTCCACCTTCAGTGTCAGAGGTTAAAAAAAAGAAATAGGGGACAAGATAAAGTAAACCACAATTAGATTTAACAATCATGGTTACTTATACTTGACATAATTACATCAGTTTCACATACAAAAAAAAAATTTTTCTTGGAAAAACTCAATAAATTACCCCAAAATTCTGCAAGCAGATTAAGAAACATTTTCCAATTTACAAACAGGACAATTGCTCCGATTCCTTCCATCTCTTCCCACAAATTCACAAGAATGCAAAAAATATTTCATCACCACATGTTCAACGCAAATAAAGCATTCACACTCACACAGATTAGTTCAGATTGCTTTGCAGTTAAAAAAAAAAGAAAAGCAAAACATGTTAATAGTTCAAACATGCATGAACACCACCACAACAAAGAGAACCCAAAATATACCAGTGAAGAATAGCATACCAGGAATTTCTCTGCGGCAAGTAAAAGCAAAAATAATCAAATTAAATAAACAATCACAAGATAACAGGGATTCAAGGACAACAGGTGATAGAATTGACCAAGATGTAGGAAGACAAGGACCTCTTCATCTGAAGCCATCAAAACCTTGAGGTTCTGATCCATCTTATGAAGTTCAGACTCCAGCTGTTTCACATGGCTACGAGGGAGAGTTAGGAAAAGGGGTGAGAGAACCTCACAAGATCCACAAACCCAAAATTCTGCAAATGTATTGCAATACCATCATCCTCTTGTAGCATTACCCACCTACATGGTTTGATTCCTGGTCTGGCATGTAATTATTCTGACATATAATCTTTATTTGCTTATATATATATATAGACATATATATATATATATATATTGTTGCGAATTCGCGCCCCTGTCTGCGAACGGCCACGTGACTCGAATCGCGCACGTCGCCCACCGGACGGACAATTCAGTCGTGACCCTCTCGAACAACGCCGGAGCTAGTCACGGGGGGTTTAACCCCACCACGACTGTGCAATTGCCACCCGCACAGGATAGGGTTGCTCGCCAAATTCGATTCTACCCAAGTACCTCGCGGAATGGTCGACCGGGCGATCGTACCACGCCACAGGCCGACTTCGGATACGAACCGCTTAAGCGGTCCGTTCCGTGCTACAGTGATAACGAGCGTGTTATCGTCGCCTCAACGGTTCCGATTACTTACCGGAGTTGCACCCACTACGAACCCCTTACGTGAAGCAGGATGAGATTCAATTAGAGAAAAGCAGAGAGCGAAACGGGAAAACAGTTCACACAATGCACATTTATACGCGACACACGGATAAGCACGTATATACAGCCATACAGCAAAATGCACATAAAGCAACCACAACAATAAAAGCAACAACGACGCAGAGTTAATACCGAATACGCGTACACAAGGCAACACTTATACAGTTCTACTTTACAGACGGTGCCAACACCCATTTACACAAAAGCAAAGGAAAGAAGCCACCCTCATAGAC
>CM068959.1:110044484-110057150 GCA_035128595.1 Eptatretus atami
TGTTGCCTTCCCTGCCTTTCTTTCGGCTCGTTCCTCACGAAAAACAGACACAGCTGTCCCGTGTACAGCCCATCGGCGCCACCTCGGCGCTCACAGTTTCACCACAGTTTCTTTTCGTTCGCTCGCGAGCCACTCGCTCCTCCCCTTTATTGAAGGCCGATAAAAAACTCCTCACTAAGTTTTACTTCCTCTTTTGGCCACACCTCTCAGCCGACTGGGTGGGGCCTCGTCCGGAGATGTGAAGGAAGAACAAGAAGCCCTCGCACACCACCACTGTACGAACAATAAACATGCATCCTACACCTCCCGGCACACATGTAACGTCCATTTACCGAACAGCCTAGCTAAACATGCATTTCATGGGGGATCTGAGCTAATCCTATATTTAGTAGCCTACTAAGGGCTATTTCCGTAACAAATATATACATACATACATACATACATACATATTATACATATACATATATAATACACACACACACACACACAATTCCCCCATTTTTGATTCACCAGACTCGGTGGTGTTATGGTAAGAGCATCTGCTCAGTCTGGAAGGTCAGCAGTTCAAACCCCGGCCGAGTCATGCCAAACACTTTAACAACAAAATAAATAAATAAAAGATACGTGCTGCTTCTTTGCTTGGTGTTCAACATTTGAAAGGTTAAGAGCGTGGACAATCCCCTTAGATAGGCATGCATGGATTGGAGGAAATTGCTCCCGAGGAAACACCCCACTGAGCGTGGTGAGAAAAGCAGCGACATCGCTGGTACTCTGAGTATCCCAGGAAGTAATGGCACTTCCCCCAATCTCAGTAGATGTGTGTGTGTGTGTGTGTGTGTGTGTGTGTGTGTGTGTGTGTGTGTGTGTGTGTGTGTGTGTGTGTGTGTGTGTGTGTGTGGTCAGTGGCATCTCCATTACAAGCCTAAGACCTAGCATTATGGTCAAACAAGGGTCATGTGTTCAAACTTCACTAATTCCTTCCCAAAAACCCTAACTCAAAAGACAAAAATTAAAAAATGAATTTTTCTTTTAAAAACCTCAACCTCCCCTCCCTCTCCACCATTTTTGATTTCTCGGCTGGAGAAATATCAATCCGTTCATTCAAAAGGTCAACTTTTCAAGTGGACACCACAAAATATCAATTAAAAAAATTATTCTGTTGTGCCATTGTCACAAGACAGCAATTAGAGAATGCAAAGACAAATAGGGAAGCATACCTTTCTGACAGCTCGGCACGCTGTTCAGTTCGCTCCAAGTCATGCTCAAGAACCACCAACTTACGAGCAACCTGCAGGCAACAAAGAATGTAAAAGCTCGAGCAGATTCCATGTTGTGCCTCAATGATGCTGCTCATTTTGTGAGGCACTGTTCTGAGTGCAGTATACAACCAAATGAGTGTGCAAAACGGGAAATAGCATCCTCACTGCACCTCCTCGTATTTGCGATCAGCTTCCTCTGCAATGTGCTTTGCTTCTTTTAGCTGAGCCTCTTGAAGTTCCATCTTCTCCTCATCCTGAATTGCCCTGTTTTCGATCATCTTCATGCCTCTAGGTCAGGCAAAGGATAGATGTTGCACGATTACACCGACAAGAAAACCCTCAAGATTCCCAGTGCTCAGGTTACAATTGTGTGAAACGCTCAGGAAGCAAGATATTAAAATAAGTACACTAAAAAAAAAAAAAAAAACTTTAAATTGAAGAACTTCTGAAAGAAAAGAGGTTTTAATTACTTACAATTGGACAGCTAATTGTTGAAATGTAAGAGCAGCACAGTCATCAGGTTACAAGGACTTTTGGTAAAAGACTAACATAGAGTCGACTTCAAAGGTGCGCTCCACAGAGCTATCATTTTTGTGTAAAGCAAATCTTTGGAAGGACCCTGCTTTCGACATTTTATGTCAGCTGGCATTGATGTTGAGATGTGTATGAATATCAAATAATTCAGTGTAAAAAAAAAAATTGGTATTTTATTGAGATAAAGATAACAATGGCCTTTGCCAGGGAGGGGGGAGGAATAGGGTTTGGACATGAGATTATTTTGCTTCCTGAAGGATCCTGCAGTTAAAAATGCTTGGTGACAACATACTAAATCAGACAGTTTGATTACAACAAGGGGTAACTGTGTTCCACAAATTTGAAAGAAATGTTGAAGATGTGGCAAAAAGTCACAACCACAAATTAAAAATAAACATTGGGGCAATACCCCTGGTAGCAGCTGGATAAAATAACCAGGGAACCACTTGTCAGCATGGATGACCCACAAAATATACAACGGAGAAGAAAGTAAATACCTATGGAATTTTTTTTTTTAATGTCGTGAACAAACTTTGATACATCACGGGTGATGAAGGTTGCGGTCAAGTTTCATCAGAATTGCATGTGTAGTTTCTGAGAAGAAAGCAAATATACATATTTTGGGGGACAACCTCCAGAGACCTCCTGAGGGCCCGATGTTTTTCATGCCATGAACAAACTTTGATACATACACGGTGACGTGAATGTTGTGGTAAAGTTTCATCAAAATCATACATGTAGTTTCAGAGAAGTTGCAAGTATATGTGGACAGACGGATGACGCGCCATCCCATAAGCTCTCCAGAACGATGTCCCAGGTGAGCTAATAATAAACACACCATAACTGCATGGTATTCCAACAATATTCAACAAAGATGAGAAATCAACCCCCTAAATTTAGGATGACAATCCTATTATATTAAACAAGAGTGAGAATTGCTTTTCAATACATGTCCCATACTAATATGATATTTTCTAAGTACAAAAAGGGCACAACTGTGAAAAATTGACGAAACACCCTGAAACTCATCCCAATAAAGCCATGTCCCAAGTTTCAGTTGAATATGTTAAAGCAGTGATTTTCACTATTTTTTTAGTGCGGACCACTTTTGCCGATAAGACATCAGCGTGAGCTCAGTCACACCGCCTGCAGGACTCCATAATGGCTGCCATTTGGCCCTGCCTCCAAGTACTCTCTTTTTTCATTATGGTTACCGGGCTGCAAGCATAATTGTTTGCATACTGCCATCTACTGATGTCGTTATGTTACTTTTATGCTCAACATTGGAACACTCATTTGAAACCATTGGGTCAATTTGATAGCATTTTATGATGGGGCGGTTTCACATTTGTGCATTATCAGCTGCGTGTCAGGGGATGTACTTTAGGCCACCAATGGCTCATAGGCCATGCAAAGAAGAACAGGGTGTTAAAGGGTATAGGAAAAAAAAGTGTGCAAAAAAAATAGGTGGGATGGACGGACAGCCGGACAGCAAACCTATAGTCCCCTCCAGTGAAACCAGTAGAGGACTAATAAGGTGGATGTATGTATGTATGTATGTATGTATGTATTGTTACGGCTGTGGAAATTCGCAGAGCACCATATAGGTCCTTAGATCAGTTATGTCGATAAGTCTGTGTTCAGATAGATTTCCCCACCGATGTTTAAAGGGTTTTATTCGTGTAACCGGGCTGTGATCTTTGAGTTAGCCGTTTTTCTTTTGCTATCGTTATTTTGGACCAACCGCTTCACAACAACCACCTCCACCACCAACATCGCTCTGACCAACCGCTTCACAACAACCACCTCCACCACCAACATCGCTCTGACCAACCGCTCCACAACAACCACCTTCTCCACAACGCCAATGGCATTTCAACCACAACCACCACCTTCTCCACAACACCAACCACAACCACCTTCTCCACAACGCCAACCGCATTTCAACCACAACCGCCTCCTCCACAACCGCCCTCACACAACCATCTTCTCCATGACGCCAACCACAACCACCTTCTCCACAACGCCAACCACCATCTCCTAAACCGCATCTCCCCCAATACCCAACAACGAAACATCGCTTCACCTTCGGCTCCGCGGGCGCCGCCATCTTTGCGCCGGCTACGGCAAGATCGCTGCAAACAAACGCGGGGGTTTCCTTGTTGCCAGCGACGATGATTTCTACCACGTCCGCTCGCTCCAAGCTTCGCCTCGGAATTCGGATCAGGAGATCAAGAGGGGCGGAGCCAGTGGGGGTCAGAGGGGAAAGAGCGGAGATCAAACCTCGCCTCACAAACCCTATACAAAGGCGCGCAGAGCGCCAGTTCAGGCAGTCGGTCGGGGTTTGGAGTGGTGTGAGGAGCAAGGTTCGAGTCCAGTGGAGGGCAGTGAAGGTCTGGGTTCACCGAGGAGACGGAGCTGGGAGCACAGCAGGCCAGCCGGGCCACGCAGAACTGCGCGTTCGTGTGTGGGACGTGGGGAGAACCGGAGAGAGGTCGCCAGCCAGCATCGAACGGTCCGGGTGATCGGGCTTCGGGACAGTCCGAGCAGCACTGAGGGACGGACGGGCTCCTTAAAGAGAGCATCAACTCTGAAAGAGCATAAGACCCATTCGTTCCTCTGAGGCGTTGCCGGCTGGGCCAGAATCACCAGGCCGTCGGACGGGGCCTGGGCCAGACCGCGGTCACGATAGCTGCCGTGAGGACGGGACGTCGCGGGTCGCCCCAGCGAGGCACCTCGAAGGTGAAGGTTAACCGCCCGGCCTCGCGGAGCTTCTGCGGTCATCACAGCTCCGTGAAAAAAGACCCAAGAGGTCCAGTCTACCCTCGTCTTTCCTGGGGTTTTCTCTTTGTTGCTTTTGAATGAACGTTGTGGTGCCATGTCCGTAAGTAGAACTGTATAAGTGTGTACATAATAGATAGACGGTAGTAGCTCTTTTGCATTGCTTTTGTTGGTTGTATACTTGCGTGCGTGTTCGCCTTGCATAATTGCATACCTGCATGACTGCATCACTGTTTACGTGTGCTTTGTAAATAAATGTGCTTGTTCAAATGTTAACCCGTTCGTTGCGTCATCTTCCCTTAATTGAGCTGCCGTTCTGCGTTCGGAATATAGTTGGTTTTAAATAGCCGATAAAAGTGATCGGGTCCAACGGCTGCGCGATAATACCCCGCTCGGTCTCTCCCAAAACGAAGCGAGCTGCTTAAGCGGCTCGTTTCCAAGCAGCCCCGTTGAGGTACAGTCTCTCTGTAGTCTGCCCGCGCGATTAATTAGGTATATCGATAATTCGGCGATTGACCCTGTAGCGCGGGTAGAGTGTTGACTAGGCTGTGGTGTGCACCCAAAACACACCCGTGGCTGGTTTTCGGCGTTGATCCGGAAAGCCGCGACTAGATTGTCCGTTCGGTGGGCGAAGCACCCGCTATTGGTCAAACGCGGTCGTTCGCACGCCGGCGGGCGAGAATCCTACAACAGTATGTATGTATGTAGCGTTGTAGCCGTCAAAAAGTAGTCACACCCCTTGACTTTTTCACATTTTGTTGTGTTACAGCCTGAATTTAAAATGGATTAAATTTCAATTTTTTGTCACCAATCTACGCAAAATATCCCATAATGACAAAGTGAAAACGTGTTTTTATAAATTTTTACAATTTAATGAAAAGGGAAAAAGCTGAAATGTCTTGCGTCAATAAGTGTTCAACCCCCTTTGCTATGACACTCCAAATTGAGTTTAGGTGCATCAGACTTCCTTTGATCGTCCTTGAGAATGATGTCTCCACAACTTGATTGGAGTCCAGTTGTGGCTGATTCAATTGATTGGACTTGACTTAGAAAGAAAAACACACCATTCTATATAAGGTCCCACAGTTGACTGCATGTCAGAGCAGAAACTCTACCATGAAGTCCAAGGAACTGGCCATAGAACTCTGAGATAGAACTGTGAGGAGGCATAAATCTGGGGAAGGGTATAAAATAATTTCTACGACAGTGTTGAAAGTTCCCAAGAGCACAGTGAGCTCCATCATTCAGAAACGGAAGGAATATGGAATGACCAAAACTCTTACAAGAGATGGCTGTCCGACCAAAGTGAGCAACTGGGCATTAAGGACCTTGATCAGGGAAGTGAACAAGAACCCAATGACCACTCTGACAGAACTACAGAGTTCCTTGGCTGAGATGGGAGACAAGTCTCTTCAGCACCTCACAAATCTAGGCTTTATGGGAGAGTGGCCAGACAGAAGCCACTCCTGAGAAAAAGGCACACGACAGCTCACCTGTAGTTTGCAAAAAGATATTACTCGGCCTGAATGCAAAACGCCACGTCTGGCAGAAACAGAGCACAGCTCATCACCCATCTAACACCATCCCTACCGGGAAGCATGGTGGTGGCAGCATCAAGCTGCGGGATGCTTTTCAGTGGCAGAGATTGGGAGACTTGTAAAGACAGAGGGGCCAATGAATGGAGCCAAATACAGGCAAAGCCTTGAGAACCTGCTTCAGAGTGCAAAAGACCTTAAACTGCAGCGAAGATTTATGTCCTAACAGCACCATGACCCCAAGCATACAGCCAAAGCAACACTAGAAATTGGCTTCCGAACAGAAAGTCCTCGAGTGGCCCAGCCAAAGTCCAGACTTGAATCCCATTGAGAATCTGTGGAAAGACTTGAGGATTGCTGTTCACCAACACTCCCCATTCAACTTGACAAAGCTTGAGCAAATCTACAAGGAAGAATGGGAGAAAATCCCCAAATCCAGATGTGCAAAGCTGATACAGACACCACCAAGAAGACTCGAAGCTGTAATCCGCTGCCAAAGGCGCTCCCAAAAAGATTGACTCAGGGTTTAAAAGCTTTTCATTTGTAATTAATTTCTAAAAACATCTTTTTTCTCTCGTCATTTTGGGGTATTTTGTGTAGATCTGTGACAATTTTTTTTTTGAAATTTAATCCATTTTAAATTCAGGCTGTAACAAAAAAATGTGAAAAAGTCAAGGGGTTTGAATACTCTCTGAGGCACTGTATGTATGTATGTGTATGTATGTAAACATAGGGAAAAAAAAAATGGCTGGCCTTATCTCCACTAATTTTGCACGTGTGTTGGTAGTACCCAGGGTCAGATCATGTTGGGGGGGGGGCAGGGGGAATCCTCCCGCCCCCCTCACTGGAGGGGGGGGAGAAATGACTTGCCAATGCTCCCAAAGGGAGCTGGTATTTCTGGTATGGAAAATGCAGAATTACTGCCAGTTTGACCAAGTTACATTGAACATGATGTTCAATGCCAGCAAAGTCACATGCTCTTACACGCACTCTCCAGAAAGATAGGCAGACAAATTATCCAATCCACTTCTCTGGACAGTCACTGGAAGAGTCGCAGTCCCAGCAACTCCTTGGCCTCGCAATCTTCCAAAACTTTTCATGAGCGGATTTTATTTCCAAACTAGCATCAAAGGACCAAACTTGATGATGTAATGATGAGAGCATCCGCCCTGAGTCTGGGAAGTCGGTGGTTCAAATCCCTGCCAAGTCACACCAAAGACTTTAAAATAGTACGTGTTGTGTCCTTGCTTAACACTCAGCATTTAAAAGGATAGAGCATGGACAAACAACGCTGAGAAGGCGAAGGGAATGGCAAACCACCCAGCATAAATCTTCCCAAGAAACTGCTTCGGCAGCATCGATGCTCTGTAAAACGTGTGGTTTATCACCATCACCATCAGTATCAGTATCAGCAACAAAGGCTTGTCACCATCTGGATATCCTTTGTGGAGCCAAGGCATTCCTGAGCCACATCGAGCACATCACAGTGTATAAGGCTTTCATATGATTATTCCATGGAGTGCAACTCTGGGTTAGTACTCTCGCTTTTGACCTTGCTCCTCTTGAGGCAGTCAAATCCAAGGCCTTCTGTACCATTGGTATGTCTTGACAGTATTTGGATTTGAAAGGACTGTCGCTCTCCCACTGGTGGCAAGTTTATGGCCTCTCCATTATATCCAATTTTACATCAGGCCTTGCTCCCGTCCTCTCCTACCGCTGAGGCCCCAAAGCCAATGCAGTCACACACATTCCTCAAGAAACCCTCACCTGCTCACCCTCCAAAAATCCAGGTTGGTTGCCCACCCGCATAAACTCACCCCCTTATTCTCCAGATTGCGGAATCATGTGTGTCCGTTGGCTCATCCTACTCACTTCAATCTTTCAAATGTGCTGTCCATCACGACCTCATGCACATCCACAATCTCTTCCACGCATGCTGATTCTTTCCCATTCTGTTCTTCCCCAAGTCATTATTACTCATTTTGTGTTCTTCATCCTTGTGCATGTCCATCTGCCCCATACCCTTTCATAGTTTGTTAACCTGGTACCCTTTGTCGTTCAGTTCCTCCACTCTTCTATTAAAAAAAAGAAAAAAGATTCCATGGTTAAGAACCTGGAAAGTGCAAAGCAGATAAAATGCATGTTTTTCTTCAAAGCACTAACCCCATATTTTGAATGCATTGGCCATAGAATGTCAGCGCTTCCCATCAATGTGAAGTGCAGTTCGGATGCGGTTCTGCATGTCATAGACCACCATGAATTAAATGCCATCACAAAGGCTGATGGCTTTCCCAAAAGGTGTGTTTTATCATATTGACAAAAACACAAAAGCCAAGTACATCAGGTAAAATGACACTAAAAGTTAACTGGCAGATCCCTCTAACTGAAAAGGCCCCAAAAAAATAAAATGTCTGCAGTTGTCTGTCACACCAAATGGTCTTTTCCAATTTCCAAAAAATGCTTTTTGGCAGTAAAAACGCACCAGAACATCAAAACGGAGGACGGATATATAACTCACTTCGCCAACATGGAAATTTTCAGTGATACGTGGAAACAACGTCCGATGAGAATATACGCGTTTGAACACCTTTCATAAACAGGTCTTACAGTTCATTTGAGCAATGGCTGCATTCATGAACCGGTCATAAATGTCTGCTTCGTGCCAAGAGATCACCATTGGAGACGACGAGAGGGCCAATCAATAGGCAAGTACAATGTTGTCCTAGCTTCTTGAAAATTGTATAAATGGTGCATGTATCATTCATTTTATTTTGCCCTTTTCTCACCCTCTTTTTTGTGAATACAGAGTCAAGGCTCATGGAAGAGGCAGAAAACAGAACAAATCAGAATGCAACAAAACAAAAAGAACAGCAGAAAAAAGAAGGGGGGAAGCCAACAGCAGGGCCGAGGGAGAATATAGACAGACGGACAACCAGGGATGAGGGCAAGGATGAGGTGTAGGCGAGAAAGAAGGGGTGGATAAGATGAATTCTGAATCAAACTCAGGAAGGACAAATTAGAAATTTAGGTGTGGCAGTTAACGGGGGTAGAAAAGATAATGGTTTTGGGTGGGGGATGATCTGAGATGGTGGTGAAGAGCAGTCTTAGACCTGGAGAGAAGAATGGGATTGAAGAGAATGTACAAGTTAGTTCCACAGGCAGGAAAAAAAAAGAGGAAAGAAGGAGTGGAGGTGAAAAGCGATTCCAGATTTTGGGAGTTTCACTAGAAGGGGGTTGCTGGTGAACCGCATGCTCCCTGCAGGAACCTGGGGTGGGGGGGGGGGGGGGGCAAAAACAGGGACAAGGCAGCGTGAAAGACCAGAAATGAGGCAGAAGAAAAAAGACCACTGGCCTGTGTTGGCAAAATGATCGGCCCATCGACTCCTGAAGGCCTTGGTTTCCATGGCATCAAGCTGAGCAAGGGGAGAGGCAGGGGAGCTAGCCCAGAGGGGAGAGCAGTACTCCATCAAACTGTGGACGAAGGCATTGTAAGTGGATGAGTTCAGGTGTGCCAAGGAAGGACTTTACAGGATGAAAGATCATTAATGTCAGCGACTGGCTTTGGAGGCCAACTTTGAAATTTGTTTTTTGTTTAATCCAAGGAAAAAATCATTGCTGAGAGCGCACCAAGAGTTTGAGTGACTGAACTTCTGCAAGAAGATTGTTAAGAAAGTTGATGGGAGAGTTTGCCAGATGTTCTTTTCAGAGAGAGATAGTGAGTGTGAGATTTGTCAGGATTGAAAGCCATATTCCAAGGGTTTGATCCGCTTGTGATTTTGTCAAAGTCTGACGAAAGGGAAGAGGCTGCAGCCTGCCAAGCTGAAGGATGAAGGATGTCACGGCACAGGGTGGAGTGATCAGCAAAGAGATAAAGAGGATTTTTCAAAGAGTCAGAGAGATCATTGATGAAGATTTGGAATAGTATGGAGCCTAGAACACTGCTTTGGAGCACTCCCGCCTTTCCAGGGACAGAAGGAAGGATTCTGTTCAGAGCCACACATTGGCTATGAGAGTGGAGGAAGTCAATAACCCAAGAATGGAGTTGGTCTTGGATGCTGTTGACAGAGTTTGGAGTGCAAGGCAGGATTCCAAACTGTATTGAAAACGAGACGTGTCTAGAGAGACAGCCCTGATCTCATGTCAGACATAGAGGGCCTCCTTCCATTGTTGGGCAAGTAGAAGCAGCTTGTCTAAGGTGGAGTGACCTGGTCTGAATCCAAATTGGTGTTCTGAGATGAGGCCGTTGAAGAAAAGGAAGGATTTAATATCAACTGTGATGAGTAATTCCAGTGTAATGGACGTAACATTGAGACAAAAATTGCATCACTAATGTTGAAATTTTGAAAAGGTTGGCCATATTACAGAGAGTTTCTTTATTACATATCGTAATTAGTCTCTATGGCTTTCTGATATTGGTACAAACCCCAGTGTAGTCTACTACTAAAGCAAAAATCAACATTTAAGAGGCGTAACGGGCGTAACATCGAAATGGACACAACTAAAACTGGTCATAGCACAATTCTTAATCCTGCGAATAACGAATTTGTAGTATACCTTTCATTCACGGTAAGCAAACTAAGCATTAGTAGCATACTTTCTATATTCCAACGATACGATCTGTCTGTTGTTTGTTAAAATATTTTGAAAAGTTCACTGTAACGGACGTAACTCAGCAATGTAACGGCGTAACCCATGCGATCACATATTGGAGTAGTCAATGCTAGGGCGCATTTTATGATATCTATACAATCTCTTACATACATCAGCGAACATTTGGTTGTCTAACAGCTTGTACAAGCCTCATTGCTTGCATATGCCTCGTTGATGTTGATCTATAGGCACAGTACAGAGAGAAATGGACCAAATATGTTGATGAGTAGTTACAGCCTGGTCCTATATCAGTAATATTCATCAGCGAATACTACTTCAGATTAAAACATGCATCAAATAGCCATATTTTCGACAAAATGATAACAGACAGAATGACTTACCGTTGGAAGACGTTGAGGTTTCTTTCAAGATGGCCGCCAAATCACGTGACATCATCCACGGAGTAAATATCGAATAAATTATGAAATTCAGACCTAACTAAACACCGTCCAACAGAAATCCTTTTGAAAAATACATTTTCAAATTTTATGCTTCATGTCCATTATTACGTGGAATTACCACATGATGGATTCCATGACCTTGCTGATTGGAAGCAAGTTGCTATGTCTGTAATTGAGGGGATCGTTTTTTTGCACTTTTTTACATGATGCAGTGATGTTGCCTGATTTCCAAGCAGATGCAAGATGACTGAGCACAAATGACAGGGTAGAAATGGCAGAGAGGATGTGCAAGAGCAGGAAAGCAGGTTTTTAGGACACGCGAGATGATGCCGTCCAGTCCAGTTGCAGAATCAGTGTTGAGGGTTGCAAGAAACTTCTCCATATTCTCAGGTGCAAAAGACAGAGTTCAGAAGCATTTGGCTGTGACTGGGTCAGGTGAGTACAGAGTGCGAGGGGTTGAGGACACAAGATTTGAGGCAGGCTTCTCACGAGCGGAGTCGGTTGTGGTGTCATTTTAAGAGAGAAAGGGGTGGAGGGAGAGCACACACTTGGGACAGACTAAACAAGGCATCACCCGTTTTTAGAGGAAAGAGAGAAGTTTGAAAGTTCATTCTTGAAGTTGGACAGATGTTTTCTGGCTCTCCCGACAATGGACACATTTGTTGCGGGCTTTGTGGAATCATCTGAGGCTGCCTTCAGTTGGATTTTCCTTCTGGGAGGAGAATGCAAGGCATTTCAAGGCAACTGCCTTTCCACAGGATTCAGTGCATCATGGTGAGAGCATGGGTATGATAAATGGAGAGATGGGATGAATCTGTGCCTAAAAGAGAGCAGGTTTCTGTGGAAGGATTCCCAAGCTGAGTTAATATCAAGGGTGGTAGCCTCGAAGTAACAAACTTATTTTTTGTCCTTATCCAAACCTCCAAGTATTTTGTTGTTTGATAGCTGCTTTCCTTTGTGACCTCAGATCTGAGGTGTTCTAATCATGATGGAGCCTTGTTTACCAGCAATGATACACAAAGCACATTACCTCACCTGATATATATTCAGATTGCTTGCTGTGGCCTGGGCCAAGAAATTGCTACAATATCTATTTGATCACATCTTTGAAAGTGGCGTAATCATCTTCATTTTTCCCAATGGGTTAATTTAAATCCAGAAATGTATCAAAGAGCTCATGTTGGATTATAGTTTTGACCACCTGATCTTTAAATTTGTCAACAGTGTAAGATCTGGTTAGTAGGGGAGCCAAACCCCAAAAAGAGGCTTATTTAAGCTTTTAGGTGGTCATGCATGATATACTTTTGTTTGATGTATTTTTTGGTAGGTATAGCGATTCTGCACTGGGAAAAAATTTAGCACTTCCGATCTTCTTGCGAATTGATGCTATGGCCATATGTTTGACATTTCACCTCCAAGAAAACTGAGCAAAAATAGAGGGGTAGGGAATGGAAAATGCCTCTAATAGGTACTTGCAATACATAAAACCACAAGTATTAGGTATCA
>CM068959.1:110104890-110116946 GCA_035128595.1 Eptatretus atami
AATTGGACGAGGTTTATTTGAAATACCAGAATGTGGATTGGGCCTACAAAAAGTTCGCTTTTGTGCTCGGAACATTTCACAGAGCACTGGTATGAAACACCAGAGATGGCTACATATTGTGGTTATCTGCCACAATTGAGAGAGGATGCCATTCCTACGATTAACTGGAAGAAACAGTCATCGCTCAAAACTGTAACACCATCTTTACCCAGCTACCAGCACATGTACATGGGCGACCAATCCCCCCTCCACATTCGCCCACAATCCCCCATCAACCATCACCTCCACAATACCCACCACCATCCCATACCCCCTAACCTACACCATCCTCTCACAATACCCACCACCACCCCACACCCTCCCTCCACCATCATTCCACACCCCCCTCCACCATTAACCCACAATACCCATCACCACCGCATTCATTGCCCATTTTGTCCG
This sequence comes from Eptatretus atami, assembly GCA_035128595.1. Classification (NCBI taxonomy): domain Eukaryota; kingdom Metazoa; phylum Chordata; class Myxini; order Myxiniformes; family Myxinidae; genus Eptatretus; species Eptatretus atami. Next base: position 110,105,332 of record CM068959.1, read on the forward strand.
TGGTGTCCGACTGTGCCTGGGTGGTGGCCGTGCTGTGCCTGGGCGATGTCCCGTGCTTTGTCATGCTGTGCCCATGCCGTGTCATGCTATGTTGTGTCTGTGCTGCGTCCATGCATGTCCATGTCGTGTCATGTCTGTGCTGTGTAGTGCCATGGCCGTGCTGTGTTTCTGCTTGAGTAGTATAACTGATTTATCAATGAATACAAAATCCCTTTTAAACTGTCAGTTGAACAGAAAAACAAAACCTACCAATCTGTAGTGAACGTGCGACCAGCGTTTTCATCTTCACGGACACCTCCATTGTCACCATCTTCATCTGAATCGCTTGCATAAGGCTCGAAATGATCGGGCTCCATAATTTCCCTGAAAGCATTTTTATCACTAATTTTGTCTCCAATAGTTTCTTCAAACTCCCACTGATCAGTTTCAACATTCTGAGAACCTTCAGAGTTGCAAATGACGGTGGAATAAGTATCGGAATTCGAGCTTGAAATACACGGTTTCTCTACTGTATGTAAGCCGCCATTTGGATCAAGGTGGGTTCAAGGTGTGATGTGACTGGCAAAAATCGAAAATCGACACTTTAGGGCTTTGATGTTAGCACTCTGTGATTGGCAAAGCGATTTCAAGAAAAAATTCCCTTAAAATTAGACCATAATTAATGATTTCCAATGGTTTTCAGAAAGAAAAAACAAAAAACATTGCATTTGCGATCCCCTTAGAGCTGTTAGGTTAGGTTACATTTAGAGATGCTTTGTAGTTTAACCTCCTCGCTTTCTTTTTCCCATTTGATAATTTCCTGTAAAACGCGTCAAGGTCTCCTTATGAAAGGCGCTATACAAATAACTTTTTGTTATTAATAATTGCAATGAATAACCAGGAGATTGCCCTTGTTAAATTGCAGCTGTCTTATATGGATATAAGATGTGATTATGTCAGAAAAGTAAGCGAGAAGCAATTTGTTTGCCTTTAAAAGCTCTCTGCGATATTTTAAGATCTATACGTTGGTGTACTGGGATCCAAATGAAGTGTTTGGAAGATTGCAATGATGTGATCAAACTTAAGGTTGGACTATAAGCCTTGCTGCAGCCATATTCTCAATGAAAAGTAAGGGCTTGAGAGTAGTAGTTAGATCTTCCAAAAGTGAGTTCCACTAATCCAAGGGAAATTTTATGACAGAATGAAGCAAAATTTCAGTCGTCCTCCAATTTAAACATTCATCAATTTTGTCAATATTGTGCGAGTGGAACCAAAGAAAACAGTTTTTCAGATTTCAGCAATGTGCAAAATTTAGAAAAAGTTGGTTCCACAATGACACCTGGATTTAAAAACATGGAAGAACAGATCAGGTGGTGATTCCCATGTTTCACCTTACGAGATTGAAGCTTTTTTTTCAAGGTGGACGAGGGGCCATGCATCAGCCCGTCAGTCTTAGCAGACCTGTGTTTGAAAAAAATTCATCAGAGACATCCATATTTCAATTTCAGAGAGACAATAATTCAGAGTTTCAGAATACAGCTCTTCATCAGATTCAATGGAGAAGTAAGTCTGGATAACATCAACATCAGCGGAACAATGTTATCTTGTTACCTACTTGAGGGAGATATTAGAAATTCTTACATAATTAAGCACGATGTGAAAAATATTATAGATTGACTGTATCAACCAATTTCTTCCAAACAAACTGTATTTCCCATTCCTACAAACAATACATCGATTGTTATCAATTAATGCATGACCCATTACATGCATAAGCACTAGAAGTATCATCTAAGGAAATCCACCACCGATAAAGTTCCAGTCCATTTGGATGATGATGGTCGCAGGATTTTATCAAGGACATCACATTGTGGCGTTGCAACCCAAATGTGTGTAAGATTCCCCAAATCACAGTGTAAACTGGAGCGTTCATAGAACACTGTACCCTTCACAGTGATGAAGTATATACTTCAGTTTTAATAAAATAATAGTTTTAAAGATCGTTGTAAAAAAAAATCCGGAAGTTTAGCACTATCGAAGTAGTCTTGTACATCACTCTTATAAAGTGTAATAAGACGACGATGAGTCGCAGTTTAGGAGATGGAGGCTTTGTTGATCACCATGGAAGGCAACGTCAATCGGCATCACGCATAGTCAGAGCGGCAGTCTTCTTCACCCCAATACACATGCCATGCACTCTCATGCTATATATCGATATATATATATATATATATATATATATATATATATATATATATATATATATGGTTCTTGGAACTATTATGAAGGCGATTTGTGTTCTACAGTGTTCAAGTACTGTATGTAATTCAATTTAAATATAGGTTCAAAGAGGTTTAAAGACATTTAAATAAATTAATTCTGTGTTTTACCCAGTGGCTATTACATCACCCGATCGAACACGTTACATTCGTCATTCGTGCCTGTTGTTTGTGTCCTTTATAACTTCCTTAAAAACTAAATTTCCAGCTTGGAATGATTTTCATTTTTGTTTAACTACCAGGTAGGCAGACAGAGTAGAAAAAATATCTCACTCCTCTCTGCGCATATACGATCGGGATGAATTCAGAGCAAAAGTAGGGTAAAATGGCAAACTTGTCTTCCTATTCATGTTCCGATTCGTGTTCAAAATACAACATTCAATTGAAATAAGTTATTCTTCGATCATAAACTGATAAGACAGATGGATGGACGGACATGAACCAATTGTTTACCTCCGCTTTTCGCTTCGCGTGCGCGGGGTAATACATTACACGGAAATAATGTTCACTCTTCATGGACCGAACTGTTGTAAACATTTCTTCCTTTTTGTTGAAAGAGGACAAACCGCCATAGATATATGTTTGATATACGGTTAATAAATAGACAACCTAATACATCAAAATATATCACATGGAGGCCTGCATGAGCAGCCAACAACTGGGTCGTAGTCACCTGGGATATATATATATATATATATATATATATATATATAATATATATATATATATATAATATATATATATATATATTGTTACGGATCTGGAAACTATTTGCATTCAACATACAGGTCCCAAAAGTCAGTTATCCCGTTAAGTACATGTGTAGTCAGATTGCTTTCCTTTTGTCTAGTGGGAGAATCAAAAACGTGCGTTGCGACTTCTTTTAGTTAGGTTATTAAATCTTTACATCCAACGAACCCTCCAACGAACAACCAACAACCATTCCATTCCCCATCACGATCCACCATCAACCTGTTCCTAAACGAGCGCTTCGCTCGCCCAACCCGAAAGCCTATTGAGGTACATCCCTCTGAGGCGGAATCTCCAGGATGTTCGAGGCAGTTTCATCACCACCACCTTTCTCGAACACGTATGGAGTGGGCGGGCTTCCCGGTATGGCAAAACCCGCCCAGAAATGGCGGACCCATGGAAGCCCCATCCAATCGGGGCGAACAGTGATGTCAGTTTCACCAAGGCCCTCCCGCTGAGGGAGGTCCATAAAAGTTATGACGCCATCCTCAGAGTTGAGTTCTGTAGAGAGGAGCGTCAAGAGTTTTCACGATGACTGAGAGGAGCGGTCCAGTTTGTTCACGGGCTGAGGAACCAGTTTGTTCACGGTGGCTGAGGAACCAGTTTGTTCACGGTGGCTGTTACGAGGAGTTCTTGGCTGGCCTTGACTCCGACTATTCGCACATGAGCTCTGCCATGAGCCACGAGTCCCACACGTGTGACTGCGACCAAGTCGACGACCTTTGGCAGGTGCCGCACTATAGAGCATGCTTTCTCCGATGGCCAGGTACCCATCCGGACTCTGACCCCCAGCTCGTCTCTCTCTCTCATCGGCTGGAGGATCCAATAAAGACTCTGGGTTTCTTTCTTTGTGTGTGTGTCTGCGTGTGGGCCCATCTTTAAGTAGAACTGTGTAAGTGCTTGAATCCTTGTAAATATTCCTTTCATATTCGCGTTAGTCTTGCCTGTGTCTTTTTATTGTTAATAAATTTATTAGAAATGTTCCCAGTCCGTTCTGTCCCTTCTTACATTGGTCCAGCATGGTCCGGGTCTGAGTATAAGCGGGGTTTCATCTCCGGTAATCGGTCTATCATAGCCGGGACGTCCTGGGCAGGCCCCGCTCGACTGCAATGAGCCGGAAAGGTAGGTGGCAAAGCGGTAGTCGGAAGTGTGAATTTACCGCTGCCGGTAGAGTAAATCCGGTTCGACCAGGCGTTCCGAGGGCATGGATCCCGGTAGACGAGATTGCGTGGATATTTAGGTACTTTGGCTCTAGACAAATAACCCTACGCCACGCGATCGAGATATTGGCGACTACGGTCGGTTCTGCGACCCGCGGCTTACGGATTTATCCGGAGCGACGGCCTACAATCGGGGAGTCTGGTGGGAGACAACATAATTTTTCCCACCTAACGGTCGTTCTTGCTCGACCCCCGGCCCACAAAATATATATATATATAATATATATATATTATATAATATATATATAATATTATTAGGGTGTCCCAAAAAAATATACAACTTTTAAATGCTTCGTTTGATCTAAAAAAGCAGTAATTTTGTCACTAATGCTTCATTTCTTGTGGCAGAGACCCTGAAGTTTATTTTGATACCAAGCAAGCGCCAGAAAAATGCCAAGACTGACCGTACAACACGGACGAAAATTGTTGAACTTTGGCACCAGACGAAAAGTGCCATACAGGTGCAACGTCTTTACTCGAGACATTTCGGTATCCACTTGCACCATGCACCAAACTTTCGGACAATAAAGTGCACCATCGCAAAGTTTACCAATATGGGAACCATCTGTGACCTTCACAAGGGTCACAGTGGTCGGAAGAGGACAGGTCGTAGTGAAGAAAATGTGGAAATGGTGAGAGAGGCGGTCGTTTCGACGACTTTCTGCCGAGACAAACATTCATAAGAGCACCATTCAGAGGATCCTTCGCCAAGACATTCATCGCTTTCCATACAAAATTCAAATGGAAACGGTGCTTACTGATCAACAGAAACGCAAATGACTAGACTTTGCAAATTGGTTCTCAGGAAAGTTGGAGGAAGATGCAGACTTCCTCAAAAAACTTCACATGATGGACAAATGCCATGCTCACTTGTCCGGGGAGGTAAACAAGCAAAACTTTCGGTACTGGGGAACTGAAAATCCTGGTAATGCATCAACTGAACTGGTGCCTCGATCTGTTCTCAAAGTCACCATGTGGGTGGCGGTTGGTTGGTATGGGATAATTGGTCCATACTTCTTTGAAGATGACCAGGGACGCACTTGCACGGTGAACCAGAGGAACTATCGTGAAATGATTCAGGAATTCTATCTGCCTGAGCTACGTACTCAGGCCCTAGGAGAAACAACCTGATCGAGATGAGAACCCAGTGGTTCCAGCAGGATGGGGCACCGCCCATACAGCCAGCGAAACAAGGCGTTTTCTCAACCACAATTTTGAGTGCCGCTTTATCTCCCTCTATGAAGACATTGAGTGGCCACCGTTTCCCCTGACCGTACTCCTCCAGACTTCTTCTTGTGGGGTATCTCAACGACAGGATCTATGGAAACCCTAGGCCTCAGACTCTTGATCAGCTGAAGGAAAACATCACCGAGAAATCCAGAACATTCATCAGGAAACGTCTCCCAAAGTGATGGAGAACATGACAACGCGTTTGCGGCAGTGATCGGACAACGTGGAGCTTCGTCGAACATGTGGTCTTAAAGAAAACGACGATTCTATACCAAAATTTAAATTTTGGTGACAATTTGACATTGGTACAATAAACTTCAACCTTTCAGCTTTCTATCCAGCCATATATCTTTTTTAAAAATATATGTTATGACCATCCTCTTTGCAGATGAAAAGTTGTATATTTTTTTGGGACACCCTGTATATACATATACATATAAATATATATACATATATATACAGTATTTGAGCAAGATGAGAGAGTATTAAAAATTAAACTTTATGCCCTTTCCCTGTACAACACTTCAATTATAATTGCAATAAATAAATTATTTTTACTCTAATTAAACTACTTTTTTTAAAGCAAGGAAGAGTTATAAACTTTAAAGGACAAATTGGTGTAATCTGATGTAATTGATTATCCCCATTCAAGGAAAGTCATCAGACTTTTGATGAGGTTGTGGAGCATAAAGAATCCTCATTAGGCAAGGTGGTCAACCCTAAGCTTGACCCATACACGGAAATTAAAATTTGGCCGAAGTACCCAAGTAACAGCTTATCATAGCAGAATAGTATAGCAGAGCTGCTGGCTTGAACACCCAAGGAACAAGGAACAGTACACTCCACAAAGCAGCACCTCATACTGTTTGGAAGCGGTTTGCAGAGTTAACAAGTTGTGGAGCATCTCAGCTCCATTCACGCTCACCTCTAAGATATATTTAAGTTTTTTTCATGAATCATTGCACTCATCTTGTTTTATAAATTGTACTATGGTTGGGGGAACTGCTGTCCTCTAACGTGTCTAGCTTGTGTTTGTATTCTGACCCAGTCATAAACTCTTATCCTGGTGTTTGTCAGGTAGGGCGAGGCATCAATGTGTCTGCCGTCCCTTGGATGTACGTTAAACTTGTCGTCCCATCTACTGGCATTAGCTAGGGGGACGGTAAAGATCTCACGGTGTTTGCAAAGAGAAGGCGAGATAAAGCCTAAACTACTTTTTTACTAAACTTACTTTTCCTGAACAAATTACAAATTCATGATCGAACCTACATGGTGCATTGTATCAGTGGCACAGCCATACCCCCCACAGATGATGCCACCTAAAGCCATGTGCTACATATGAAGGAAGAAGAATAAGAAGAAGAAGACTTCTTTACTGATTCCCCCTCACTCATTTTAGCTGATTCACTGTAGTTCTAAAGTGTCTTTAAAATGCAGTTAGTGGGCAGAATGAGGACTCATTGGAGAACAAACCTTGGAATACAAAGGTTGTGACACTATTCAGAAGAGGAAGAGGTGTTAGAGATCAATTATTGGGGAATAAACCTTGGAAGGCAGAGGTAGGACAGATCAAACAACTTTTGTTTACTTCAAGTATCTTAAATGAAAAGAGAGAACAACATCTTAAATAACCTCAAAAATTGCATTTTTTATGTTTTTTTTCTTTTTCTTTTACATTATCGATTACAAGATTCATGGAGGAAAATTGAAAGCTGTTGCTATCATGTTTCCAATTGTGAGGATAGAATTTTAAAAGTATCCCCATAAGGGACTGACGGTTATTTCCTCAACAGGCGGGGTGAAAATTAGGGTGAAGGGGCCATGGGCCCCCCTCTCTGAAGTGGTACGGTCATAGAGAGCACAACATTAAGTTAACGGGATGGTCGTTATGTTTCATATAGAGTTTGGTCTGCATCTGGCAGTCAATTTCTGTGAAGATTAAAAATATATATTACGTACCTGAATTTGAGGTGAAACCCCCCTTTTCAGCCTCTTACTAGGGGGTGGATCTGGATGGGGAGCACAACCCCATGAGACCTTACTTTTCTGATGTATCGTACCAATTTTGGTCCATATCGGTCATGTAATTTGTGAGGAAAGAATATGTTTCAGTGAATATGAGGGATTAGGGGTGGAAGGCTGTGGCCTCCTTTTCAGATGCGACCATGGGGAGCAAAATTTAAGGTTCGGGCGTGGTCATGATGCCGCATTGCCAGTTTGGTCTGGATCTGTCTGGCGGTTTGTGAGAAGATTTTTGAATAATATACCAATTTCTGGTGCAAAACCTCCCTTTCATCCCCCTTACGGGGAGCGCATCCAGATGGGGAGCACAATCCCATGAGACCTTGCTATCCTGATGCATCGTACTATATTTGGTCTATATTGGTTGGGTAGTTTGTGAGGACAAGATGTTTTACTCAAATGTTGACGGACGGATGAACGGCCGGACACCGGGACCCACACGATGAGTATATTTTAGAGAAATAACCTTAAAATATGGATGCAAACCACCGTTCTGGACTTGTACATGCAAAGGTGACAACAGTGCAGGAAGAAAAACAGATCTTTTTTGAAAGATCAGAGAGATCCCAGGAAAGTTTTGCTTTGGCATTGGGATCCTCAAGAGTAAAACAGGAACACAGGTGAACGAACTAGAACGGCACTCAGTAGAGTTTATACCTCCACCAAGCTGAACCGTTCACATTTTCTATCTTACTGATAGGCTGAATCTGCATCCCGACCTGAACCAAAATATTATCAGCTTGTTCTTGTCATCGAACCAACTCATCCGCCTAGTTTTGTCCGAATCCGTCCATAACTTTTTGAACTATCATGCTATGCAGTATATCGTTTTTAGCCCCATTTTTCAATGGTGAAGAATCACTTCGACAAATTAAACAATTGTCGTATCCGGTTCCGGATCTTCAACAAAATATAATCAATCAATCTTAGTCACACGCACAACCTGTCCACTAAGTTTCGTACGAATCTGTACACAAGTTTTTGAGATATCGTGCTTATAAACAGACAAACAGATCGGATCTTCACCAAAATCTCATCCTTTTTGAGATATTGTGCTGGTGAAACTGTCCCCCAAGTTTCGGCCCAATCCATTCATAACGTCCAAATCCGTCCATTACAGACAGCCAGACAAAGTGGGATGAACACATAACCTACATCCATCTTAGTTGGTTGGCAAAGATGGACTGATGAAACTGAAACTTTATACAAATGAGATAGCAATATGATGGAAACCTTCAAAGAAAGAGAGTATGAGCAAAACCAATAGTGATGGAATGTAAGGTATCCGATACCTGAAAGCTGGAAAATGGAAAAGGACCGGATGCCGATGGAATTCCAATCAAACTCTTTAAGGAAGTCGGGGTGGAGGTAATCAAAATTTTAACAGCTAATCTGGACACAGATGTGTGGCTAAATTGCATGGCCCAAAAGGTGGAAGCAGTCAGTCCACATACCATTGCCAAAGAAAGGGGATGCAAGAGAATGTTCAACCAACTGAACCATTGTCTAAATTTTACAGGCCAGCATGATATTGCTATTTTTGTGGGGTCGATGAAGGAATTTCATCGGAAACATAGGATCATATGGAGTTGTTTGGTCCGTGGACGTGCAGGAGACATCTCGATGTAATTAAGTTGGGAGACTGTGAGCTAAAGTGTTATGTGTCACCAAACAGGGGGTGGTGCTGTGTTAATTAGATAGGGATTAAGGACAATGTCCCCCAGCATGTGATTGCCCCCTTGTGAACTATTCCTACGTTTTTGCATTTCCTAGCCAACCATGAAGGAGTTGCGTTTTTATAACCAAAACCACGATAACAAACAAGCAAAACGTGCCGAGGCCCCGCCTTCCCGGGTTTTGTGCGAGCAGGCCATGCCCCGGAGGAGGAGTTTGGTTTGGCGTGCCGTCGAATAAGGAGGGTTGGTTGCGCAGTAATCATGAGAGATTGGGAGCGCACGCACAACATCAGTGTGAAGAGGGGTTGAGTGCGGAGTAAAGGACGCACGCGGTTGAGAGTTGAGAACGTAGCTAGGAGATGGTGTGAGAGATCAAAGCATTACAAACTGGCTTTCCTTCGATGTGTGAAGAAGACGGCATGATTATCATATTCGTGCTGAGGCAATTTTGGCTCGCGTGGTGAATCACGACGCTAGTTGTTGGGTTGTTGTTGGTTGGTTGTTAGTTGCTGGGTTGTGAGAAACGGACCCCGAGCCTCGTGTATGTAACCGAAGGGGATGGCAGCCATTCTGAAAAGCAGCGGGTCGGTGAGGATGATCAATGCACGAGAAAGCTGCACGGGGCCTCTGAGCCTTGGTGTTGAATCCCGCTCATGAATTGCCTGACGTACGTTCGTCCCGCTATGAGAGAGCGGCCAAGTGCCATTTTTGAGTGCGCGTTTGCACGTGCACGACAAAGCGCCTCGATTCCATGTTCCATAAAGACCATCTCTGGCACACAGCTAAGTGCCGGGATAAAGGAGGGATTTTTCTTTGATTATTCTGTTTCCTTGTCTGTATTCAAGTCTGCCTGGACGCGTCTCAATTAGATTTAGATTTACCTCACATTTTTCTTTCATTATACAATTTGAATTATCGTCATTGTACATATTTGATTGCTGTTATTAAATTATTATTTGTTCTATTTCATTTGATTGTGTCCGCGTATGTGCTGTGGGTCAAGTACAACCCGTGTGCCTCCGTCCTTTACCGCCATTTCTTTCCCGCGTGCGCATTAATCTCCGAGAGTCTCGGCTGTAATACCTCCAAGGGAGAAGTTTGGCCATCTGTCCAGGTAGGGCTAAAACCCCTCTGGACACGACAATATATTCAACACAGAATAGAAGACTTCATTAGGTGAGAAATGGCCAATGAGCAAGCAGGTTTCAGAAAAGGAAGAGGTAGTCGAGATCAAACAGCAAATCTGAGGATCGTGGAAAAAAACAAGACAATATCAAAGGAAGGTACATCTATGTTTTATAGAGTACTTTATAGGTAAGCTTTTGATTGTGTTGATCATGAATTGATGTGGACAAGTTGCCCGTGCCCGCATAGGATTTTAAACGGGGTAGGGATGAAGGCCGCAAAAATGTGAATGGTGTCTTCTGTCATTGAACCGGCAAGCTAGGAGAAACAATTCACATTTATTACCTCCGCCACCGAAGGTGAAAGAGGTTATGTTTTCACCTATTTCTGTCTGTTTGTCTATCTGTCTGTTGGGTCGCCAAAATAGGTGACCCTTATTGTCAGTAATTCTGTCTGTTCGTTTGGATGTTTGTTTGTCATCAGCATAATTGGTAGTAAACGTGGGCGGATTTTGACCAAACTCGGGTGGTAGGTACATCTTATGACCTAGTGCTTTGGAAATTGTGATGGTTGCTAGGGACGCTTTGGTTTCCTAGCAACAATCGAAAAACCTTCAAAATCGGTACCGTTCACGCCCTAGCGACCAGGTGAGTGCATCGATACGAATGAAACTTTGCAGGTTCATGGTACTCAATGTACTACAACTTTGTCTCAGGACATATTGACCGATTTCGCTTAGGTCAGGGGTCAAAGGTCAATGAGTGCATTGTTCGGGCAAAATGACCATTCAAAGCCCCCTTGCTCATATACGGGTTAACCGATTCGATTGCAATTTCGTCAGTACTTAGTACTTGATTAACTCAGATCAGGGGTCAAAGGTCATCGGATGCTCGGCGACCCATGGCCACCTACCGGCTTGTCTGTTTGTTTGTCTGTTTGCGTACAAGATATCTCAAAAGGTTGTCGACGGATCTGGATGAAATTTTGTCGACAGGTTTGGTGTGTGACAAGGACGAACTGATTAAATTTTGGTGAAGATCCGGATCCAGATCCGACTACTATAATTTTTTAAGTGTCTCTTCACCACTGAGAGATCGGCCCAAAATATATATATATATATATATATATATATATATATATATATATAGCACGATATCTCAAAAAGTTGTGGACGGATTCGGATGAAACTTGGTGGACAGGTTAGTTTGCGGTGTGTCGCAAGGACGAACTGATTCGATTTTGGTGAAGATCCGCATCCGGATCCGACTACTGGAATTTTTTAAGTGATTCTTCACCAATTAGAGATCGCGCCAAATAACGATATATAGCACGAT
>CM068959.1:110116956-110119456 GCA_035128595.1 Eptatretus atami
GTTGTGGAAGGATTCGAATGAAACTTGGTGAACAGATTGGTTTGGGTGTGTCGCAAGGACAAACTGATTCGATTTTGGGGAAGATCCGAATCTGGATCTGGATTCGAGAATTATTTTTTTTTTCAGTAATTCTTCACCATTGAGAGATAGGGCCAAAAACGATATCGGACTGTATAGCATGATATTTCAAAAATGTAATGGGCCCGATATGTTCTCATGGTTCAGGCATTACGTGGCGGAGGTCTGCGCTCCACCGAGTGCCCTTCTAGTTTCCACTTGTGATCCAACTTAGATGCTGTAACGGTGGCTCGGTGCTCCATTTGAAGCTGTTTGTTTGATATATGTAGCTTTTTGATGCCAAGGGTCCGTAATAAAAATCACGTGGAAATGGTGGAAATTGAAGTGAGTGGAGAATGTGCATGAGAAATTAATAGACGGTTACCATTGGGAAGAACAAGCCTGATTCTTAAGTTCGAGCCCTTGTCGTGCTGTTGAAATGACATCAGGTGGGTTGACTCAGCATGTCATCCTTCTGAGGTCGGGGAAATGAGTACCAGCTTACTGGAAACAGGGGCAATGCAACAGCAGTACATCCATGCTAACAGAAATGATGCAACCAGCAGACGCAGGATGCACACAAAACAACAACATTGGGGAGAACAGGAATGGCAGGAAAAACAAAAATCTGCAAAGACAAAGATGTGACAAAACCAACCAAGAGGAGGCTGGTGAATGCTCTATTTCCGGTTGCAATGTATGGATGTGAATCATGGACAGTGAAAAAGAAAGAAAGGAAAAAAAATTGAGTTTTGAAATGTGATGTTGGAGACAAATGTTTAAAAAAATTCCATGGAATGCAAGAAAAACAAACCATATCACTGGTGTACTTGAAGAAATTAGACCACCATGTTCAGTATGTTCATTTTTTTGGATACATAGTCGAGGCTCGTGGAAGAGCTCATACAGTAAACGGATCAGAACGTAACAGTCAAAAACAGGATGCAAAACACATTCAGTGGAGTGGACAAAATGGATACAGAAGGCAACTCCAAGGAGTGAAAACTGGAAAATTGGAAGGAGGAGGGATTAGGGTGGGGTTAACGAGGGTAGAAATGATCACGGTTCAGGATTGGGGACGATCTGAGATTGTGGTGAACATCTGTCTTGAAGACATGGAGGGAAGGATGGGGTTGAAGAGGATGTGGAAGTTGGTTCCACAGGCAGGAAAAACGAGGAATGAATGAGTGGAGGTGACCAATGATCCTGGATTTAGGTAGTTTCGCTAGAAGGGGGTTGATGGTGGACCATGTGAGCCCTGCAGAAACCTGAGGGGCACGGTGGAGGGGGGGGGGCAAAGCACGGAAAGAGTAGAGAGTGCAAGACCAAAAAGGAGGTGGTAAAAGACAGAGGGGCCACCAAACTGTCTAAAATGGCAACATCACAGACCCATAGACTGAGCTTCATCGCAGAATATTCCAATAATCTTGAAGGCCTTTGTTTCTATGGCATCAAGCTGATGAAAATGTGAGGCAGGGGAGCCAGCCCAGATAAGAGAGCAGTACTTCATCAAGCTGCGGATGAAGGCGTTGCCGGTGGATGGGAGTTCAGGTATGCCAGGGAAGGACTTTGTATGATGGAGGATGCCCAACCGGTGGCTGGCTTTGGAGGTCATTTTTGAAATGTGGTTAGGGTTCGTGTTGTCTGTGTTGGATGGATGAGGTAAAGACTTTCTTGGAACAGATGGAGGGTTTACTCCAGTTTTTTGAGGTGGTGGGAATATATGGGGATGGGGTTGGATTGAGATTGATTAACCAGTCAAATTAACTTCAGCCAGATCGATAACAGAATCTTGCATGTAGATTTCATTAAAGGTCTCCCAAACAGTATTAACAACTTTCCTATAGATAGACTATTAGTTCAGCAATGCTCATATAAAACTTACACTAACATCATTCATCGACAATAATGTAGTTAAAAGACTTACCACGTTGAAGAGCCCTGAGATGTGTCCCAGTCCAAGATCTGTGGCAAAAATGAAACAACCCCAAAGCTCGTGGTTTATTCTCTGTTGAACAGATGGTCAGTGGAAACACGATTTTTGAGAACGTTTAACAGCTTTAATCACCGAAGTTGTCACATGGTACATGCCATCTTTAACCACCCCCTCCATTTTCGCTTCCTTCCACCATTCCCACAAAGGCTTTCATTGTCCTGCTATGGCTCGGCATGTGGCTCTCTATCTAAAGGGTTAATTCTGACGAGGGGGACCTCAGCTTCAGGGCATGTCATGGGATACATTTCACAGATAACTGCCCAGCAGTAGATGGGCTACAACTGATGGTAACTCCAGGATTGCTCAGATGTCGACATTTTAAACATAGACTTCCAGGATGGCCTAAAGTGTGCAGACTTGCCTCGAAGCTGTCTAGCCTGGGTTCGAATCCAGACACAGCTATAAACTGTCATCCTGGAGTACATAGGCATGGTGATAATTCGTCAA
>CM068959.1:110124456-110127225 GCA_035128595.1 Eptatretus atami
CTTTTCCCACCTTTGGAATAACCTCCCACACTCTCTTCAATTCAATCTTCCCTCCAGGCCTTCAAAACAGTTGTTCACCACCACCTCTTATTCCCACTGCAAATTCCCTGCTTTCCTTCCTGAAAGTCCCTGTAATGTCCATCTTGTATTCCCCATGTTCCTCGCCCCATCCCTCTCCCTTCCACAGATCTCCTAATGTCTCTGTTCCCCCACTGTTTTGTCCTTCCCTCTCTCACCCCTCTTGCCTCATGCCCCCCTTGCGTGTGTGTGTTGTTAGCTCTCATACGAGCCTCGACAATAAATACAAAAAAAAAAAAAAAAAGTTTTCTTTTATATCCATCCTGTCCACTCTATTCCTCCCCACACTCATTGTTTGTCCAACTCTCCCTCTATTTTGTCTTTGAACTCTGCTGTTAGTCTATCCATGCGTCCATCCATGCATTTGTCTGTCTCCCATTTATGGCAGCTGCAATCACCACGCTGCATTTGAAATGCTCAACATTCACGTTTGAAATGACGGGAGAATAATGTTGATTGAGAACAAGCATGAATTATGTTGATGCCAAATTTTATTTTGCAATCAAGATATTCTACACTCTTAGACAAATCCAACCTCCGCCGACTGATGTTGCACCATCATTTTGGGGGTGGGTTGTATCGTATAATAGCTCAGAGTCCAACACAATTAACCATTTTAAAGTCCATAAAGTCCATCAGGTGAGAATGTATCCCACCAATTTAAATTGATAGATTAATATAAAGTTTTCCCATCACTGGGATAGTTACTCTCACCTGCTTTTCCCGTCATTGGGGATTGGGGACTTGTACTTGCGTTTTCCATCACTTTGTGACAGGTACTCTTATTGGTATGTAATAATATGAGTTCGCTTAAAATTGGTACTTTAACGCAGGAGGAGCCCATGAGGTCCATCAAAGCCTGTGTTATTATGAACAACCCGTGCTTGTTTGTCCATGCTCTATCCCTTTAAACTTCAAGCAAGGAAGCAGCACGTACCATTATTAAACTCTTTGGTATGACTCTGCCAGGCACTCAGAACCACCGACCTCCCAGACTCAGAGCAGAGGCTCAAACTATTTATTATTCCACCGAGGCTGCTTAAAAGACAGCCTCATGGGCAGGATTCAAACCTGCGTGGGAGACTCCGATGGACAACGACAAGATAAAGATAAGGGGTTAATAATGTAACGTTAGGGGTTAATAATTATTTGCCTTTCTGTTGTCCGAGCCTTGAGGTCGATTCCTGAGGATTCCTAGTGGAAGAAAACACTCGTGCCCTATATTTAGTGCTTTTAAAAGCCTAGTGACATGTGAAGCCAAAGCGTGAGGCTGGTAACAACCCCTCGATGAATAGGTGGAAAAAATTCCCTTTTTTAGAACTCACTGTTCTCATTATTTCGCAACAGATACTCATACACTTTGCTGATGGCATTTTGAATTTGAGGATAATCTTTTTGGGATCATCTGATGTCATGGTGATTCCCATGACTGCTAACCCGAATATGCTATTAGAGCTTTACACCCCTCTTGTTCCTGTACATGGGGCAGATGAAAAGCAATGATCCAGAAAGAACGTCACAAAGGCGTCGCAAGGGCAATCTGAGGCCTCGACCTGCCCGCTGGCCCACAGCGTCCATGGCACGTCAGTTTTGTTTACCCTGAATCCTTCAATTCCCAGCTATGCCCGCATTGTTCATCAATATCATGCCTGCGTTCGCAACACTCAGCTTTCGTATTTTATTTGCTTCATCAATTCCCTCGATAGATCATGTGTCATCAGTTATTATAAAACAAGAAATAACATACATAAGTTTAAAAAAAAGCTTCCCTATGTGGCCCTTTAACCACAAACTAAATATTGTAATGGAAATGGACACAATTAAGGGTTAATTAGCTGATTAGTTATATCCTTATTTGCATGTTAAGAGTAGATTATTGCAAGCCCCAATTTACATCTGCCATGGCAGTGTTTCGCAGGGCCTTGTCTTCCCTCCATATTTGAAGGAGGAACTGGTCCCATGATCCTGGGAGGCAAACTCCGAGATTGCTCGGACTGGCTGGCGACTCACCTCACAGTACGTCATGTGTGGAGAAACTGTTGCCTGTTCATCCCATTGAATCTAGATGAGGGCCTCCGTTAGGCCCTCATCTAGTTGGCATCAAAGCTGTTGGCGTATCCATTAAACCTGAGGACTTTGGCGTCTGTGTGGAGTATGCTAAGCCCTCATTCCTCATCGAACCCAGTAGTCGATCCCGGCTTGTCACCGTGTTCGCTAATTCTGGCTGCTATAGCAAACTGGAACCATCATTAACGCCTCGTGTGGAGTCCACCCTCCACACCATTGCGCGTTGGTCCTCTATCATCTTATCCGACTTGTCCTAGGCATTTTTTTCAAATACCACTCGCCATGGGCATGCCAGGCTCTGAGACTGTACTAGAGGAGCTGATGTGTCACATTCTCAGAGATGTTCTCGAAGCTGGCTTCATCAGCAAAATCGCAGACGACTTATTTTGAGGTGTGGATTCACGAGGAGCTATTGGAAGTTTGGTCCACTGTGCTCCATACCCTGGATAAATGAGACCATCGACTCTCAGCTGGGAAAATGGTCATCTGCCAAAAATCCACTGCTATCCTGAGATGGGTGTGGGCATCAGGTCATTTGAATGCTAGTCCTCACCAAGTCTCCCCTTTAAGCTCTTGCCATTCATCCACCACTGTGGAGGGCCTTTGATGCTTTATTGGCACTTA
>CM068959.1:110133920-110155605 GCA_035128595.1 Eptatretus atami
AGATGCGCTGGCAAGCGCACATTTATCTCTTGGCTCTTATTCAAAGAAGGACATTATTAAAGAACAGTTTATCCAAGAAGGCCTTATTATTCACCACGTTGAACATCTGGAATAAGGGGTTTTAGTTCACACAGGTGAACTCTTAAACAGCAAGGAGTTCACAGTGGGCGCTCATCGTTAAACGATAAGTTGTTCACAGGGTGCAACAGGGTATAAATGGGTGGCGTACAAGTAGGGGGGCACCAGATGCGCCATGGGGGGGGGGGCATTGCACCCAAATGCCCCCCCTAGCGGCGCACCTGCCCACGCGGTCGAATAATTATTGGCGATTCATGGTCCAGTAAGGGACCCGTGCCTTTCGGACTTATCGGAGAGTCACGACCTAAATTCCGGGTGTTCGGTGGGAGACGACCCCACTGCTCCACCTAGTGGCCGTTTATCGCCACCGAACCCCGGCCTACAACAATATTACTCTGGCAAGTCCAAAAATGTACTCGACCTTCAATTGCCGGTTTACATTTCACAGTTTTTCTCATTCTGCCGTGCAACCTCACCCATGAATACATTGTTTATTGGGATGAGAGCATCACAACGGCCCACATCCAGTATAACACTGTATTACACAGACACCGACTTACGACGACTACTACTACTACTACTACTACTACTACTACTACTACTACTACTACTACAACACATGTTTGAATGATGTGCATAACAAATTTGGCTAATTAATTTTCTCACTGTGACTTGATAGGTATTTTACACGTAGTAGATGATCTTGACCTTTGATTAATTTCCTTTGACTATCAATAAAAACAGTCCTCTCAACTTCACAGTGTGTGCTCTTCATACTTACAATGGGGGGCACGGTGGCCCGTGAAGGACGGTTCCTTTTGAACGCACGATAATGTTTCTGAAAATCCTATGATTTTTGAGGTTCCAATTCCAAAACGATGTTTGCACTTTAGAGGTCTGGAAAGCCTGCCTCGGGATTCTTCCTACTAGTCCTATTTTAATGATGCGGATCTCATCACCGGTGAGCACGGAGCCCGACTTGAGAACCATAAAAAGAGCGCGCACTGCCTCACATCGGTCACCTTGACTACCGCGCACTGCCTCACATCGGTCACCTTGACTACCGCGCACGTGACCGCCATAAGAGCCGTGCAAGGCCTCAGGGGCACCCGGTCATCCTGATTTCGAAAGCCCAATCGTTGCTCCACACTCCTCACGAGATTTCCCGTGGAGCACCTACTGCCCTTCCCTGGGGACTCGAGTGTATCCTCGCGAACACCATCCCTATCCCCCGTGCTTCAGCACTCTGTTCGAGCCCCAACATCGAGTTGCGCCATTAGCTGGCCTTCTCATAGCCTCCCTCACCGCATTTACCACAGCGACCGGCTTGTGGCGTCATGAACCGTTTGTGATCACATTTCCAATGAGTTAGTCGGTGTTTATTGTTCGTTCGCAATGACGTGTACGGTGTAAGAGCACGTAGGAGGGAAAAAGACGCGCCATGTGGCGTCTCTTAATGACGTCATTTATTATTATTTTTTTTTTTTAAGTTTCTTCGCACGTGCGAAAAACAGCTCCATCGAACGCTCAGGTATTTGTTTGAATGATTTTTCCTTTCGTTAGTACAAACGTTACCTGAGAGAAATACTAGGAGAAGAGTTTCCTGTGCGGCGTTGATTTGGAAGGGTTTAAATAGCTAACGGCGATACATCGCAATACACCGCCTTAAAACGATGTACTCCGTTACACGTTCAACGTACGAGCCTGAGAGATGTTTATTGAAGGAAGAGGAATCTGGCGGAATTAACGGTAGAGATCGATGGTTTAAAAAAAAAAATGTCTTCGCGGAAAAGATTGTGAGGAATAAACCTTCGATTTGTATTTAAACGAATGACGCGTGACGTCATATTGTGCAGCGCGCGCGCGCACTTTTGTCGTCGATCGGTTTTTTTTTCCGCAGTTCAAGTGGGACGCGGATTTTGAACGATTTATTATTTTATTTATTTAATTTATTCGTTCATTATTTAATTGTTTGTCCTCCGTGCACGAGCGTCATTCTCACAGGGCTCCTCTCTCGCGCGAGATCCCTCGACGCTGATTTATATTTTTTTCCCCTGTCGTCGTCGTCGCGCCGCCCTCGTGATCGCCAAGCGGATGAACATCCCCGCCCCAAAAGGTGCTCCACGGAAAGCTCAGCCGCCGTGGATGGAACGAGCGGTGCCAGGAGCGAGCACACGTTGTTAGATCCCTCGGGTGAGGCGTTTCTCGGTAGTTCTCGCTGTTCTCCATCTTCCCTTTTTTGCAATGTGCGTGCGTCGTGACGTTCGTGTTCCAGCCACGTGTGTCCTTCGGGCTACGAATGTGGGTCGAGGCTCATGGCGGAGCAAATGAGCCCGTTCGGGTTGTAGGCCCTCACGTGGTGGTGCTTCGAGCCGCAGCTGTTTTGTCCTTTTTTTTTTCCTGTGTACAATGTCTGGGCCCATGGAGGAGAGAGAGAGAGAGAGAGCGAGGGAGCTGCTGCAAGATAAGATGGCAACGCAGTGACGACGCAGTCGGACACGATCTGCTCGGGAAAGGGGGATTGGAACAAAGGCAACAGGAAAATGGAGAAAACCAGAAGGGCACCTATTGAAGCACATACCTCCATCAGGATGAGCAGTAATCCCACCGACAGGCTGCGTCGGGATTCGGACCTGAAGCAAAATCGAATCTGCTTGTTCTTGTCACCTGCCCAACTCGTCCTCCTCGTTTTGTCGTCATCCATCCATCCGTGACTTTTTTTTTTTTTTTAAAGTTAAATCCAATCCATAACATAAACAGAGGGGTAAACATAACATGTGTCCACCTTCAGTGATGGAGCTAATTACTGTGAGTGAAAGAGTGGTACCTGTCATAATCCAGTCTTTACTCTCAGGTACGGCCCCCTGGTCCTATCACTGTCTACTCTGTTTAAATAATTATTAATCTGCACTTATTTTATCTCTACCTTTCATTATCTGAAACATCTCCATCATATCTCCTCGTAACCACCTCCTTTCTTGTGTACAAAGCCCTTTCTCCTTCAACCGCTCCTCATAGCCGAGTCACCCTGCACTGAACCCTCTCTATGGCATCTATGCCCTTCCTGAGTTGTGATGACCAAAACTGCACACAATATTCTCGATGTGGCCCTCACTAAATTCCTGTACAATGTTATCATCACCTCTTTTGATTTATAAATGAAAACCCGATTTGCTTTTCCTATAACTGCCTGGCCCTGTGCTGCCTGCTTACCTCCCATATCTCTTACCTCCCCCAGATCCTTCTCCAGTGTGACATGCTCCAAAATTACCCCTTGCATCCTACAATCTCTATTTACCTCCTCCATCGAAGTTGGATGGAGGTAATGGTTTCACCCCTATCTATCTGTCTGTCTGTCTGTCTATCTGTGAACAGGATATATCAATATGTTACGGACGGATTCGGACAAAATTTTGTTGACGGGTTGGGTTTGTGACGAGGACGAATCGATTAGATTTTGGTGAAGATCCGAATCCAGATACAATAATTTTTCAAGTGATTATTCGCCATTGAGAGGTGGGGCTAAAAACGATATTTCAAAGACTTGACGAGTTACGACAAAACGTGGTGGACGAGTTGGGCAGTTGACGATAACAAGCCGATTAGATTTTTTTTGGTTCAGGTCCGAATCCAGATGCAGCCTATCGGTGGGATACACAACGTAAACTGGTCAGTCTTGCGGAGGAATGTGCTCTACCGAGTGCCGTTCTAGTTTATGCGTGGAATGATCTCCCTGGAAAGGTAGTGGCAGCACAAACAGTAGAAAGCGTCGGAGATAGACGGGGACTGGGATGTTGGCAAGACTTGCAAGCAGCTTGTGTGTGTGAAATGGTGACGATAACTGGTGTTGGTGTCGTGCAGGCATGACGGGCTGAATGGCCGCCTCCTGCGCCAAAGTTCCTTGTATACCTACAAATAGACTTACTTAAAAGCCCTCGAGCCCACAATATATACAAGTACTGTAAACTTGTCTTTTTTTTATGCAGTTTCATTTCAACATTTCATACAAATTCACACCATTTATCTCTGCATTGATATCTCAACGATTTGTGGCTATGTTCACGTGTAATGATGTAAACGACTGACCTTTGCTCATATCATATTACCATCACTGATTATTATCAAAGACCTTTTGGAACGGCATAGTTATCACAAATCTGAGTGGCCATCCTTTGACTGTTGGAATTAAAACGCATCAAAGAAGTGAAAATCCAAGCATTGCCGCGCCCTCGGCTTCAAATTTGGATGACCAAATAGCCCGGATAGTTCGCTGATGACTTGATTCTGCACTTGAGCTAGGGGGCTGCACACGAAGGGAGGGGGTATTGATGGATTTATTGAATCAGAACCTGGTGGTGGCTTGGGATCCTAGGCTCCTGCATTCAAGCCCTGTTTTCTGCTGAATTAACGCCAGGGGGTTGACTCAGCCTGTCATCCTTCCTCGGTCGGTGAAATGAGTACCAGTGTAGCAGCCAAAAATGCTGCACATGAAGTGAAGGGGGTATCAACAGGTTGATTAAATCTGGGATTGGTGTGGTGCAGGCATGATGGGCCGAATGGCCTCCTCCTGCACCTTAATTCCTTGTCAATCCTTGGTTGTTGCGATACTGGTCCTTGCACCCTCTCTCATCCTGGTTCTTGGATCCTCTCTTTAACGCCCACTTCGTCCCGAGATGGTAAAAAATTTTTTACTCTCGCCACCTGACTTGTGCTTTCACGATGGACCCAACACTTTCCTACAATCTGTAAATCCAATCCCTTACAACCTGTTCAGAATATGTAAACCAGGCTCCTGATGCAAGCTTGTAAATTTGACCACATATGCTCCAATCCTAAAAACACCTCACAGCCTCCCCACTGCATACCAACATAAAGAAGTAAAAGTATTGCTGTTGACCTTTAAAGACCTAAATTAAAATTTATTTAAAGACCAAAACCAGAATGAATTGCATCCTCCCTGTCGCAATTCTACGCTCTCACAACAGGAACCTCCTGGTCGTTCCTCTCGCCACAACGAAGATCGAGCTTTCCTCCGATAAGCTCAAAGGTGAAACTCACTACCTTTTACAAACTGTGACACCCTTGTAAGTTAGTTTTTAAATCTTTCCTAAAATACCATCTTTCTGCAGTTGTTTTTCTCGATCTTTACTTTTCCTACCTCTTCCTGCTTTGCAAAGTGCTTTTGAGATTTAACCTCTCTCTTTGGAATGCATTCTAGTTAAGTAATTGATTCATTCCCGTTGCAACCTACGGCTGCTCGTTAAATCATTGCTGGGAGCAGGGCTGTGCTGTCGATGCAGTGCCCCTTGTAGGTTAGGACAGGAATTTGTAATTTGTTCATTGTGCCGGCGATAGCTCCGTCTACTCTTCCTGAAGGACACCGTGGGAACGCCCACCGATTGAGGGTGGACGGGACACCAAGTTTAACGTCCATCCGAGGGATGGCACACACATCGATTAATCACTCTGCCTGCGAAACACCGGGATGACATTTTGTCACTTGGTCGGGATTTGAACCCAGGTTAGACAGCTTTGTGACAAGTGTGCGCACTTCTAGGCCATCCTGCCACCACAGTGAAAAAGCATGACTGAGTTTTCTTGCACTGACATTGACATTGAAATTGTGTGTTTGATGTCAATGTCAGGACAAGAATACAAGTCCAAGTGTTCAGTTTAACCTGGTGTTGGCTTAGCGGTTATGGAGGTGGCTTGAGATCCTAGGGTCCTGAGTTCAAGCCACATTGGCTGCTGATTTAACACTAGGGGGTTGACTCAGCCTGTCATCCTTCCGAGGTCGGCAAAATGAATATCAGTGTGCACACGAAGGGAGGGGGTATTGATGGATTTATTGAATGTGGTATTGGTGTGGCGCAGGCACGCTGGGCCGAATGGCCTCCTCCTGTGCAGAATCTCCTTGTAATTTCCTTGTGGTTTGTTATCTGAACAAAAAGTACACTTTCTCCGACCTCTTTTGGCACTTGGAAATGAAACCTGAGCAGTACATTTTATTGAAGTGTCTATCAGGAAGTAGGAAGTCGGCTAGAAATTGAACCCCCTCTCCCTTTGAAGATAAAAATTTTTTTATTATTGTTATTATTTTTTAAACAAACCGTACATAACCACTAGAAAGTTTATTATATATTGTTGCGGGCTGGGGTCTGGTGGCGAGAACGACCACTAGGTGGGGAGGTTACCTCGTCTCCCACTAGATTCCCCGGAAATGGAGGCCGTCGCTCACGGATAATTCCATGAGCCGGCGGGTCGCTGAACCGACCGTGGAACGCCAATATCTCGACTGCGTGGCGTAGGGTCTTTTTGTCTGGAACCAATTTACCTAAGTAACCACGCGGTCTTTGCTACCGGGGATCCACGCCATAGGCACGTCTTGCTCGAACCGGGTCACTCTACCGACTGCGGTAGAGTTCCAACTACCGACTACCAATTCCGGTTCGGGTGCAATCGAGCGGAGCTGCCAAAGCCGTGCCGGCTAGGATGAGCAGATTAACGGGAACAAAGACCCGGCTAAAACTCAGATCCGAACCATGCTGGACCAATGAAAGAAAGGATGGAAACGAACTGGGAACATTTCTAATAATGGTTTATTTACAATAATAAGGACACAGAGCAAGACTTATCGTGGAATATACAAGAAAGAATTCACAATGATCAGAAATAAACACTTGAGCAGTTCTACTTAAGAGACGGCGCCATACACACACAGATGAAAATGAAACCCAGGTGTTTTATTAGGACCCCCGCAGGCAGGGAGAGACGAGCTGGGGTCGCGGTTCGGTGGGGTACCTGCACGTTGGAGGGATGGGGGTGCTCCGTGGTGCAGCACCTGCCAATGGCCGTGCAGCCTGGCCCACAGTCACACACGTGGGGCTCGTGTAAGCGGAGGAACTTGAGAGGAGTAGTCGGAGTCCCAGGGCGGGGTTCAGGGTCACGGACAGGACCCAGCAAAACTTCCACGAACGCCCCAGACTCCAGCAACGAATGCCCCGTCTCCAATAAACCTCCGACGAATGCCCTCAAATGCCCCACGCAGAGCTGAACTCCTTCTGAAGTGAACTGAACTCAGACTCCAGCTCAGAACACACGACCGCACACCACCAACTCCCTCCTCCAAAGAACTCCCCTCAAGACTGAGGATGGTGTCGTCTTTTTATGGACCTCCCGAACGGGGCGGGGCTTGGTGGAACAGACGTCACCGTCCGCCCTGATTGGACAAGGCCTCCATGGATCCGCCCCTTCTGGGCGGGGTCTGCCTTGTTGGGGAAACTCCCCCCTCCACGCGTGTTTGCTCTCGTCAAGCAAGAGTTACAATGTTGAAAAGGAACGTTTGTGGAAGCAGCCCCCAGAACGGCTGCAAGATCTTGCCTCGGCAAGTCAGGGTGCGAGTAGACAGCGGGTGGGTAGTGGATCGTGATGGCGGATGGGATGGTTGTTGGATGTAAAGATTTAATAACCCACCTAAAAAAACATCACAACGCACACCTTTGATTCTCCCA
Source organism: Eptatretus atami (assembly GCA_035128595.1). NCBI lineage: Eukaryota > Metazoa > Chordata > Myxini > Myxiniformes > Myxinidae > Eptatretus > Eptatretus atami. The sequence goes on from CM068959.1 coordinate 110,141,510, forward strand.
CTAGACAAAAGGAAGGGACCTGTCTTCACATGTACTTAACGGAATAACTGACTTTTGGGACATCTGTATGTTTGAATGCATATGGTTTCCAGATCCGTAACGATATATGTGTATATGTATATGTATATGTATATATACATATATTAAATTTTGTTGCGAACTACCTCGGGTTCCCACCAGACTCTCCAGAATCGCAGGCCGTTGCACACGAATAACTTCATGACGCGGCGGGTCACTAATCAACCGCGAACGCCAATAACTCGACCACGTGACTTGGGGTCCTCCGTCTAATAAATACCGTTTACTTAAAGGTCACATGATCCAATTACCGGGGGACACGCCCTCGGTGTGCACTTGCTCAAACCGGATCAGATCAGATGCAATTGAGCGGAACTGCCAAGCTCGTACCAGCTAGGAAGCAGATTGTTGGGGAATAACGTCCCGGCTAAATGAGGGTGCGGGCCATGCTGGACCATTGGAAGAAAACACGAAAACGAGCTGGGAATATTTCTATACAACACATTTATTTACAACCAAGCGAGGAAAAGTATGTGGCACAGTGCATGGGGTTTATTTGTATGTACTGCAGGGGATAGCAAGGAATTTGTGGAGTGCAGCAAAAGACAAGCAATCTTACAAAAGCAGACACAGAGCAGTATCCCCACAGGGGAGGGGGAGAATAGATGCATGTGGAGAAAGATCCCTAACTACTGTGTAAAGGTCTGTATGTGTAGCGTGTACCTCCGTGGGACGCTCCGCCTGAGCATTCCCACCTCGTGATGCGTGATTGTGCGTGCGTGTAGTAGTCCAGGCTCGTGGAAGAGCTCGTACACTGAACAGATCAGGACGTAACAGGATGCACAAGGAACAATGGAGCGAGAGAGGGGAAAACACCAACAGCAGAGTTGAAGGCTAGGATAAGAGGGAGACTTGGACAAACAATGGGTGTGGGTAGGAATGGGGGCAGGAGAGGATGAATGGGATGGACAAGATGGATACAGAAGGAAACTGTCAAGATGAAAAAAACTGGAAATTTGGAAGGTTATGGGGGTATGAGGGGGGTTTAATGAGTGTAGAAAAGATCATGGTTTTTGGATTGCAGACAATCTGAGATGGTGGTGAATGGCTGTCTCAAACTTGGAGTGAAAAAATGAAATTGAGAATGTGGAAGTTGGTTCCACAGGTGAGAAAAAAGTAAGACAAATGAGTGGAGGTGAGCAGTGATCCTGGATTTGGGTAGTTTCACCAGAATGGTGTTGATGGTGGACCATGTGGTTATATGTGCTGTTTAAATTACGAACACATCACTGAGCATATATAATCTGTCTTGTACCAAGTTTAACAATGGCTGGTACAGCTGTCTGATTCGAAAAGGTTCCCAACCTCTGGTCTGAGTTTCATTATCAGTGTAAAATGAGGCATGGGTTGCAATCCAGCAGAGACTTAGATTCCTTCCCACGATTTAAGTACAAGGTTGGAGAAAGTGTATGACGTATATTCAAGGTTACTTTTGGTCTGTCAGTTTTATGACCCCTGACTGAGGAATTAAATTCCAACAAATGTTAGAAGTGCATATATGTTTGTTAAGTATGCAGCCTTGATGATGGGTACTCTAAATCAGGATAATAAGGATAAAGACGTGTATCATTGGCCATCTGGGAGCTGGGTGCCAGATGTTGCCAGGTTTTATTAACTCTGTTTGCATGGCTGCAACTTGCACCTGTTGTTACCTCCGCCATCAAAGGTGGGCGGAGGTTATGTTTTCACCCCTGTCTGTCTGTCTGCCTGTGAACAGGATGTCTCAAAAAGTTGTGGACAGATTCGGACAAAATTTGTTGGATCTGTTGGGTGTGTGACAAGGATGAAATGATTAGATTTTGCTGATCCGGATTCGGATGAAACGAGGTGGATGAGTTGGTTAGGTGATGAGAACAAGCCGATTCAATTTTGGTTCAGATCCGGCCTATCGGTGGGATACAAAATGTTAACTGTTCAGCCTGGCAGAGGTATCTGTTCTACCGAGTGTTGTTCTTTGAGGCATGCAAAATACATGAGCGGAAGCCTTTATGTACAGATTTTTGCTTCAGCTGGCATTCACAATTGTCTTAAAAATTTATGAAACAAAATGATTGGCAATTTTTTTAAAATTCAGCTTTTGGGAATGATCGCTATAATTGTCATGCAACATAAATAATGGAAGTTTGATAACTGTCTTTATTGGTCAAACTGTGGAAGGAAATTGTCTGCTTGCACTAGTACAAGGGAGAAGCAAGTTTCAAGTCCATTTCTGACTTTACCGTGACTTCATGCTGATGCCGCCCTCTTTCCCTCCCCCAAATCACTCCCCAAGAGGCTGGTGGCCAAAATACTCATCAGGAGCACAAAATTTGTCTTTTCTGCTTCACAACATCCTGACAGCAAAGCAGTTCTGCTGTCCAGACCCAGTACTGACCGGTGATACTCATTCGGATGGTACCTGCAGACGTAATGGAATCTGAGGTTGTTGTTATCCCCGGACCTATTGAAGTTCAGTTGTACCAGTGAAGAAACAGTCTGTGACGACATTACCTGTCAACTTCCAACCAAAACCAGACACAGCATACTCGGACATCACCGTTTACACCCTCGACCTTGTGATTTGAAACTAGTAAAGGGCAAAGCTCATGGACGAGTGAGGTTATAGGGCAACAGTGGGGCACAACCAGCAAGGGAATAAATCGACAGGAAAAGGGGAGGAAACACTGAAATCATCAAGCAAGAGGGTTGGGTTATGAAAGGTTAATGGGGGTAATAAAGATCATGGGTCAGGATTGGGGATGACATGAAGTGACAGTGCACCGTCTGCTTGAAGCCTTGCAGGGAAAAGTTAGAAAGAATGGCATCTTGAAGATTTTCCAAGACTGGAGAAGTGAGGAACAAAAGAGTTGAGGTGTGCAATTAACCTGGATTTTGGACGTTTAACCTGGAGGGGGTACTGGAAGAACGTGTGCATTCTGGAGTTGCTGTGAGTGTTGAAGGACTGGGAGAGCAGAGGGAGCAACATTGAAGAAGAGGTGGGAGAAAACGGAGATCATTGACCTTTTTGTGATGTCAAAGCAACAGACTGTGCACTTTGTCCTCATCTTGGAGATCCCAATAATGTTGAGAGCTTTATATTCCACAGAACCAAGAGAGACAGATGTGATGCTGGTGCACCAGCCCACAGGGGAGAGCAGTACTGCATTGAGCTCCGAACAAAGGCCATGATGCTAAAGTACCTGAGCTAACAGCACACGATGAACCTAATAAATTTTAACTGAAACTGATGATCAAGAGTGTCAATTGCAACTCGACCGACTGCACGAGTTTTCCAGGATGCTCAGCATTATGATCACTCTCAGTTCTTGCATTTTCAAAATCGGACGGGCTGATAAATCGGCCTCATCATGTGGGGTGAGGGGGCTGATTTTTGCCCACGGGGCTGATTTTAAAATTGCTTCAAAATCTTGTGAATTAGTTTTTGTTAATTGTTTTAACATGTGGTCCAAATTGACCAATGTCTGTACAAACTGAACTGCCAAAGAATCTGAAATAACTGAGCCTAATCCTAACTATGTAATTTCAAAATGTACCTTAAGCGGCCCTTCTTGGGGCCAAACACAAAGTTCTGAGAAACAGAACTTTCTGCTCAAGCACAGTACTTTCCCACAATCCTTTTCATTAAAAAAGTATTAGAACTAAGTTGTCTTTGTTGTTGTGGATTATTACCTGTAATGACAAATGTTCTGACAATTTGCATGAATGATGTGCCGGTACAATACATTACATGTATACCATTGAACTGGGACCATTCAAGTATTACGTACACAAGTCCAACCCATTTCTCCCCCTGGACTAGCCCACTGTGTCAACATCTTGAATTTTCACTGCCATTACCTTGTCATGTAGGTTGTACTTGAATGTCCACACCTGGATCCACAGTAACATAGTAATAATGTCAAAAGATTTATTCTCGTAACAAATTTAAAACTTTATTCGCTGCAAAGCTGAATGACCAAAAAAAAAATCTGAACAGTCGCAAATTTAATGAGTTTATTGATGCATTTCTGTCTCAACAAAACTTATTTATCTGCAAGTATCTCTCTCTCTCTCTCTCTCTCTCTCTCCTCTCTCTCTCTCTTCTCTCTCTCTCTCTCCTCTCTCTCTCTCTCTCTCTCTCCAGTCAATCAATAACATAACAGATACATGTGTTCAGTACATTTGCCAAATACTAATTAACTTTAGTAGGTTTAGTATTGATGTAAATCTTCAGACAGAAACCCCCAAAGTCACTATCATCAGACTCATCAGATAATTGTGAAAGAGATTCATCCCCTGAGCTACCTGAAGATAAGTCCAACACAACAGTATTCGCATCATCTGTGGAGATGGCTTCAACAATGTCATTGTCTGTTTCTCGCGTCCAAAAGGAGACCAATGGTGTTGAACAAAGGTGTTTTGTTTTGCCATACAGGTAATCTTAGGTTTTTCTTATTTATTTATTTATTTATTTTTTCCCCCACAGCTTAATTTTACGGGGCCGATAAAAAGACCCCTGAAAATCGACCACCGGGTCGAGCACGGGGCGAAGCCGATCGGCCCCGTCAAAATGCAAGCCATGCACTCTTGTCTAAAATACAATGTCAGGAGGAAACAAAAATGTTCTGTAGCATTTGTTTGTAAAGTGGGATTAATTGAAAAAGGAGGTAGTCATAAAATGTGAGCTAACCATGGGGCTGGGGAGTGGGTGAATTGGACACATAAGTGCATGTATGTACTGTACCAACCAACTTTGCAAATAGGATGACGATGGAAACAAGAAGTAAAAGTGCTACACACAAAAAGGAGGAAGATGTAGTAGCATAAAAATGTGAGCAATGTCTAATGCCCAGCAAAAACGGACTCTACCAACTGTAATCTGGAAAACCTCAGCTAATTTAAGTGTGTCATGTACAGGGTTGACACCCCAGACAGCTTGTCCAGGTGGACAGCCATGCTACCCATGAACATTGTGGTTCTGTGAAGTACATCTAGGAAGCTACGTTTGTGATTACAGTATTAGATTTGACCAAAACGTGTTACTCTACAATCAGTTTGTGGTGGAGGGTACTCCAACAACACATTGCTTTCAGATCACCAGAATCTCCGGAGTAGCAAATGCTGAGGAAATTTTTAATGGACTAGTTTACCATTTCAGAAACAGCTTTTTTATAAGTAGAAAGAGTACACTCTAAAATAACGATAAAACGTAGTCTAATAAATACATAAACCAGTACCATAGTTGTTTATTATCATTATCAAGTATTATGTACTGTACTTTTATATGACTGGCAGCAGCGCTCCGACATCACTAGGCGATTGGAATTTTTCAGCTCCATTATAATCTTATGGGACCACCGTCGTATATGCGGTCCGTCGTTGACCAAAACGTTGTGATGCGGCGCATGACTGTATATGACTTCCTCTGACATTTTCCCAGTTAGAAGAGTCATCTAACCTATGCAGACATACATACCATGCTATTCTTACTACAATATAGCTATGGTTTGACACCCCCCCCAACCCCCACATCTTTCCACGTAACAATATGTTTAGTACATCTGTCACTGAATCCCCCATGGATTTGATATTGGGCACCTGAGTTGTTCTAAAGTGTGCTTCAATGCTCTGAACATGGTCTAACACAATTGGTAAATATTTATTCAAAATGACAAACTTCCACATATGCTTCATGTAAATGGTACACATGTACTTGTATGTAATGTTAGGCACAGTGTAGGATCATAAATGGAAAAAGCAAAATGTCCACCGATTTGATGTTTGTCTTTTTATTTTTATTTTTCATTTGTTCATAACATGGAAGCCAACTTTGTAACACTTGACGCACCTCCAGTAACAAGTCTGTATGCATTTTGAATTGTGCAATTCAATAGTTTTTGTGTGAGACATTGTTTTTAACCCTTATTTTGTTTCAACTTTGCAGATTCAAAAATCAAGATTTGTTGCAAGTTGTGATTGTTATTTAAAGAGCTCCATTATGGGTGGTAAGTCCTTATAATTACTGTTTGCACATCATGGTGCACAATGCTTTCATACGTTTTGCTTGATAAAGTGTGAACACCTGTGGAAGATTGAATTTGTGAATGAAAGTAAACACTTGAAAGATCCCAGAAGTACTCCCGTTGGTTTGATTTATAATGCGAAGCGATTAAAAAAATTTTTAAAAAGATGATTTGGTGATTTTATTTCCTTTTTTTCAGGTGTAATTGAGGTGTATTTAATGAGGAAGGAAATGACTACATAATTGTAATGTCCCTGCTTTTACCACCTCTTTATTTTTCAGAGAACAATTTCCCTCCACTGCCAAAGTTCATCCCGTTGAAGCCATGCTTTTACCAGAATATCGAAGAAGAGATCCCCCCTCCTCATCATCTCACAGTCAAACGTCTCTACTACCTGTGGCTCTGTACGTGAAGGGTTAACTAGATCAACTTTTTCTAACCAGGGGCCCGTGGACCCTTTGGGGCCTTCTAACACGTTATGTGGGGTCCACAAAGGAAATTTGAAAAAGAGGATTTTTTTTTGTATTTACCAAAAAAATAGGGACCACACATTTTATGCTTCTCGATTACCTTTATTACCTCCACCACCGAAAGTAGACGGGGGTTATATTTTAACACCTGTTTGTCTGTCTGTGAGCACAATATCTCAAAACGTTATGGACGGATTCGGACAAAACGTGGTGGACTGGTTGGGTGCGTGACAAGGACGAATTTATTAGATTTTGGTGAAGATCTGGATGCAGATCCGGCCTGTCGGTGGGCTACAAAATGTAAACTGTTCAGTGTGGCGGAGATATGTGCTCTACCGAGTGCCGTTCTGGTTAATACATTTTATTGGTGTTTAAATTGTGGTGAACAACCGAGTATTAAACTTGATATGCAGCTAGAGTGGCACAAATCACACAACTTGATGCAGGAAGCAGCCACGAGGGGTAAAAGTGAGGTGAGGATTGTTGCTCAGGATGAAGCATATGATGTGTTCATGACATACTTTGATAAATTGAACTTGTGCATAACGAAAAGATACGGGATACAAATCCGTAAGTTTTCTTTTTTTTTGTATACATTGTCGAGGCTCGTACGAGAGCTAACACACGGAATGCACAATGAGGGGTGAGAGAGGGAAGCACAATACAGTGGAGAACAGAGACATTAGGAGATCTGTGGAAGGGAGAGGGACGGGGCGGGGTACACTGGGTAAACAAGATGGACACCACAGGGACTTTTTCAGGACCTTGCACGACAGGGAACTTTCGGGAAGGAAAGCAGGGAATTTGAAGGAGGTGGGTTTGTGGTGGATTAACGTGGGTCGAAAAGATCGTCGTTTTGGATGGGGTAAGATCGGTGGTGGTGAACAGGTGTTTTGAAGACCTGGAGGGAAGAATGGGATTGAAGAGTGTGGGAGTTTATTCCAAAGGTGGGGAAAGAGTGAAGGTGAGCAGTGATTTGTGATTTTGGTAGTTTTACCAGAAGGGGGTTGCTGGAGGACCTTGAGCACACTGGGGAAATATGGGTGGGACATATCGCAGACACAGCGGGGGTGGGGGCGGCGAGACTGGAGAGGAGACAGTAGAAGACAGAAAGACCACCGACCTGCTGGGTGAGAGAGTGAGAGGCCCAAAGACTCAGCCTCAATGTGGGAGATACTTTTGATCCTAAATGCCTTGGTTTCACAGCGTGAAGCCAAGAAAGGTGAGAGGCGGGAGCACCAGCCAGAGGAGAGAGCAGTACTCCATCAGGTGGCTGTGACGGAAGCTTTGTATGTGTTCACCAGCTCAGGTGTGGCGAGGAAGGACTTTGCATGACGAGGATGCCCAGTTGGCGACTGGCTTTGGAGGCGACTGGCTAATTTATCAGGTGTACGATAAATATCAATAGGTGGAAGATATTGGGGAGGATTTTGTTTGCAATCAATCTGGCTCTTGTGGTGGAGAGTAAGTGGGAGATGTAGAAGGTATTGAAGTTGTGGTAATGTTTTAAATTTGGGTTTCACTTTCAATTAGGATGGCTTGACATTCGCTTAAAAATACTCGGTTCTTTTAATTTTTTTCTACTTTTAATGTAAAGACAGAATGATAATCTGTTGAATTAATGTTTATTTTCTCGGAGGGAGTAGTCCTGAAAAGGGTATCGCTGTTTTTTTTTTTTTTTGTATCAGAGTCTCGGCTCGTGGAAGAGCGAGTACACTGAATAGATCAGGCAAAAGAAAGAGAAAGGTGGGGAAACACCAACAACAGAATTGAAGGCCAAGATAAGAGGGAAACTTGGACAAACAATGGAGTGGGGAGGAGTGGGGGCAGAAAAGGATAAAATGGATACAGAAGGAAACTCAGCAGGAAAGAATGAAATTTGGAAGGAAGAGGGCTTGGGGTGTGATGGGTGTGGCGGGGGGGGGGGGGGTCTTAGCCAGGCTAGAAAAGGTCATGGTTTTAGATTGGGGATGATCTGAGATGGTGGTGAACAGCTGTCTACTTTGTGGTTTGGTTTTGCTATCTCTGCGTCAACGGATTCACACACAGGAAAAGGTTAATTATAGCAGTACAAAAGGCTTGGTGATGCTGAAGCAAACTTTTAATGCTTCCTTTTTCAGTGCATGGGCTGACACTAGCAGTGAATCTCATTGGCTGCATTGCTTGGGCCATCGGTGGTGGATCAGCTGCCAATTTTGGATTTGCTATTTTATGGCTAATCCTCTTTACCCCGTGTTCTTACGTGTGCTGGTTTCGTCCCATCTACAAAGCTTTTCGGTGAGTTCAGCCTTGTACATTTTATTGCACAGATACTGATCTATACGCCGCCACTGATCACAAGAGCAAGGGTGGCGCTCCATATATATATATTGTTTGCGAATTCGCGCCCGTCGGCGTGGCGGACGGCCACGTAACTCGGATCGCGGCCACGTCGCCCAACCGGAACGGACAATTCAGTCGGACCCTTCCGGAAACTATCGCCGGAGCCAGCTCACGGTGGGCCTTTTCGAACCTCACAACAATCGTGGCAATCGCTACCCCCACCCGCGTAGGATAGGTTGTTTCGCCAAACTCGGACCTACCTAAGTACCACGCGGATGGTAAACCGGGCGATCGCACTCGCCGCAGGTCGACTCCGAACGAGCCGCTTGGGGCGGCCCGTTCCGTACTATCGGGTATAACCGAGCGGTGTTTATTCGTCGATCCTCGACGGTTCAGATTATTTACCGGCGTTTTTGCACCCACTACGAACCCTTTACGTGAAGCAGGGATGGAGGGTCAATGAAGAAAAGACGAAGCGAAACGGGAAAACAGTTTCACACGATGCCACATTTACTTTCGCGGCACGCGGAGCACAATCATAAGCACGTTATTTACAAGCCACAATTAGCAAATGCACATATATTCAATTAAAAGACAAAAAACAATTAATGCAAGTCAACGGCAGAGCTACGACCGACTAATAAACGCGAACACAACTCGGCAAAACACTTATACAGTTTTCTACCTTAAAGACACGGCGCCACAACACGCATTCACACCTAAGCAAAGAAAAGACCCTCAAAGGGCAAAGGGAGTCAGACTGGGCCCGTGGGCCTAATGCGCGTGGAACCTGGATGAGCGGCCAGGTCCACGAGACCGAAAGGGTCCTACCGCGCCCTCGGTGGCGAGCCGCAGAATGTCGCTTGCACGGGCGGTTTCGTGGGGCACTGCTGGTTGTAAGTGGGAACGGGGCCCCTTGTCGCACTCTTCTCAGCGCGGGGGAAAAGGGGAATTGTTGATGCTCTGGGAGGGAGTAATGGCTGGCTGCTCGATGTCCCGCGATGCGCGAGTTAACGCGGAACCTCGTCGCTGACTTCCTCGTCACGGACCGAGCCTCCAGGCTCTCCTCAGCCGATCTCCCTCCGCAGCCGTCTTGCCTCCATCTTTGCTTCGAGCTCGTCTCCCGACTCCGCCCCACCGATATGCTCGAGCTCCGTCTCCCCGACTCTGCCCACCGATCTGCCCTCGACTCACTGCCACACTTCTGCTTCGGCGCTCGTCTTTTTATCGGCTCCAGGACCCACCATATGCAATTCTCGGATCCAAACGACCTCAGGGGCGGAGCCACGCTGCAGCCGATTGGAATGGAGAAAAAGGGGCGTGAGTCTTTCTTGATCCTCAAATTTGCATATGCCGATTTTCGTCAGGCGCGTCTTGGAGGCGGGGCCAAGCCGCCCCGCGCTTTCCTGATTGGGTGGATCAGATGTGGGCGTGTAGCATTCCTGATCCGATTCTCCTCCGAAAAAACCGCCATCTGCACTTCGCGGCTCGCGTGTACTTCGCTGAAGATAGCCCGACGGCTCGGTGCCCACAGGTGGTTGCGGGAATTGGCCGTAGGAGAAGGTGGTGGAGGGTTTTCGGCGGTGTCCGATGGCCATGGAGCTGCTTGGAATGGGGTGATGTGAGGTTTGCGGTAGCGAGTGGTGAAGGTAGGTTGTGGCTTGCTGGCGTTGTTGTTGTTGTTTGTAGTGGTTGGTTCAAAACAAAGTAGAACAGAAAAACGCCTAACTCAAAGAGGTCGCACCCGAATGAATCACAGTTAATTCCCTCTATACAACTAGGGTTTGGGCCTAACTCACACATGTACTAAGAAATATATCTCACCTACGGGACCTTTATGGTGTAATGCGAATTTCCACAGCCGTAACAATATATTGTTGCGAATTCGCACCCGGCCGGCGTGCGATCGGCCACGTAACTCGAATCGCGACACGTCGCCCCGGACGGACAATTCAGTCGTGACCCTCGGAACTACCGCCCGGAGCCAGTCACGGGTGGGGTTGAACCTCACCACGATCATGCCAATTGCCCACCCGCGCAGGATAGGGTGCTCGCCAAATTCGACCTACCTAAGTACCTGCGCGAGTGGTCGACGGGCGATCGTACCTCGCCGCAGGTCGACTTTCGGACACAAACCGCTTAAGCGGTTCGTTCCGTGCTGCAGAGATAACCGAGCGGAGTTATCGTCGACCTCGACGGTTTAGGATTATTTACCGGGATGTTGAACCCACTATCAATCCCTTACGTGATGAAAGTGGAGATTCAATAAAAGGAAGCAGGACGAAGCAAAGCGGGAAAAACATTCAAACAAGTAAGCAATTATATTCACACACACGGAAGCACGTATTTTTACAGTCATACAATCATGCAACAAAGCAAATGCAATAGAAAGAGTTTACACGAATAAAAGGGGCAATGTACAGGCACAGACACTTAAGCAGTTCTACTTATTTGACACGGCGCCACAGCATGCATTCACAGCGGGTTCGGAGTGGGGCTACACTACCCGATGCTCGGTCATTGGACGGATGAAAAGGGGGCGTGAAACATTCCTGATCCGCTTTTTGAAGCGAAAGGAATGCATTCACAGCCCATGGCACGACGTGTGGTAGAAGGCGGAGGTGGTGGAGTTTGGTTGTTGGCGGGGTCGTTTGAGAATGGTGGTGAAGCATGTTGTGGGATGGAGTTGTGAGGTAAAGAGCGAAGGTGGTGGTGTTTGAGTTGTTGGGGGATTAATGGTCGAAAATAACAATAGAGAAAGAAAAAAATGGCTAACTCAAAGCGTCGCAGCCCGGATGAATCACACATATTCCCTCTATACAACGGGTTTGGGCTAACTACACATGAACTTACCGATATATCTCACTGAGGACTCTTTATGGTGTAATGCGAATTTCCATAACCGTAACAAAAAAAAATATATATATATATATATATATATATATTATATATGCAGCTCACTGGTTTGTATGTTATTCTTTCATGGCGGAACCGTTGCACCTGGAGGCCCCAAATTTTGGTGTCGGTACTTCAGAATCTGGGCAAGCTTTAAGCTATCACACGTTGGCTTGACTTCCTTTTGAGGCCACAATGAAGTGTATATTGTGATGTGGGGTCAGGCAGTACTGCCGCTGTTGCTGGCCCACAGGCAAAAAAGTAACCACCATTTCAATGTTCAACAAGTCCTGAAACCACCGCTGAGAAATGCTGGGTATCAGCCCCCCCCCCAACCGCACCCACCCTCTCCCGGGCAGCGGCGTGGTATCCCCTGCTAGTATGGAATAAGGCATCAACAGATGAAAAATTACGTGTTTTGAAAGATGAGTAACCAGCTACATAGCCTACCTAACGGCAAACCACAAATAACTTTCACTACAATCTTTACGATGCCCCCTTGGTCGGAAAGATTCACGACCGCAAGTATCACAATATAGATCAGTATCTGTGCAATAAAATGTACAAGGCTGAACTCACCGAAAAGCTTTGTAGATGGGACGAAACCAGCACACGTAAGAACACGGGGTAAAGAGGATTAGCCATAAAATAGCAAATCCAAAATTGGCAGCTGATCCACCACCGATGGCCAAGCAATGCAGCCAATGAGATTCACTGCTAGTGTCAGCCCATGCACTGAAAAAGGAAGCATTAAAAGTTTGCTTCAGCATCACCAAGCCTTTTGTACTGCTATAATTAACCTTTTCCTGTGTGTGAATCCGTTGACGCAGAGATAGCAAAACCAAACCACAAAGTAGACAGCTGTTCACACCATCTCAGATCATCCCCAATCTAAAACCATGACCTTTTCTAGCCTCGCTAAGACGCCCCCCCCCCCCGCCACACCCATCCACCCCAAGCCCTCTTCCTTCCAAATTTTCATTCTTTCCTTGCTGAGTTTCCTTCTGTATCCATTTTATCCTTTTCTGCCCCCCACTCCCCCACTCCCATTGTTTGTCCAAGTTTCCCTCTTCTTGGCCTTCAATTCTGTTGTTGGTGTTTCCCCCACCTTTCTCTTTCTTTTGCCTGATCTATTCAGTGTACTCGCTCTTCCACGAGCCGAGACTCTGTATACAAAAAAAAAAAACAGCGATACCCTTTTCAGGACTACTCCCTCCGAGAAAATAAACATTAATTCAACAGATTATCATTCTGTCTTTACATTAAAAGTAGAAAAAAATTAAAAGAACCGAGTATTTTTAAGCGAATGTCAAGCCATCCTAATTGAAAGTGAAACCCAAATTTAAAACATTACCACAACTTCAATACCTTCTACATCTCCCACTTACTCTCCACCACAAGAGCCAGATTGATTGCAACAAAATCCTCCCCAATATCTTCCACCTATTGATATTTATCGTACACCTGATAATTAGCCAGTCGCCTCCAAAGCCAGTCGCAAACTGGGCATCCTCTCATGCAAAGTCCTTCCTCGGCACACCTGAGCGGTGAACACATACAAAGCTTCCGTCCACAGCCTGATGGAGTACTGCTCTCTCTCTGGGCTGGTGCTCCCGCCTCTCACCTTTCTTGGCTTCACGCTGTGGAAACCAAGGCATTTAGGATCAAAGGTATCTCCCACATTGAGGGTGAGTCTTTGGGCCTCTCACTCTCTCACCGCAGACAGGTCGGTGGTCTTTTCTGTCTTCTACTGTCTCCTCTCCAGTCTCCGCCGCCCCCACCCCGCTGTGTCTGCGATATGTCCCACCCATATTTCCCCAGTGTGCTCAAGGTCCTCCAGCAACCCCTTCTGGTAAAACTACCAAATCACAAATCACGTCTGCACCTTCACCTTCATTCATCTTTCCCCACCTTTGGAATAAACTCCCACACTCTTCAATCCCATTCTTCCCTCCAGGTCTTCAAACACCTGTTCACCACCACCGATCTTACCCCATCCAAAACGACGATCTTTTCGACCCACGTTAATCCACCACAAACCCACCTCCTTCAAATTCCCTGCTTTCCTTCCCGAAAGTTCCCTGTCGTGCAAGGTCCTGAAAAAGTCCCTGTGGTGTCCATCTTGTTTACCCAGTGTACCCCGCCCCGTCCCTCCTCCTTCCACAGATCTCCTAATGTCTCTGTTCTCCACTGTATTGTGCTTCCCTCTCTCACCCCTCGTTTGTGCATTCCGTGTGTTAGCTCCCGTACGAGCCTCGACAATGTTACAAAAAAAAAAAGAAAACTTACGGATTTGTATCCCGTATCTTTTCGTTATGCACAAGTTCAA
>CM068959.1:110164568-110180637 GCA_035128595.1 Eptatretus atami
TCTCATGCATTTTGCGTGTTTGTGTATATGGATGCACTGTAAAGAGGTGTGGGGCTGGAAAGGGTTAAAGAGGGATTGGCTGGGCCAGAGATATAGATGGGATAAAAACAGAAAGAGAAGGTTTACAAAGGGTGGGATTCAGACCTTGAGCACAACGCATTTCCAAGTCCGCTGATACGAGGGGAAGGTAATCTAACTAAAGAGGTATTGCTTAGGAAATACCTAATTTAGGGATCCCTTATGTGTTGAGTGCAACTCCCCAGGGTCTTTCCAAAAACGCAACAATATTATGGTCGCTTGTCCACTGTTCCTAAATGTTCTCCTACCTCCTCCACCTCCACTATATTGGGATCGTTACCTCGAGGTATAACTCTACCCCCCCTCTCCCCCCTTTCCCCTCTTGGGCTTATCTACAAACTGGGTTTGAAAGCAATCCTGGACGACATCGAGGAAATCCTCATCTGTTCTGCTCTTTCCCTATTCCTGGACCCAATCTATCCCTGGCAAGTTAAAATCCCCCATAATTGATACTCTTCCTTTACCATATGCCCGTCTGAATGCTTCATGAACCCTTTGCTGCTTTGTGAGCCCCATAATCAATACTTTTAACCAGCCTCAGTGGTGTAATGGTTCGTATCCACTCTGAGTCTCGTAGGTCAGCTGTTCAAAGGCCGGCTGAGTCACATCAAAGACTTGGTATGTGTTGCTTCCTCGCTTGACATTCAGCAGTTAAAAGGATAAGGGCATGAACAATCCCCACAAGGAGGAGGAAATGTCTTGCCGAATGTGCTGAGAAAGGCACCATTGTTGTTACGTCTCTGGTACCCAGAGTGTCCTGGGGAGTGATGGCACTTACCCCAAGCTCAGTGGCTGTTTGTCTTGTCACAGTCCTGTGCGTCTGTCTCTCTGTGTGTCTGTGTCAGCTCCATGACAAGCATTAGATTAGATCCTCTTTTAAAAAAAAATACCCCATAATCGTGACTCTTCCCTTACCACATGCCTTTCTGAATTCTTCATGAACCCTCTTGTGCTGCTCTTCCCTCACAGCTGGTGTTCCATAAAACGCCCTACAAGTGTCGTACCATTCTTACAATCTCTATTCTCACAGAATAATCGACATCAAGTCACTTCTTCATGTCATCCCTTGCTCTCGACACAATATTGTGTTTTGCCCAGGTTGCGACACATCCTCCTATCTTCCCTTTCCTGTCGCACCAATGCGTCTTGTAGCCTTGATGTCCTGTCCTACATTTTCTCACCTCTTTAAACGACGCCCTACTTATTGTATTTGTCATATTCCTCGCTATCTATTTTGGCTTCAAGATCTTCCGTCTTATTATATAAACTCCAATAAGAATGATCAGATATTGATGCAACACTTTCCATGATCTGGTTGTTTGTGCTGGTGAGATCATTTGAAGTCCTACATTTGCCAACACCCACCGTTTTGATGTTGATGGACCATAGTTGTCATCAAGTGGACGAACCCTTGCTGTTCATTCCGAGTATCAAACCGCTTCCCACTTGTGATGTTTCCATGGCGACTTCTGGCTTTGCACGCAATCCAAACCTTTTGTTCAAAATTGGTAGCGGCAGCTTTTCAGGGTCCGATCCAAAGCACCATTCCTTTGGGTTTCTGGCAATGCTGGAAATAGAAACTTTTTTTTTTGTTAATTTTGTCCCATTGCAACAGAGAGAAGCCATTTTAGTCGAGTTGCAATTATTTTAAAGAGAAAACATTTCTCTATCGTTGATTGGACCGGCTTGTACCCAGCTAGTCAGGAGATATCAGGAATGTGAAATTTGTTGCATCAATGTACAAATGCTCCTCTTGGCAAGTTGGACTGGCAAGATTTGATTTCTGACATTGTTCTCACTGCATTCCACCCCACAGGTGCATTCGCATTACCGTGGCAGCGGCGCTAGCATGAGCAAAGCTCAGGAAGAATGGGCTTCGGGTACCTGGAAGAACCCGGCCATGCAGCAAGCAGCATTCAACGCTGCGACTGCCTCCGCCCAGTCTAATCCTCCTCCGTATTCTCAGGGTCCCAGCTACCCACAAGGGGGTGGTGCATACTAACCGTGACGTTTGATTCGTGAAAGATGCTGAGAAGAAACAATGGATGTGGCACTGTAATTGCACGAATGTGGATTTGCACTGGGATAGGGAGCAATGCATGAGCCGAGGGTTGGAGATATGGATTTTGATGTACGTGTTAAACCTGACCGGAATGGTTTTGTGATTGGCGGAGACTGCGGCTGCAGAGGAAAAAAATTCCAATCAACAAAATAGCTGACAAATCGATAAAACATTAAGTAGGTGTATTGGATTTGCATCGTTGGATCGTGACATAAAGGAACCGTAGCTAAATAATTCCTTGAAAAATTACAATGCTTGTGGAGTTACAGAAGATGGAAATTATTAATTTTTTTTTCCTCGATAGAGACCGATACTGTGCCACGTGAGAGCGTGGTGGATTTCTTCGACGAGATCGAAGTCAATTTGGCCGGTGCATGTTCGAGGCAGCCCAGACAAACGCAGACAGTACCGTTACAAATAACCCATGTACATTTTCCAAGTGATTTTATTTTTCGGTGTTTGTAACGTAAGGTCTTTCGAGGAAGTAAACGATCATTTTGTTGGTGTAGTATTGTACAGTATTGTAAGAATGATGGATGTTATAAATCGAGTCTGTGTGTGGGGCCCTGTCAGCATTGTTAGTGGTGGCATTGCTCTTCATATACTCCTTAATCTGGATTTTATTTTATTGTTTCCTGCTTGCATCGAAAACGATGCTCTTGAGGACGCGTATGGTTGTCACCGGTGATGTGCTCGACGATTCATGTCCAGTTGTCCCTCTTGCCCATCCAGTCATCACCCTAGTTCGGAATGTAGCATCACTTCTCATTATTCATCATCTACTCCACATCCCTCTTGGCAACGTCTGTTCCTGCAATCTTCCTTGTTATCAGCCGTAGATTATTACTTTCTTCGGCCTATTTACAAGTATTATTATGCTCCAGCCTATAGCGTAGATAGTCTTAACTACCCTGCTTTCTACATACCTTTTGGTTTATCACGTTTCTTTTTTGATCGGAGCCGAGACTCGCTGTTGACACGGGGCCATTTATTTGCTCGGTATGCAAACATGGAGGCATTTTGACCCTCCCCAATATCTTTCATACACGTCCCTTCTCTTCCATTATCATCGTTTTCTCACTTTCGTGCCCACTCCCAAAAGTAATAACTATGTGGCCATGAGTTATCCAATTTTATTGCATCACTTTTGGTACTCACAAATTTATTAATACAAAGACGGCCTTTACGTTTGCCTCTGTTTGAACCGGAGTAGCCCATTTCACACTTCTTTTTGAACATTACATTTATTGGGGGCAGTCATGTCGAGATTTTTTTCAGACGGTGATTATTACAAACTGCATCAACATGATTTGTGTATAAATGCTGCTCCTTATCCTTTCTTGCATGTTGGAAATCCACATTCTGAAGGTGCTGTGATGGATTTTTTTGCCCAGGATTGCTTGTAATCATTCTTGTAATGTAATGCCTGCCTGTTCCCTTTCGCTTTAAGCATTGTTTGAAAAAGTGCATAAAGGCTGATCCCAGGACTGCTGATGACTTTGCCAATGAGAGAAATCAAAGAAAGAGGTTGTCTTCTGATCTTGTGCAGGAAAATCACTTGATTGATCCAAACATTCCATTCTATTTTTTTGTTCTTAACGAACCCTGCCAACCGAAGTACATACTCCCTGGCTATGAGTCTCTCCCTCCCATTCTTCCTTGAACTTGTAATCTTGTCATAGTTGTGATAAACTTATGAAATGATGAAATAAACAAACTGAAGTAAATGACGACTGGCACGTGTGAACTGAAATTTGAAAAGTCTCCTGCATACCAATGACCGTTTCATCACCATTAATTAATCTGAGCTAAGGAGGGTCCTCAAGTGAGGAAAGGGAGCAGCTTCCTGGGGAAATGTGATTATTGCCTTGCCTTTGCAATCTCAAGTCGAGGTCAGAAATTTTGATTTTAAGGAACCAGTGCACCAGGGGAGGAGGTTCCAACAACCACAAATCGATAATCATTATTCACCATTTTCACGAAAGGAACTTTTAATTGAGAGGATTCGTACGTGAGAAGGAAAACACAAGCAGAAGAGCTCGTCAAAACGACGGGCAACCTTTCTGTATTTTCACACTATTCAGCCTTGAAAACTCAGGCTAAAATCAAAATGATGTACAAAAACCTTCATTTACTACACACATTGCTCATCCATTTTGGGTGGTGTATAGGCAACGGACCACTGCCTTGATTACTTTCCAAAAAAAAAAGCCCTGGATAACATGCCTAAAGCTTATAACAGGTGACCCTTCCATATTTTCACACGAATCAGCCTTGAAGATTTGGGATAAACCCAAAATTACGCACAAACACCTTAATTTATTTAAATGGTGTATAGTATAAAAGGCCCTCAATGATGGGTGGATTTGTTTTATTGAAAACTTCAAATATATTGTCGGGGATTCAGGGATTACCAGGAAGGGAACCACTGGTTGCTCCTGACCGCCGAACCCTGTAGGCCAAAGTGCTGAGGATCACTCCGTGACCCGGTGGATTGCTAAGCAACCACGCATGTCAATTAACTTGCCAACTCTAACAGGGTTCTCTGTCTGATACCATTTACCTGATGAGCTGACTAGATCAAGGTTCGTGCCCTCAGTATGTACCCGTCTTTTTAAATATGGCTGAGCGAGAACCGTGGGTATGCACTGACTGACGAGAGTAAACCATATGGGGTAAAACTTTCCGTCTAACAATAATGTGGATTGTGCTGGACCAATGGAGGAAAGGATGGCCATGGCCCTTGCTGATTACTCTTTGTATGTCTGCAGCAGATGAATTGGAAGAAAGAAATAACGTGCAAGAAATAGCACTATCTCATGGGTAGCGTTGCTGGTCAGGTCTCTCGCTCCACATTGCACCTGGACTGGATGGTGCTTGGACCGCTCACCCCCAGCGTTCCTCTCACCAGCAACCAGTTCACAGACCAGCGAACACCCTTCAACCATCTCTTTACTCTTCACCCAACTTTGTTATTTAAGCATCTCGGGAGGGGTGGAAGTTGACCCTACTTTTGTCTGCGTGTGTAATCAAATGTCTTTCATTCAAGATCGACGTGTTGTTCAGTCTTCAAATGTACAGTCACGCAGATTACAGGCATTGAAGCAATAACCTGCCAAATGCTTGTGATAGGTGACCCTTCTGTATTTTCACACTAAATCAGCCTTGAAAACAGGCTTAAACCGAAATTACACACAAAAACATTTACTACACAAATGGCTCATCTATATTTGGGCAGTGTATTGGCAACAGACTGCTGCTTCGATCGATCCTGATAAAAAATAAAAAAACGGTTTATATGGTCCATGAAGCAAAAAAACGTGCTGCCTGCTTGTGTGACATATGTAATACTGTTGTGGGCCGGGGTTCGGTGGCGATAAACGACCACTAGGTGGAGCAGTAGAGTCGTCTCCACACCGAACATCCGGAATTTAGGTCGTGACTCTCGGACAACTCCGAAAGGTCACGGGTCACTCAGAGGACCGTGGTCGCCAATATTTCGATGGCGTGAGGTAGGGTCCACTTGTCTAATTCCAATTTACCTAAGTACTCACGCAGATCCAACTACCGGGGAAACCACACCCTCGGCCGACTTTGTCCGAATCGTGTCGCTATCACCGACTCGGATCCGGCGTAACCGAGGGTAAGTTACCAAAGCCGCGCCGGACCAAATGAACAATTTACGGCACGAACGGCTTTACTATTTCTCAATATGCACCTTGCTAAGCCAATGAAGGAAAGCACGAACAACGAACTGGAACATTTAACGGGTTTATTTTACATTAATCGGGAGGGAGACACAGAGCAGAGTTATCACGAATAAAAGGCAGGCAATGTACAATGAGCAAAAGCACTTAAAACAATCCTACTTAACGACGGGGCCACACGGACACACACACACACACACACACACACACACACACACACACACCACACACACACACACAAGAAACTGGACCCGTGGGTCTATTCGGTAGAGCCGGCCGGGTACCTGTCCCGCCTCGTGCGGTCACACCGATTCGAACCACCACGGGGGGACTCGAACCCACGACCGAAGTCCACGGCCCACGACCCTGGCTTCTCGGTCACCAGACTTGCCCTCAAAAGGACCGCAGACCTGTCTCTCAACGCACGACGCACGACCACGACCGTCTGCAGAGCCCTCGTCGCCAACCACTCAGCCACGACGACAGACCGCTTGGCAATCGCCACGATCTCCTCTCTGCCGAACCATGGTCCTCACAACCACTCTACTCTTCTGAGGTGGGAGGGGTCTCTTCTCTTCGCCACTCGCCTCCTGATTGGACGAGGGGTTGTCGGACGACTCGTGGTCACCTCCCAATTGGCTGGGGCTGGGGTGTCATGCTCGCCCTCCGCTCATTGGCTGGAGGAAACGGTCCATGCCCTTCCTTGGGGCGGAGCCTCGATCCGAAGCGACGGAGGCTCCGCCCACGCCCTCAGCCAAAAACACGTGGGAAATGGCGACTGGGTCGAGTGAGGGATGGTGGCGTTGTTGCCGTTGTAGTTGTAGTTGTTAAAACCTAACTAAAAAAATAACTCGTAGCACACACATCAAATTCCCATTAGACAGAAGGAGGGATTCTAACTATAAACACATACTTATCGAAATAACTAAGCTACGGGGACTGGTCTGTTTGTGTGTAAATGGCTTCCAAATCCGTAACAATACATCATGGTTATGTAGCTTGGATAATTTAAATTGCACAGGCACATGGGTTGACATCAAGAGGTCTGAAGCCTTAGGCCTATGCGTACTATTTCCTTCACAAAATGGAGGATGTATGATGTTTTCAGGTTACATTTGTGGGTGGAGTCGAGCCAGCTGTCCAACCAATGGGGCGAAGGCAGTCCTTCGATGGTTCATACACACATACTATTGTGGAAATTATTTCTAGTGGGTTAAAGATCTATCTTTGTATATAAAACACAGTGTGTATTTGTCTGTCCCCATTCATAAGGATGATTTAAGTAGGGTTTTCAAAGCCAATATTTTTTACACAACTGTGTGTTCACTTCGATCTGTTTTTGAGGATTAAAAAAAAACTTGAAAAACATTTTTCAGAAAAGAGTAATTACGTCTCTTCTATTGGAAATGTAGATGGCGACTTGCAAACCGAGCCTCAAGGGCGGTGTACAGAAGTGTTTTAAAAAAAACAATAAATACAAGGTGTAGGGATGTAAAATTCACTGTACGTGATGTGTAACGCACGCAGAGTAAAATGTGTTAATTTACATCTGAAGGATGCCTAATAAATAAAGAGATAAGCACACCTGACACTAATGTAGGCTGAGGCTTCAGACTTTGGCACGCTCACAAGGCTGTCCCATCAAAATGAAATGTCTCAAAAAATAAAGACAATAGGGTCACATTTGTATACGTAGTGTTTTAAAATAACGCTTTTCCTTCCTATGAAACATCATATCTTCCAATGTCCTTAAATATTTCGAATAAAATAATTCCAACCCGTTATTTTTGACAGACTTTTTTTTACTAGTGTTTACTATATACAGAAAAGCGTAGTTATTTTCTTTTGAGTGTCTTAGCATAAGCATAAAAGTAATTAAATGTGATATTAGATGTCACTTATGTAATACTTATCCACCAGCAACCTATCCTAAATAATGTGTGTGTCAAAAATTATCGACCTGTTTGACCTCCTTATTACAGTTTATATCTGTGTTGTCTGTCATGTGTCTTCTTTTTGCACTGAGATAGGCTCCAACTGCAAATTTAGGAGGCAAAACGAACCTCGTCATCATCATGTGGCAGAAGATCAGGGTGAGGGGTCAGCAAAGGGTCGCTCCGCCCACTGGGCCAAACGGTAGCCAATGGTGAGTGAGAGGGGAGTGGTGTGAAACGTCAGCAGTGACATGTGTGGGAGACTATAAAAAGGCAGACCCAAGAAAGATTGTGGTGGAAAATCTGGGTCATGCGCAGCCCAAGGCTGCATCGCCATGAAGCTCCTGGAGCAGAAGCCACACCCTGACCAGCCAAGCCCCGTAAAGGGGGCAAGGAGGGGGGGAGAGGTGGGTCAGAGAGATGAAGGGCAGAGTGAGGAGGGAGGGGAGAGAGGAGGAGGAGGAGGGAGAGAGCGAGGAGGGGGTTGAGGAAGGGGAGAGCTAGGAAGGGGAAGAGAGTAAGGCTCACCACACGTTGCTAGATACTGTAGGAAGAGGGTGGGAGTGAGGAGGATGGGGGAGAGAAGAGGGGAAGTGGAGAGGGATGGGGAAGAAAAGGCAGCATGAGGGGAAGGGAAGGGAGTGTGGGGGAGGGGAAGGGAAGGGAGCATGGGGAGGGGAAGGTAGTGTGGGGGAGGGAAAGGGAAGGCAGTGGCAGCGTGAGGGAGGGGAGGCAACATGAGGGGTGGGGAAGGAAAGGCATTATGAGGTGAATGGAAGGAAAGGCATCATAGAGAAGAGAAGGCAGCTTGAGGGAAAGGGAAGGTAGCTTACCTGGGCAAAAAGTGACTGTTGTGGTGTTTGGTTTTCAAATGTTTAGCATATCGGACGTATTACACCAGTGATGAGCAAGGTCTCGTGAACAAAGTGACCAAGCAACCTTCAAACTGTCTTCTTTAACCGTCCCAAAATAGTTCCAAACTGCACTTCTGGACCTTTTGAACGATATGTTGTCAACACATTATCAGTCGATGTATTGCGTACCCGTTCGTCAGCAAAGCAATTGACACGCTTTACCAGCCAACTCTAAATGCCTTCCTATTCATTTAAAAGGAACACACCTTTGGGACATGTTTTGTTTCCAAGTGATTTGCTCTTGCTATATTGCAAATGGGATGCCCAAATGGCGTGTTCCTTTTCAATTAATCCATTACCAGGCCATGTGTATCCGGAACATGCCCAAGAATCGACTTCTATTCCTTTTGATTCCATGCTTGGAATTGAGTACTTTGAAATCAATTCCACCCACCACCATTAAGCACTCAAGAAAGCACTCCAACGAAACAGTTGATAAGGAATGATGGGCTTGGCAAGCGGTTAGCGATTGGTTTAAACAAACACCACCTGGAGATGCCTGGAATGTCAAACAATGTCTGAAATGGACAAATGAACACTGTTTTCAGCAGTCGGTAATGCTGCTAAGGTCAATTCCGCAGTTTAAATTATGAAATTGGGCTCAGGTTAAGAGATTCTTGAGTTTATTGCATGTGCGGAAATTAAAAAAAGGCATAGACACTGGGGTCTCCGGACATTTATAAGCATTGTGATGTATCCAGTAATTTGCAGGTATAAAAAGATCAGACATTTGATGAAATGAGAGAAAAGTGAAAAAGATTTTTGAACACTTTGTTGTTAAGAAACTGTCGCAGCCTGTTCCAACTTAAGGCATTGTTGAACAGGCCCCCAAAAATGGCAAATTAAGACCCCAGCGAGGGAGAGCGGGCTGACCAAGGATGAAACCTTGATAAAGGATATAATTAAATAAGGCTGTTAATTATCTCTTGTTTATTAAATATACCTGGTCTCAGGGGTGAACTCTGGCTGTGGTGGCTGCTTCATTTGGTGGTTTTATATACAGTACCTGTTCAGGGAAATAAATGGTCACTGTCTCCACATCACTTATAAGACCCCGTCATGTGGCTTAGGTTGCTCTGCCTGAATTGGATCCTATCACCTGACGCCTATCGGCATGACGCCGGACCGCTTTGGGACTTCCAATTCCACAGTATTGTGGCTTTTAGACACGTGATCCAGCGAGGAAGTCCTCAGAGCAGTCGATTGCACTAATATATCATCGTACTTTTGATATCCCAGATTCTATCAGCGATGGAGCCTCGTGAGTGGAGGAGGCCAATGGGCCGACCACGTGTCTCGTGGTTGCAGCAGGTTGATCGGCATCTCAAGGAGATGGGGATGGGCCAGGCATCTGCCTGGGGGATGACCAGACTGAGGCCCCTGGAGTATCGGCGGAAAGTGGACGCAGCGACACACTGCTCCGGCGCATGCTCCCATACCTGACCTGTTAGCCAATTTGTACCAATTACAACTCCCTGAACCATGCACGGACGTTTACTAATTACATTTTAAGTTTAATGCACCCAATGCAGTCGTCTACTTGCTTAGGCACACACAGTCTACCATCAACCCCTTTATGGTGAAACTACCTAAATCCAGGATTGCTGCTCACATCCACTCATTTGTTCCTCTTTTTTTTCCCACCTGTGGAACCAACTTCCACATTCTCTTTCAATCTCATTCTTCCCTCCAGGTCTTCAAGAAAGCTGTTTATCACCATCTCAGATCATCTCCAATGCAAAACCATGATCTTCTCTACTCTCGTTAACCCCATGCAAATCCCTCCTCCTTGAATTTTCCCTCCCTCCTTCTTGTCTACCCCATGCATCCTCTCCTGCTCCCCATTCCTCCCCACACCCATTGTTTGTCCAAGTCTGCCTCAATATTGGCCTTCAACTCTGCTGTTGGTGTTTCCCTCCCTCTCTCCACTGTTCCTTTTGCATCTTGTTTTTGTCTGTTACGAGACAACCTGTGAACCCGTTGGGTTCCTGTTGTGACAGCGGTTGATGAAAAAAAAAAAAAAGAAGATAGCTCCAGCGAACTATACCGCTGAGGTTGTTTGCATTGATCAAACACTCCCGAAGAGTACTTGACTGAATTAAGGACCATTGGATAGGGATGCTGTCCTGTTTGTTTGTGCACCTCTGGGAAACAGTGTAAGTTTTAGTGGCTTGAGACGGTTAAGGATGTCTTGTCACATGTTGAACAAGACAAGAGCCACATCTCACCATCCACGTTGTGGCAGGCCTATCCTCCTCCCCCTCGTGGCCTGAGGAAAAGAATATGCTCCGGTTCTCCAACACGGCTGCCCCCAATTGCAGAGTGAAATGCTATTGGACCATGATGCTCGTGGCCACAGTGCTGATTAGGTCACGATGCTCTCGCTAGGTGTAGTGACACCTGGTGTGGAGCAACAGAGAAGCACGCATGTGGATGCTTCGGGGCAAGTCTAAGGATGCATGCTCTTTGTTCTGAATCAGGAGAGTGATTTGGTTAGAGAACGCTGCTGGTGGCACATCCTGTTTTCATGAGCTGCTGCCATTCAACCTGGGACATCTACTACCTGCCTTTCTCATAATCTCGCCCAGGTTGTGCGCGTTGTTAAGTGTTGCGCTTTTTTATTATCTTCAATCTCCATTTGTTTATACATTTGTAAAGCCGTGTGTTTATTTTTCCTGCTATCCTTCGGTTTTGAGTATCTCTGGAGGATTAAATCGGCACAATTACACTCTTAACCCATATGGTTTAGACCTCGTTCAGAATGCAAAGAGCATTCTCTGCTCAGGTGTTTTGCAAGCAAATTGCCTCAAGTGCCGTCACTCACCTAGTAATCTCCAGCAATTTTGGTCTCTACGGCAGCTGGAGTTGCGGTGAGTGGTTGACGTACACCAATTTTGTTCACACACGAAAAAAAAAGAAGTGATAAATGCTTGTCATTTTATCATTCTGCTTTTTGATTTATGGAGAATATCATGTGACCCAAGGTTAAGGATAATATCTCAAACAAACCTGGTATTGGGTTGTAGCTCTATATGCATTGCAATGAAACAAAATCAAGTTCTCAACAAAGAAAAATATGAATATTTTAAGCTTTTCATTTCATACAAAGAAACACCATTACAGTAGATGCCACATCAGAGAAATGTGATTTTTTTTTCCTCAAAGGCATACATGGTTACCTTGTGGGTCAACAATTGGCTGCAAAACAATCGAACCTGGATGTTCTGCAACAAGTGGGTTTCCTCCTGACCCTCCAAGACCTCAATCATCTACAAGCATCAGGTGAGCATGATGGAAAACACTGCTCACCTGGATTGGAACATCCGACTCCATCCAGGAGAGCTGCTGGACCAAAAACAGCTCACTACCATCTCGGATCAATATTCATTTGCCTCACCAAACATCCGTGGCCATGTTGTGAGCTATCTACAGAATGTACTGCAGCAACTCATCCTAGCCATTGGCAAACACACACGTAAGGATGAAGTGTCGGGAAGAAAGGAAAGAGAAGCAATTAATTGGGCATGCACAAGGTGTGGCAGTAAAAAAGTACTATTCTAATTTTGAGTATGCCATAAATATACCGTGGTGGTGGAGTTGAAAGGGGGGAGGGGGGGGAATCAACTTTGCCATTATACATGCAAATGCTGTAGTTGCAATTGGTGCGTTTGAATCTGCTCACACATCACACACCATAAGCAGCCCTTGAAGGCTTTCAAAAAGCCAGCATAAAAGGGAAGACAAGCAGCATAGTCCGTTGACACCATCGACTCATTGTTGGCCATCCTGCTCCCAGTCTTCAGTCTTTACACAATGTCGGACAGTAATCAGATTCTGTGTGAAACCAATTCCAAAAGAACTTCATTTTAATGGCATCAATGGAGATGACCTCAACTCAGTCACATTTCCACATTCTTGCATCCAGCAAAACACGAACCAGGTTGATTTTAAGATGGTCGGGGAAAAATGTTTCGACATCATCATCCAGAGACAAGGTTTCAAACATATTGCTGCAAGTTTTTTTTTTTAATCCTCACAATCATGGTTACCTCCTTGGTGATCGTACTGTACGATTATAAATGTCATCATGTTCCAAAGACGATGGGCATCAATATCAGCGACTTCTGGTGAATTAGTTCAACAAGAGTTGCTTTATGCAACTACAGTCAATCATCAAATGTAGTCTTTTTCCCCTGGAAAACTGTGATGCAGCTCTGCTGTTCCTTCCGCCTGCGACTCGCCTCCCACGATGGGTGCAAAGTCATCTCGGACGTGGACCGCGAGATGGATCCTGGCCTTCGGAGACGCCCACGTTCTGCTCCAAAACCAGTTGCTTGGCCTTTATGTCGACTCTCCATTCTCTCCGACCAGCTGAAAAAAAATGTAACAATTCAAACGCAATCAGTTAACTTCGACAATTAAAAGGACAAGTTAAATATTCTAACGACTTGGAACATGTTCTTAAAATTGATGCTGACTGCACACCTAAACTGCCTTGTTCCTCGCTTTTCCCATCCATGGAGATGCTATGCAGACGTCATTCTTTCCCACTGTTCCCTCCAGGAATTCAAGGAAGCAGTGTACCACCACCTCATGTCATCCCCCATCCTGAGGCGTGATCTTTATTACCCCCATTAACCATTCCTAACCCAACCTAACCACCATACTTGCTGATTCCAGCGTTTCCTCCTTCTCCTTCTCTCCTCTCCCTTTCCTGTTCGTTTATCCAGTTGAGCCCAATTGTTATCCCGCTACTCCACTGTCAAATTCACCCTAGTCTTCCATGAGTCGTGCTCTCGGAGAGAGACAGAGACAGAGACAGAGAGAAAAAACAATTGACCAAGCTATTGTGGAGAAATTGAAAAATCTACATGGGAATTGCAGGTTCAGCTGCACAAGTATAAAAGTAGTTACCCTCAAGCACGCCAAGCAAAAAGCGAGGTGAAGCAGTTGGTTCACTTCTGTCCCTCCATCCACAAATGGCAGTTTATGATCGAGAAACAACTTATTTCAATTCAATGTTATATTTTGAACACGATTCGTAAAATGAACCTGCCATTTCGCTGAGCTTTGTCTCTGAATTCGTCCAGATCGCACAAATGCAGAGAAGAGTGGATATAATATTTTTACTGTGTCTGCCTGCCTGGCAGTCAAACAAAATTGAAAATCATTCCAAACAGGAAACTTTCTGCTTTTAAGGATGTCATAAAAGACACAAACAACAGCCATGAAGAAATAACGTACGTGTTAGTTAGTGTAGTGTAATAGACACTGCACCAACGGCGGTAAAATCCAGAATTAATTTTGTTTATACGCATTGAAACATCTTTAAACCTTTATTAGAATCGAATTTTACAGGGCCTTCAGAAAGTATTCACACCCCTAGACTTTTGTCACATTTTGTTGTGTTCCAGCCTGAATTTAAAATAGATTAAATTTAATTTTTTTGTCACCGATCTACACAAAATACCCCACAATGACAAAGTGAAAACATGTTTTTAGAATTTTTTTTTTTACAAATTCATTAAAAACTAGAGGGGGAGCACTCTGTAGAGTGCAAAACCTCCGCCGCCAATACTGCTGGGTCACTTAAGTGAACCCGATATCCTATTCATTGTAGGTCAAAACGGATCAGACTCTACTGAACCACGATTGAATAAACTAAACTAGATCGACGCGCATGTAGAAATGCCAAAAAAAAAATCGATTTTTTTTGAAAAAAAAAGTTGCAAAATTTCTTTTTTTTTCTCCGAACAAATTTTTTTTGGGGGGGGGGGGTTGTAAATCACTTAAACATGTAGAAATGCAAAAAAAAAATTCAAATATTTTTCAAAGAAAATCGAAATTTTTTGGACGAGTCCAAAATCTAATGGCATGGTCCTTGGACCATACCTAATCCCCCACCAAGTTTCGTCGAAATCCGTCTAGGAGTTTTCCGTAATACTGTTCACAAACAAACAGACAGGGGTGAAAACAGTAACCTCCGTCCATCTTTGATGGCGGAGGTTAATTAAAAACAGAAATATTAAATTTACGCAAGTATTCAACCCCCTGAGTGAATACTCTGAAGAAACAATTTTGGCAGCGATTACAGCTTCAAATCTTCTTGGGTATGTCTATCAGCAGCTTTGCACATCTGGATTTGGGGATTTTCTCCCATTCTTCCTTGTATATTTGCTCAAGCTCTGTCAAATTGAATGGGGAGCGTCAGTGGATAGCAATCCTCAAGTCTTTTCACAGATTCTCAATGGGATTCAAATCTGGGCTTTGGCTGGGTCACTCAAGGACTTTCCCTTTCTTGTTCTGAAGCCATTCCAGCATAGCTTTGGCTGTATGCTTGGGGGTTATTGTCCTGTTAGTTCATAAATCTTCACCACAGTCCAAGGTGTTTTGCACTCTGAAGTTTCTCCTCAAGGATTTGCCTGTATTTGGCTCCATTCATTGTTCCCTCTGTCCTTATAAGACTCCCAGTCCCTGAAAAGCATCCCCATAGCATGATACTGCCACCACCATGCTTCACGGTCAGGATGGTGTTAGATGGGTGATGAGCTGTTCTCGGTTTCCGCCAGACATAGCGCTTGCATTCAGGCCAAAGAGTTCAGTTTTTGTCTCACCAGACCACACAATCTTTTGCCTCATGCTCTCAGAGTCGTTCAACTGCCTTCTTGTAAACACCAGACATGCTGACATGTGCCTTTTTCTCAGGAGTGGATTCCATCTGGCCACTCTCCCATAAAGCCTAGATTTGTGAAATGCTGCAGAGACTGTTGCCCTTCAGGCAGGTTCTCCCATCTTAGACAAGGAACTCTGTAGTTCCATTAGAGTGATCATTGGGTCCGTGGTTACCTCCCTGACCAAGGTCCTTTTTGCCTGGTTCTCAGTTTGGTTGGATGGCCAGCGCTAGGAAGAGTATGGGTAGTTCCCTAGTCTTTGCATTTCCTTATGATGAAGCTCACTGTGGTCTTGGGAACTTTCAACAGTCTAGAAATTGTTTTATACCCTTCCCCAGATCTATGCCTCCTCACAATTCTATCTGAGAGTTCTATGGACAGTTGATTGGACTTCATGGTGGAGTTTCTACTCTGACATGCACTGTCAACTGTCGCCAAAACTTATACAGTTACTTATAAAGTCGTGGCCATACATTTCCTGTCAACTTATACAGTCCTGGCCAAACATTTCCTGTCAACTTGTACACTGTCAACTTATACAGTCGTGGCCAAAAATATTGGCACCCTTGCACATTTTTCAAATAACTCACAATTTTCAACAAAAATAAGTTGAAATTGACAAAAGTATTTGGTCTCCACAATTCTTTATTTCACTGTTAATATTAAGGACCCTTTGTTTTTTATTCAGAACTTAATATATCCT
>CM068959.1:110182690-110194152 GCA_035128595.1 Eptatretus atami
TAATAACTTGTTACAACTGTATACTTGCCAACTATACCGTGGTACGTGTAAGCGCCGCACAGCTGATGATTTTTGACGCAATTTCCGGTTACTTCGGCCTGGATTCGGGATCAGCGATGAAATAATGTAAATCACGTTAAAAAAATATTTTTTGATGATGCGGGAGATATCTTTATTAAAATTAACTTTGGGAAAAAAATAATTGAATAAATAAACAATCACTTCTGGTCAAGAATAAAAGAAAATATAAGTTCCGGAAAGAGTTTCAAATCACTCCGGTAATGTTAAATAAAAATAAACACTTCCTGTCATGAAAAAAATCACTTTCGGAAGAATAAAATTAATTGGGAAAAAAATTTATTGAATAAATAAATAAACACTTCCGTCATGATCTCCTGGCATGCATCAATCCCCCATGACAAAACCGGAAACAAAAAAAAACCAGAAACAAAACAAAACGAAGCAAAGGGTCATAGCCAACGACACGGATTCACAATTGCAGGGTATTGTGTTGTTTTTTGTTTCCTAGTCTCTCATGTGTGAACGCGTTAAGTAATATTCACAAGATAGAAATAAAACCAATTGGTTTATACATCCGCAACAGCGTTTAACAACAACCTGGAAGCAAAAGGTGAATGTCTAACGACATGGATTCCAAATAGCCAGGGGTATTGTGTTGTTGTTGTTTCCTATTCTCTCACGTGCACGCGTTAAGTATGAAGCTCACTGCGTTCGCTATTAAAATTGAAGTATATACCGTAGCTTGAACACTGCGCAGGTTCTCGTGTTCTCGGAACTCTCTCGTTCTTATATTTTTTGGGCAATTCACAGTCATAAGTATGCTCCTACACCCTGAAAGCTAGGGAATACACTTTGCGTTGTCGGGGTCTCCGTCAAACAATTTTCGAACAGCGACCAATCCACAGAACATATCTGTTCGTTATGAGACTTCTGCAAATGGATGACGACACATTGGGAACGAGCTATCTCATGCAACTGCAGTGTACTCCACCGAGAATAACAAGCTATGATTAACGGAATAATTTTGCCAATTTCACATTTGATTGAAACATCATAATTTACAAGAAGTTAGAATTTTACAGGCATCTCTTACCTTGGTGTGTTCTTCCTGACTGTCCCAACCTTCGAGACCCCTGAGCGCAAAACTCTTTGTGCTCCTGCGTGCAAAATCAGTGGATGAATCTTGTCGATGAGTACGTCCTCTACTACCTCGGCTGCAGAATGCAGAAGTCAACCTCGTTGAACGCGAGGACCATGAAGAGACGATTGGGCGGCCAGGATTTTGATGCATGCTGCTGAAATGTTTCTCCTAATCTGAGCAAAGAAAGGCATGAGAGGAAGTGGGCAAAGGTTGAGTTTGATGTCCCCATTGTGCATTGGGTAAAACTATTTACAAAACAAAATACACATTACATGTGTAAAAAACACCATCCTGGAATTAATTATGGTATCAAGTTAGGTATAAAACTACATATAAGAAAGGAGTTTGTAAAGCATTAAAACACACACAAGTCAGTTTTCAGAAGAAATGCAACACAATTAAGATAAAGACCAGACTTTATAAACAAATTATTTCACTTCAACTATCACAAAGATGCGAGTGTCAAACAGGCACGGTCAAATTATGGGGACAGGTGGCATTGGTAGATTCTCCTCTAAGCTGCCTTGTTCGAGTTAGAGTACAGGTGGAAGTCAAATTATACATTTTTTAAAATGCCGATCCATCAAGCTGCCAACAGGGAGGCCACATTGTGGAACACACCACACTTTGAAAGAGTATTGTAACCGGTTTCCAAGTTCGAAGCCGGTGAGCCGCTGAGCGACCACACCAGTCCCCACCTCAGAGAACCTCTCACCGATTCTCACGTCCAAGGCCGTGTTACCGTGTGGATTGAGATCTCAGTGCTGAGCAAGTGGCGTGCCGACGGCATTCGTGGATATCTCTTACCTTTGGCCGAGAACAAATCCGAAGTGATGCTGGAACACTCAAGCAGTGCAAGACCACGACAAATCTCTACCTTCAACAGGTTATACTCAGAGCACCAGATGAAACCGTCGGAGCAAGCAGGATGAACCAGAAGACCATGCGCTTTATACATGCATCTATAAATAACAAATGTCAGTGTGTCTCCTCCATAACTGGTCGTAGTTCATGAACTGGTCACCCTAAAAAGGCGGAGTTGTTACATGTTTTTCAAAACATCACTTTCACTTTGACTAGAGACCAGAAAAACCACAGATATCTAGATATCTTAGTATGAGAAGAAAGGTAATTTTGTCTAGTTTTAATGTGGAAAACGAAATAAAAATATGCAATAGCTTTTGTGTAACAGGCAAATAAGTGATACAAGTCAGGGGTGGAGTAAACAGGCGGAGGCAGCGGAGTGGCGAGTCAAATTTGGAATAAACTGATTTATTTCAATCAATAAGCTTTAATCTAATCTATTTGTTATTTTTTAGGTGAGTAACACTTGGGACTTGCTGTTTGCATGATTGCAAAATTGATTATTCAACTCGTTATTATTGAGAGATGTCTCCTCCCCTCCCCTGGGTGGCCTGCTCACTCCCCTCCCTGGCTCCCTCCCATGGCCTCCCCTCCCCTGGCATCCCTCTCCTCCTCATGGCCTCCCCTACCCTCCTCTCCCCTCCTCCCCAGTGAGAATACTACTATAAACAAAGGCATTTCAAAGAAGTCATACCTGGTAACAGTCGGACACAAATTTGAGATATTATTATAAGGCTTTTGACGTGCATGATGGTATACCCCTCATAGTTTGTAGTAGTACTTGTACTAGGTTTGTGGTAGTATTTGTACTAGGTTGTGGTAGTATTTGTACTAGGTTTGTGGTAGTATTTGTACTAGGTTTGTGATAGTATGACTGCACCCAGCCGCGCGCGCATGGACTGGCATCCTCGCTGGAACTGGTCGACCTGGACGGCCATAGATGGCTAATGAATTAAACAAATTCTCAGGTTGTAAGGTTCATTGTGTTTTTCTGATGATATTGGAGACTGTTATAGAATAAAGTAAGCAAGATAAAGTTCTGAGAAATTGTGTTCTTTGGGTGGAATATGGTCAATTTGGTCAAAAGTTGCAGATTTTCAATAAAAAATTTCAGCAAACCCTGACACAATATGTACAAACTCCTAAAGAGATCTAGTAAATTCTTTACATAGTTATATCTAGCGATTCTCAGGATTAATTTGGCTCTTGAATTGTCCAAAACGGCAAAGGATAACGTGATCCACATCCATTTACTCAGAAAGGGTGAATTCAAGATAAACGCAAAAATGTGTTTTCCTTGTAATGCATTATCCATTAAAGTTCATAATTAAAAATACATATTCGCCGTTAATTAGTGGTTTTTGCTAATTTTTTTCACACAAGTGCATGTAGCTTGGTGATGTCTATCAACACAGAGAAAACTGAAAAATTGGAATATTTTGACCCTGTAACGCAAATGATGATGACACAGTTCAATGAACTACGACCAACTCCAAAACCATGGAACCAGCGGCCTGAACTTTACATGCAGAGTAAGGAAACTTCACGATAGTGCATGAATGAAAATTAGGTGTTTGGGGTCAATTTAACCCCCCCCCCCACCTTTTGAAGATAATGGTCTATTTAATTAATTATCCTTTTCGCAAAGCATTATCATTGGTCAGCCCTCTGTCAGCTGCTTGGGTCTTAACGTCGCCATTTTGGTTGCCTATTCAAACATGCCTCGATTTGGAAACATGACGCACTCACGGACTAATTAAAGTACATATCAAAATATTATATCCGATTTGAGAATCAGATATGTGGACTAAAATAATGTCTTCCACGGCATGGCATTCTAATTACAAAATAAATAACAAAAAGAATGAAAACATTGTATCAAGCACACATCAAATAATACTAACAACAATGATAATAGAAGTATATTTTGGCAATAATAAATTTGGGCAATAACGAACATATAATCCCGCCCTGGCCCGAGCTCATCTGGGCTTTGTGAAAGGCAAGCTAATGCTCAAGCAGTACAGCAGGCAGGTATGCTACAAGGTCATGAAGACAAATGAAAATTTGGTCCAATTCACAACAGCTCATGTGGACTTCAATCCATCCATCCATTGGGACCATACTCTGTGCAGAGCGTTGGTGCTGCTAAGCAGTCTCCTTGGCTATTGGGCACAATCCTGGATGGGTCGCCACTTGGCCTACAAAATGAGCCGTGTCAGAGTCTTTGTTGTTGTTTCCTATTCTCTCACGTGCACGCGTTAAGTATGAAGCTCACTGCGTTCGCTATTAAAATTGAAGTATATACCGTAGCTTGAACACTGCGCAGGTTCTCGTGTTCTCGGAACTCTCTCGTTCTTATATTTTTTGGGCAATTCCACAGTCATAAGTTATGCTCCTACACCCTGAAAGCTAGGGAATACACTTTGCGTTGTCGGGGTCTCCGTCAAACAATTTTCGACACAGCGACCAATCCACAGAACATATCTGTTCGTTATGAGACTTCTGCAAATGGATGACGACACATTGGAGAACGAGCTATCTCATGCAACTGCAGTGTACTCCACCGAGAATAACAAGCTATGCATTAACGGAATAATTTTGCCAATTTCACATTTGATTGAAACATCATAATTTACAAGAAGTTAGATTTTACAGCATCTTACCTTGGTGTGTTCTTCCTGACTGTCCCACACCTTCGAGAACCCCTGAGCGCAAAACTCTTTGTGCTCCTGCGTGCAAAATCAGTGGATGAATCTTGTCGATGAGTACGTCCTCTACTACCTCGGCTGCAGAATGCAGAAGTCAACCTCGTTGAACGGCGAGGACCATGAAGAGACGATTGGGCCAGGCCAGGATTTGATGCATGCTGCTGAATGTTTCTCCTAATCTGAGCAAAGAAAGGCAATGAGAGGAAAGTGGCAAAGGTTGAGTTTGATGTCCCATTGTGCATTGGGTAAAACATATTTACAAAACAAAATACACATTACATGGTGTAAAAACACCATCCTGGAATTAATTATGGTATCAAGTTAGGGTATAAAACTACATATAAGAAAAGGAGTTTGTAAGCATTTAAAACACAACACAAGTCAGTTTTCAGAAGAAATGCAACACAATTAAGATAAAGACCAGACTTTATAAAACAAATTATTTCACTTCAACTATCACAAAGATGCGAGTGTCAAACAGGCACGGTCAAATTATGGGGACAGGTGGCATTGGTAGATTCTCACCTCTAAGCTGCCTTGTTCGAGGTTAGAGTACAGGTGAAGTCAAATTATACATTTTTTAAAATGCCGATCCATCAAGCTGCCAACAGGGGAGCCACATTGTGGAACACACCACACTTTGAAGAGTATTGTAACCGGTTTCCAAGTTCGAAGCCGGTGAGCCGCTGAGCGACCACACCAGTCCCCCACCTCAGAGACCTCTCACCGGATTCTCACGTCCAAGGCCGTGTTACCGTGTGGATTGAGATCTCAGTGCTGAGCAAGTGGCGTGCCGACGGCATTCGTGGGATATCTCTTACCTTTGGCCGAGGAACCAAATCCGAAGTGATGCTGGAAACTCAAGCAGTGCAAGACCACGACCAATCTCTACCTTCAACAGGTTATACTCAGAGCCACCAGATGAAACCGTCGGAGCAAGCAGGATGAACCAGAGACCAATGCGCTTTATACATGCATCTATAATAACAAATGTCAGTGTGTCTCCTCCATAACTGGTCGTAGTTCATGAACTGGTCACCCTAAAAAGGCGGAGTTGTTACATGTTTTTCCAAAAATCCACTTTCTCACTTTGACTAGAGACCAGAAAACCACAGATATCTAAGATATCTTAGTATGAGAAGAAAGGTAATTTTGTCTAGTTTAATGTGGAAAAACAGAAATAAAAATATGCAATAGCTTTTGTGTAACAGGCAAATAAGTGATAACAAGTCAGGGGTGGAGTAAACAGGCGGAGGCAGCGGATGTGGCGAGTCAATTTGGAATAAACTGAATTTATTTCAATAATAAGCTTTAATCTAATCTATTTTGTTATTTTTTAGGTGAGTAACACTTGGGACTTGCTGTGTTGCATGATGCAAAATTGATTATTCAACTCGTTATTATTGAGAGATGTCTCCTCCCCTCCCCTGGGTGGCCTGCCTCACCTCCCTCCCCTGGCCTCCCCTCCCATGGCCTCCTCCCCTGGCATCCCCTCCTCCCATGGCCTCCCTACCCTCCTCTCCCTTCTCCTCCCAGTGAGAATACTACTATAAACAAAGGCATTTCAAGAAGTCATACCTGGTAACAGTCGGACACAAATTTTGAGATATTTATTATAAGGCTTTTGACGTGCAGATGGTATACCCCTATTATTTGTAGTAGTACTTGTACTAGGTTTGGTGGTAGTATTTGTACTAGGTTTGTGGTAGTATTTGTACTAGGTTTGTGATAGTATGACTGCACCCAGCCGCGCGCATGGACTGGCATCCTCGCCTGGAACTGGCTCGACCTGGACGGCCATAGATGGCTAATGAATTAAACAAATTCTCAGGTTGTAAGGTTCATTGTGTTTTTCTGATGCATATTGGAGGACTGTTATAGAATAAAGTAAGCAAGATAAAGTTCTTGAGAAAATTGTGTCTTTGGGTGGAATATGGTCAATTGGTCAAAAGTTGGCAGATTTTCAATAAAAAATATTCAGCAAACCCTGACCAATATGTACAAACTCCAAAAGAGATCTAGTAATATCTTTACATAGTATGTATCTAGCAGATTCTCAGGATTAATTTGGCTCTTGAATTGTCCAAAACGGCCAAAGGATAACTGATCCACATCCAATTTACTCAGAAAGGGTGAATTCAAGATAAACGCAAAATGTGTTTTCCTGTGTAATGCATTATCCATTAAAGTTCATAATTAAAAATACATATTCGCCGTTAATTAGTGGTTTTTTGCTAATTTTTTTCACACAAGTGCACTGTAGCTTGGTGATGTCTATCAACACAGAGAAAACTGAAAAATTGAATATTTTGACCCTGTAACGCAAATGATGATGACCAGTTCATGAACTACGACCAACTCCAAAACCATGAAACCCAGCGGCCTGAAACTTTACATGCAGAGTAAGGAAACTTCACGATAGTGCATGAATGAAAATTAGGTGTTTGGGGTCAATTTAACCCCCCCCCCCCCACTTTTGAAGATAATGGTCTATTTAATTAATTATCCTTTCGCAAAGCATTATCATTGGTCAGCCCTCTGTCAGCCTGCTTGGGTCTTACGTCGCCATTTTGGTTGGCCTATTCAAACATGCCTCGATTTGGAAACATGACGCACTCACGGACTAATTAAAGTACATAATCAAAATATTATATCCGATTTGAGAATCAGATATCGTGGACTAAATAAGTCCTTCCACGGCATGGCATTCTAATTACAAAATAAATAACAAAAAGAATGAAAACATTGTATCAAAGCACACATCAAATAATACTAACAACAATGATAATAGAAGTATCATTTGGCAATAATAATTTGGCAATAACGAACATATAATCCCCGCCCTGGCCCGAGCTCATCTGGGCTTTGTGAAAGGCAAGCTAATGCTCAAGCAGTACAGCAGGCAGGTATGCTACAAGGTCATGAAGACAAATGAAAATTTGGTCCAATTCACAACAGCTCATGTGGACTTCAATCCATCCATCCATTGGGACCATACTCTGTGCAGAGCGTTGGTGCTGCTTAAGCAGTCTCCTTGGCTATTGGGCACAATCCTGGATGGGTCGCCACTTGGCCTACAAAATGAGCCGTGTCAGTTTGTTTGTCGTGTTATAACTTGAGAACAGATTAACAGATTACAATGAAACTAATGACGATGGATTCAGGGAACTCCCATGAAGGTTTGTGATGCAAAATAAAAATTTAAAAATGGAAGGTTTGCACATGAGTGCATGGCGCACATGGCGGAACTGCAAACGCCAACTTGTGACGCTGGTCATCCCCACACAGAGGGCAGGTTCTCCCAGGAATCTTTTTTTTTTGTTCTTGCCCCATAGATTAGCCATCGCAGCAAAGATTGGTATTCCCGTCAGCAAAGCGACGAGTTTTATATTCCAGCATTTGATTATATTACCAGGAATAAGAGTGTTGAGTAAAATGTCTCACCTTATTCTGCATCTTCTTGGTCCTCCGAGCACTATTTGCTTCCGACTCTCTCCGCTTACGCAGCCGTTTCACCTTCCCCAGGAAGAAGTCATCATTTTCATCATCATTATCTGAAGAAAGTTGCTGCAGAAATCTCTCCTCTGTGCTGTCATCACATTTGTCGTCATTTTCTTCCCGGCCTTCATCTTTGCACTTTGCTTCACTCGCTGCTGGCCTCACTTCTCCAAGCTCATCCTGCTTCTGCACTTTCAAACCTGCCTCTGCTTCACTCTTTTCAGGAACTCTCCCTATTCTTGTGTCATCTTGTGCCGTTTGCTTCTCCTGTTGCTCCAAGTTTTTTTCTCGGCTTGGTCTGTCTTCACACACAATTTTTCTCATGTTATCCTTCTGTTCCTTCTTATCGATAAAAACACTTTGATGATGACTTGTATCTTTGAAAGCTTCTTCCCTTCTTACTGCAGCTTTCTTTCGCTTTTCCACATTCATGAAACGGTATTCCTGGCATTGTCCCTCCTCAGCTGTATGTTCATTTTCAACCAACAACTTGTCCTTGTGAAGTTTTGCCTTTGTTTTCCGATTCGATGTCTTCTTCTTTGCATCTGCCGAGACTTCTTCCTGAACTGGCCTCTCTTCGACCATCGTGCTGACATTTGGAGCAGTCACTTCACTTTCAATCCGCCGTGGTTCCCTTGCCAGATTCCCATGAGCCTTTGCAAATTTAGCATGTCTTTCATTTTGAACACGGGAAGCTGAAAGTTGGGGAAAGGGTTAAACGAGAAAATCACATTTTAATCTCAGACAACAAAAAAAACATCATGGATCATTTAGCATAAAATATTTATTTAAATAAATAAATAAATAAACAAACCACTTTTATTGGATTTCTAAAACCCAACAGGCAACTAACTGAAGAATGTACCATGAGACAGAGAAATTTTACTGGAAGAGAATGGAAACCTGTCCAAGTCAGGTATTTATTAAAGGATAACGTTACGCTCCAATCTTGGCAGGATGGTATTACTGCTATCAGTATTACGGAGCATAAACAAGCCAAGTACTGAAGGAGCCCATGCTTACCTTGCCGTTTGCGCCAAGATACTTTGGAGGTTGCTGCAGTGCTTCCAGTCTCTGCTTCTACAGGTTTCTCTTGAACAAGCGATGCTTTTGCATCTCCCACATTCTCACGCTCCGCTTTAAAAGCACGAAGGATGTCTGCACAACATTGGATATGGATGCACCTCAGTCCCCTGGAGGTAAAAAATTGCGTCTAAACTTCACAGTTGCATTGTGGATCACAATGCAAAAACATCTCACCAGCTAAATGAGCAGGAGGACTCGTATTTCAATTTAATCACTGAACCTCCGCCACCGAAGATGAATAGAGGTTATGTACCTGTTCACCCCTGTTTGTTTATGTCTGTCTGTCTGTCAGCAGGATATCTCAAAAAGTTATGGACGGATTCGGACGAAACTTGGCGGACAGGTTGGGTGTGACAAAGACTAATTGATTAGATTTTGGTGAAGATCAGAATCTGAATACCAGAATTTTTAAAGTGATTCTTCACCATTGAGAGATAGGGCCAAAATGATATCTCAAAAACTTGTGCACGGATTATGACAAAATTTGATGGACGAGTTGGGTAGGTGACAAGAACAAGTCGATTTCAGTTTAATAAGGTCCGGATACAGATCTGGGCTATCGGTGGGATACAAAACCTAAATTGTTCAGCCTGGTGGAGGTATGCACTCTATTGTGTGCCGTTCTAGTTTATCTATATATGCAGCCAAATGTCAGAAATGCCATGAACGGATAATACAAAACAAAACAAAAGGAAAACAATAAATCAGAGAACTACTGTGAACTATCGTTGGAGGTTGGTTGCCGAGTTGTGTGAAAATCGTAATTAGTGCAGCACTACTCATATCTACCGCAAATACACGTTTCAGAGAATAAAAACTTGAATGGCCACCTGCTATGTTCCGATGAAAACATTGACAACTAGAGGGGGAGCACTCGGGAGAGTGCAAAATCTCCGCCGCCAATACTGCTGGGTCACTCAAGTAACCTTATCTTATTCACATTAAATATGATGTCAACAGTGCTGACAGTTATAGTTCTTTTCTCCAACATTTTTTTTTGGGGGGGGGGTTGGGAATCACTTAAAACATGTAGAAATGCAAAAAAAAGAAATCGAATTTTGTAAAAAAAAGTTGCAAAAAAATTTTTTTTCTCTAACAATTTTTTTTTTGGGGGGGGGGGGGGGGGGGTTGGAAATCACTTAAAACATGTAGAAATGCAAAAAAAAAATTCAAATATTTTTTTCAAAATGGCCGCCATAGCGGCCATATTGGATTTTGGACCAAGTCCAAAATTTAATGGCATGATCCTTGGACCATACCTAACCCCCCCCCACCAAGTTTCGTCGAAATCCGTCGAGGAGTTTTTTCCGTAATACTGTTCACAAACAAACAAACAAACAAGCCGGTAGGCAACGAGGATTCGCTAGGATCGAAGCGCTGGATACGATGCTTTTCATTCTGACTGATCCACCGACGAATCATTGCCAAGACGTATTGGTTCACTAACAATTGTTCTTCTGCCTGGCAAGATTTTTCCTATTGCGTATTTTGCCAACTGGCACTCCTCATAAAAAAATGACGGTAAATAGACACCCCTTTTTGAAGGACTACCATTTGAAAAATAATCGGTTTGCTGGTTGTGCTGTGGAGCCTCGCGTTACACACACACACAAACCACACACACACACACACACACACCACACACACACACACACGGAAAACCCGATAAACTTCTCTCAATGCTCTAGTTTGACCACACCTCCTGAGCCACACAATATTTTTCATAAGCCACGCCCACTTTCTACGCCACTCCCACTTTAAATAATAAATAATTGGAGGTGGTGTGGGTCGTGGAATCTTTTGGTTAATAAATAAATAATTGAAGGGGTGTGTGGTCGTGGAACGTTTTCGGTAAATATAATAAATAGGTTGTGTGGTCGAATCGCTTTCGTAAATAAAATAGATAGATAGTGTGTGGGTCGTGGAATCGTTTTCGGTAAATAAATAAATAATTGGAGGTGGTGTGTGGATCTGAATCGTTTTCGCGTAAATAAATAAATAATTGAAGTGTTTTGGTGGAGACTCGTCTTCCGCGAAAAAATAAATAATTGGAGGCGGAGTGTGGGCACGGACTTATAATAACCTGGACCAGCAATGACATCTACTCGCAGCAGTGAGAACTGAAGTCACCGGAAATGGCT
>CM068959.1:110195074-110207602 GCA_035128595.1 Eptatretus atami
AGAAGAAGCATGGTGTGTTGTGTTAATCCTCTTCCTTTGTCTGATTGATATGATAATGTTGTGATCAATAAATTTCTTTCAAAAATTATAAAGTTCATTTCCAAGAATTTCTGCAGCACATTGCCCACCAAAGGCGTGCTGAGAAGTGTACTCCCACTTTGAGAGCGGAGTGCCCTATAGTGACCATTTTAAGCCACATATGCAAG
The DNA here is from genome assembly GCA_035128595.1 of Eptatretus atami. Taxonomy (NCBI): domain Eukaryota; kingdom Metazoa; phylum Chordata; class Myxini; order Myxiniformes; family Myxinidae; genus Eptatretus; species Eptatretus atami. The sequence continues at coordinate 110,195,281 of CM068959.1, forward strand.
TTCTAAGTTTCTGCCATCGTTGGAGCCAATGAAGCAACCCAATCGATCTATGGATTCCAGCTTGTGACTGCGTGCCCACTGTAACCACCTAGCACGGGCTTCATTCCTTTAGCACTCGGACAGCACAGCCATTCCATTTTGACATCACCAGAACCTAAAGCAAGAGGCAATTGTGCTCATCGAATTTCTTTCAAGATTGGACACTGCCTCACCAGAACAGCATTGCATCCAGCAGAAAAAATGTGAAATTAGAAAATCCATTTTACAAAAAACTATCCATTATTGCAGCACAGCAGAAAGCCATATGTTAATACAAGTTGAATGTCGATGTGATGGTGCTGTATCTCTTCCACGTAGCTTTCAACTTTCATTATGCAGCTTGTTCTTTGGTCAACTTAAGTTTATGGCTTATGCACTTATTCATCCTTACTTGTACCTCACAGGGCATTGTCGGCTCAAGATCGTGCAATTGCAGAACTTTCATTATTCCACCTATTCGTGATAAAATCAAGTGCAAAAAGGTGAGACGGTGGTTTCAGTCACAATGAGCTCTTTTATCTTGTGCTGTTCCTTTTGTTCAAGCTTTAGAAAAAAAAATTAGTACAGAGGTTAAGGCTAGACAACAGATGGAAACAAGCAAACTTGCAAACAAAGCATAGAGGTCTTTCCAAAATGAACAACCCTTTGGGGCACTGCTGAAGAGCCATAAATTAAAGCTTTGGTCTTGATGCGTAATCAGCGTATCAAAAATTATTCTTGAAATGCAAGCATTTTGGCTAGGCCTCGCTGTATGACCAAACAAACAAGCATAGGACACAGGCAAAGAAGACAAGAAGAAGAAGAGACAGACATGTAGAATGAGGCAAAACGAGACAGGCAGAATAAAAATGCATGGGTAGAGTGACAGAAGAGCCAGCAACATGGTAAATGCAGACAAGTGAAAATTTGGTGGGAATACAAAAGATCATGGGCTGATATTGAAGTCCATATGCCTGGTGTTGCCTTAATGGTTAGGGTGCGGGCTTGGGATTTGAGGGTCCTGGTTCAAACCCCGCTCAGCTGTGTTGAATTAATACCAGGTGGGTTAACTCGACCTGTCATCCTTCGAGGTCGGCAAAATGAGTGCCAGCATGCTGGTACACTGTGTCGAGTGCGGACCTGTCCAGGATTGTGCCCAATAGCCAAGAAGACTGCTTAAGCAGCACCAACGCTCTGCACAGAGTATGGTCCCAATGGATGGATGGATTGAAGTCCACACGAGCTGTTCGTTAACATAATGAAGGAAAGACTGGATCGACTCAGGAAGGCTATCAAAACGTATTGGAGTAAAAGGGGCAAAATACTTGGAGGTGACTACACTTGTAATGGTTAGCTGGATGAACACGTATAGCCGAGCTGTGCTCGACACGGATGAAGGGCTGAGAGTGCAGAGGGAGCAAGGCTTTGAGAGGGAAGTTACCACAAGCCACCGACGAGAAAGCAATGCGAGAGAAGCTGTCCCTGTGCTGCTCTGCCAAAAGATACCGATTACCCTCAGGGTAGTGAGAAGTAGTAGCAGCAGCAGCCCACAGAGTCTTGGATATGTTCATGCTGTCTACCCTGCGGAGGAATGCCATGAACACCAATAAGAGCTGATGACTCAAAGAAAGAACTTTAACTACAAATTACAAGTGACAGGCAGCCCTGGAGGTCAGTCGTGTGAAAGGCTCAAAGCACAACATTGGCAGATTGTACAGAGAAGGATCTCCAAATACTGCACCTCCACAGAAGTTGACCAGAAAGGAGTTGAGGGATATCCATGCTTTTTTTTTTTGCTGAGATAGAGTTAGAATTTCAGATTTTCCAGCTTGAGATTGGTTTTATATTGAAGCTTCATTTTGAAAATGAATTGAAATTTCATTGTTAACTCTGCCATCTTCGAAGATGCATGGAGGTTACTGTTTTCACCCCTTTGTTTGTTGGATTCGCTATATATGAGATATCCCTTATTGTCGGGTTTTCCGGCTGTCTGTCTGTGTGAATGTGTGTCTGCAACGCGAGGTCCACAGCACGAACCAGCGAACCGATTTCGATGAAACTTGCCAAAAGGTGGAATATATACTGGAATGCACGTTTGAATTTCGTTGCCTAGCAACCACCCGTTGCTGTACAGCGGCCGAAAACCGCGTACAGTATTTTCATACTTGTCCTTCAGTTTTGAGCAGAGAAACGAGACTTCGGAATTAAACACTTCGAGATATTTCGAAAATTTTACTCGAGCGATTTTTGATTTGTTTTATTTTTCAAATGGTAGTCCTTCAAAATCGGTGTGTATTTACCGTCATTTAAGTGTGATACAGTGTTTGTAGAGCTACACCGTCGTTCCACCTCGATCTCTCCTCGATCCAACGTTATTGACCAAAGTGAAAGGATCCAAAATAAATGGAATCACCGCATTTCTGTCTTTCTAATAATATGTTTATTTATTTACCGAAAACGATTCCCACCCACACACCACCTCAATTATTTATTTACCGAAAACGATTCCACGACCCACACTCACGGACTTCTTATAATACCTGGACCAGCACCCTCTGTCGACTGAAGTCGCCCATTTGCGTTGCCAATCCGAATTCACAGATTGAATATATTATCTGTGCCGAATTCTCGCTGGAAACAACATTTTTGTACAGCTTAAGAAGAACAGGATTTTCATTCACTAACAACAGTCTCCGCCGCCCTTATCACTACCAAGCTAATATAAGCTCTGCAGCACGAATCAATAAGGGGATGAGTACGAGGTGTACAATTCTCATGAATGATTATCATATCATATGTCATATGATCTGATGATGATCAATGTAATGTGTATAGCTAATCCCCTATGGCTAATATTTGTATTATTATACCATAAGGTGTAGCTTCAGCTAACCCTATATAATAGGCCTTATGGCCATAATAATATTATTGACCAATCATCAAACATTGAACAGACATCGGACAACTTAATAATATGATCTTAATTACAGACTAACCTATGGCCTCCTATTAATTGTGTATATTATAGAGGGTAGCTTTCTGTAGTAGGTCGAAGCATATTGAACAGTACCAGTCTCTTAATGTTTTCATGATATCATATATTATAGGCATAGTGGATGCAAGCTACCCCCTATGTGAGTAGCTTAAAGCTACCCGTATGGCCTATAATGTATTGATCATCATTGAAACATTGAACAGACATTGGACAACTTATAAACATGATCTATAATCTACACACTAATGAGACTGGTTTAATATCATTGACCTATGAAGATGACGATCAACATTATATCGCAGTAGGTTGAAACATAAGATATGTCGAAACTAGAAACACTTCAATGCAAATGGTTGTAAACTATTGATTGCAAATAGGATCAGTTTGCTGGTTTTTTCCTGATGGTTTATCTTTCAATCCAGTGTTCATGGTTCGAACATTGGTGACGAATCTTTGTAAGCACTACAGATGTGCGTATGAGAGAAAATACATGATTACAGTCTGCCTCCGTCTCAAACATGTGATCACTAAGCGAGCAAATGCTCTCCAATCGTTCCTGTTCTTCATGCACACTGATGCAAGATTGCAGATTCAGTAACTATCACGAGAATCTTGCCATTTCACCGCTAGAATTCTCTTAACACATTTTCAGTGGCTTCACATACTTGAACAACGCTTATGATGGAACGGTAAGCCACCCCTTTTTAACACCATCAGCGTATAGCGTAAATACATTATCATTTGCGTGAGAGCCAGCAAGCATTGACATTTGAGTGTCCGGTAACCATCCTAACCACATATCTGCATATATTAAACTGACTCCAGGAACACAGAAAGTTGTTAAAGGTGGAATATCGGCATAATCGTGGTACTCGTCATTGGCTGGCGGAGCTGCAAATCGTAGCGTCTGCTATGAGCATATCCTGCGCTTATCGGGACAGCCCTCTTGGTGATATTTTGAATGACACACTGTAGAGATGGTGTTGCATCCTGGGCTAACAGTTCCCCTTGTTGCTTTGATATCATGCCGCATCAGAAGACGCTTTATGCTGTATACTGTCTGGCTGTTGGATGTTATTGCCACATGCAGACGGAGCTCCAAAACAACTCGATGTGGTCCTGGCTAGCTTTATGTAAGCAAATACTTTAATGATGAATTTTGGGCTGGACATATGTCAGATAGATCCGAATGCATTTTTAATTATTGAAGGGTGAAGGATGGTACTACATTAGCGTCATGGAGGTAGATTTCTGATATCAAGATAGATACACCCCCAACCCTAAGGCGCGTAGGAAGCAAAATGTTTTTGGGGTAACATCAGGTTAGGTGACCGCGGAAGGACCCTCGGAACAGGGAGGGCCTGTGCCCCAAATGGACAAATATTTGAGCTACCGCCCAACTATTTACGCAGCCACGCGGTCGATGGGGAATTGAATCTCCAGAAAAAAATTGAATTCTCGACGCCTGGAAAATCATTTCCGGCGTATTCCTGGATATATCGTTTTTTTACATTTCTTTCAAATTATCGACTGTACTTGCATCATTTTAGATTATACTGGCGTTAGCGTTTAAATTGTAACTTCTTAAAAAAACTCTAAAAATAGATGACGATTGAAAGAAAAAAAAAGCATCAATAATGCCATTCTTACGATGAAAGGTGCATGGAGTCTTCCCAGACTTATTGCATCCGAACGCCACGCACTGCATTTTTACGTTTACCGGTTCAAAATACGCAAAATAGTTAAAACTCGAATGATCCAGTTTTTGAATTGCGCGCGACTGGCAACGCACATGCCGCTGACCATTTCCGGTGACTTCATTCTCACTCTGCGAGTAAGTGTCATTGCTGGTTCAGGTTATTATAAGTGCCCACACTCCGCTCCAATTATTATTTATTTCCGAAACATCTCCACCCAACACCACTTCAATTTTTATTATTACCGAACACCACGATCCACACACCACCTCCAATATTTTATTATTACCGAAGATTCCACGACCACACACTACTCCATATTATTTATTTACGAACGATTCCACGACCCACACCACTCCAATTATTATTATTTTACCGAAAACGATTCCCGACCCACCCACCTTCAATTATTATTTATTTACCAAAAACATTCCACGACCACACACCACCTCCAATTATTATTATTTAAGTGGGAGTGGCGTAGGAAAGTGCGTGGCTATGAATATTGTGGTCAGAGGTGTGGTCAAACTAGAGCATGAGAATTTATCGGGTTCCGTGTGTGTGTGTGGTGTTGTGTGTGTGTTGTGGTAACGCGAGTCCACAACACAACAGCAAACGATATTTTCAAATGGGGTCCTTCAAAATAGGGTGTCATTTACCGTCATTTTTTAGAGTGCCAGTTGGCAAAACGCAATAGAAAAATCTTCCAAGAACAATTGATGTGAACCATACGTTTGCATGAATCTTCGTGATCTCAGATGAACTTCCGCTCAATCTCGTCCCTCTCCTACCGCTTTGTGTTTGTTTGTTTGTGAACTAGATTAACGGAAAAAACTCCTCGACGGATTCGACGAACTTGGTGGGGGGTTAGGTATGGTCCAAGGATCATGCCATTAAATTTGGACTTTGGTCCAAATCCATATGGCCGCTATGCGCCATTTTGAAATAATATTGAATTTTTTTTTGCATTCTACATGTTTTAAGTGATTCCAACCCCCCCCCCCCCCCCCAAAAAAAAAATTGTTAGAAAAAAAATTTTTTGCAACTTTTTTAACAAAATTTCGATTTCTTTTTGCATTTCTACATTTTAAGTGATCCCAACCCCCCCCCCCCAAAAAAAAAAATTGGAGAAAGAACTATAACTGTACAGCCTGTTGACATCATATTAATATAAGATAAGGCACTTGAGTACCCACATATTCGCGGGATTCGCACCGCCAGTGTCCCCTCCTTATGTCAATGTTTCATCAACATAGCATCTCATTCATTATCTGAACGTGATTTAAGATGATGTGCTGCACTTACGATTTTCACACAACTCGCAACCAACCTCCAACGATAGTTCACAGTAGTTCTTGTTATTGTTTCCTTTTGTTATTATCGTTCATTGCATTTCTGACATTTGGCTGCAATATAGATAAACTAGAACGCCACAAAAGTGCATCACTCCCAGCTGAACAATTTAGGTTTTGTATCCCACCGATAGCAGATCTGTATCCGGACTTATTAAACTGAAATCGACTTGTTCTTTCACCTACCCAACTCGTCCATCAAATTGTCATAATCCTGGCACAAATTTGAGATATCATTTTGCCCTATCTCTCAATGGAAGAACACTTTTAAAATTCGTAATTCAGATCGATCTCAACAAATTAATCAATTAGTCTTGTCACACCCAACTGTCGCCATTTCGTACGAATCCGTCCATAACCTTTTTGAGATATCCGCTGACAAGACAGACAGACATAAACAAACAGGGGTAACAGGTAATAACCTCTATCATTCTTCGGTGGCGAAGGTTCCAGTGATTAATTGAAATAACAGTCCTCCCTGCTCATTTAGCGGTGAGATTTTTTTGCATTGTGATCCACAATGCAACTGTGAATTTGAGACGCATATTTTTTACCTCCAGGTGGACTGAGGTGCACCATATCTCAATGTGTGCAGACATCCTTCGTGCTTTTAAAGCGGAGCGTGAGAGTGGGAAGCAAAAAGCATCGCTTGTCAAGAGAAACCCTGTGAAGCAAGAGCTGGAAGCACTGCTCCATACTTACCCAAAACTTGGGCGCAAACGGCAAGGTAAGCATGGGGCTCCCTATCAGTACTTGGCTTGTTTATGCTCCTCGTAATACTTGATAGCCAGAACTTTACCATTCTTCAAGAATGGGAAGGCGAACGGACAAACCTCCAAATGAGTTTTCATTTTAGTATCTCTCTTGCTTCTACAGGTTTCTCTTGAACAAGCGATGCTTTTGCATCTCCCACATTCTCACGCTCCGCTTTAAAAGCACGAAGGATGTCTGCACAACATTGGATATGGATGCACCTCAGTCCCCTGGAGGTAAAAAATTGCGTCTAAACTTCACAGTTGCATTGTGGATCACAATGCAAAAACATCTCACCAGCTAAATGAGCAGGAGGACTCGTATTTCATTTAATCACTGAACCTCCGCCACCGAAGATGAATAGAGGTTATGTACCTGTTCACCCCTGTTTGTTTATGTCTGTCTGTCTGTCAGCAGGTATCTCAAAAAGTTATGGACGGATTCGGACGAAACTTGGCGGACAGGTTGGGTGTGACAAAGACTAATTGATTAGATTTTGGTGAAGATCAGAATCTGAATACCAGAATTTTTTAAAGTGATTCTTCACCATTGAGAGATAGGGCCAAAATGATATCTCAAAAACTTGTGCACGGATTATGACAAAATTTGATGGACGAGTTGGGTAGGTGACAAGAACAAGTCGATTTCAGTTTAATAAGGTCCGGATACAGATCTGGGCTATCGTGGGGATACAAAACCTAAATTGTTCAGCCTGGTGGAGGTATGCACTCTATTGTGTGCCGTTCTAGTTTATCTATATATGCAGCCAAATGTCAGAAATGCCATGAACGGATAATACAAAACAAAACAAAAGAAAACAATAAATCAGAGAACTACTGTGAACTATCGTTGGAGGTTGGTTGCCGAGTTGTGTGAAAATCGTAATTAGTGCAGCACTACTCATATCTACCGCAAATACACGTTTCAGAGAATAAAAACTTGAATGGCCACCTGCTATGTTTCGATTAAAACATTGACAACTAGAGGGGAGCACTCGGAGAGTGCAAAATCTCCGCCGCCAATACTGCTGGGTCACTCAAGTGAACCTTATCTTATTCATTAAATATGATGTCAACAGTGCTGACAGTTATAGTTCTTTTCTCCAACATTTTTTTTTGGGGGGGGGGGTTGTTGAATCACTTAAAACATGTAGAAATGCAAAAAAAAGAAATCGAAATTTTGTTTAAAAAAAAGTTGCAAAAAAATTTTTTTTCTCTAACAATTTTTTTTTTGGGGGGGGGGGGGGAGGGGGGGTTGGAAATCACTTAAAACATGTAGAAATGCAAAAAAAAAAAATTCAAATATTTTTTTCAAAAATGGCCGCCATAGCGGCCATATTGGATTTTGGACCAAGTCCAAAATTTAATGGCATGATCCTTGGACCATACCTAACCCCCCCCCACCAAGTTTCGTCGAAATCCGTCGAGGAGTTTTTTCCGTAATACTGTTCACAAACAAACAAACAAACAAGCCGGTAGGCAACGAGGGATTCGCTAGGATCGAAGCGCTGGATACGATGCTTTTCATTCTGACTGATCCACCGACGAAGATTCATTGCCAAGACGTATTTGTTCACATACAATTGTTCTTCTGCCTGGCAAGATTTTTCCTATTGCGTATTTTGCCAACTGGCACTCCTCATAAAAAAATGACGGTAAATAGACACCCTATTTTTGAAGGACTACCATTTGAAAAATAATCGGTTTGCTGGTTTGTGCTGTGGAGCCTCGCGTTACACACACACACACACACACACAACACACACACACACACACACACACACACACACACGGAAAAACCGATAAACTTCTCTCAATGCTCTAGTTTGACCACACCTCCTGAGCCACACAATATTTTTCATAAGCCACGCCCACTTTCCTACGCCACTCCCACTTTAAATAATAAATAATTGGAGGTGGATGTGGGGTCGTGGAATCGTTTTTGGTAAATAAATAAATAATTGAAGGTGGTGTGTGGGTCGTGGAATCGTTTTCGGTATAATAAATAAATAATTGGAGGTGGTGTGTGGGTCGTGGAATCGTTTTCGGTAAATAAATAAATAATTGGAGGTAGTGTGTGGGTCGTGGAATCGTTTTCGGTAAATAAATAAATAATTGGAGGTGGTGTGTGGATCGTGGAATCGTTTTCGGTAAATAAATAAATAATTGAAGGTGGTGTTTGGGTGGAGAATCGTTTCCGGAAAATAAATAAATAATTGGAGGCGGAGTGTGGGGCACGGACTTATAATAACCTGGACCAGCAATGACATCTACTCGCAGCAGTGAGAACTGAAGTCACCGGAAATGGCTCAGCGGCCATGTTGCGTTGCCACTCGCTCGTCGCGCGCAATTCAAAAAACCTGGAGATGCATTCAGAGTTTTAACTAATTTGCCGGTATTTTGAACCGGTAAACGTAAAAAATGCCAGTGCGTGGCGTTCGGATGCAATAATAAGTCTTGGAAGAGCTCCACATGCACCTTTCATCGGTAAGAATGCGATTATTGATGCTTTTTTTTTCTCTTTCAATCGTCAATCTATTTTTAGAGTATTATTTTTAAGAAGTTACAATTTAAACGCTAAACGCCAGTATAACAATCTAAATGATGGCAAAGTACAGTCGATAATTTGAAAGAAAATGTAAAAAAACGATATTATCCAGGAATACGCCGGAAAATGAGTTTTCCCAGGCGTCGAGAATTCAATTTTTTTTCTGGAGATTCATTCCCCCCATCGACCGCCGTGGCTGCGTAAATAGTTGGGCGGGTAGCTCACAATATTTGTCCATTTGGGGCACAGGCCCTCCCTGTTCCGAGGGTCCTGGCTCCGCGGTCCACCTAACCTGATGTTACCCCAAAATCATTTTGCTTCCTACGCGCCTTAGGGTAGGGGGTCGTATCTATCTTGATATCAGAAATCTACCTCCACTGACGCTAATTGTAGTACCCATCCTTCCATCCCTTCAAATGCCAATAATCAAAAAATGTCATTCGGATCTATCTGACATATGTCCAGCCCCAAAATTCATCTTTAAAGTATTTGCTTACATATAAGCTCAGCCAGGACCACATCGAGTTGTTCTTTGGAGCCGTCCGTCTAGCATGTGGTGGCAATAACAATCCAACAGCCAGACAGTATAACGCAGCATTACAAGCGTCTTCTGATGCGGCATGATATCAAAGCCAACAAGGGGAACTGTTCAGCCCAGGATGGCAACACGCATCCTCACAGCTGTGTCATTCAAAAATATCACCAAGAGGGCTGTCCCAGATAAGACGCAGGATATGCTCATAGCCAGACGCTACGATTTGCAGCTCCGCCAGCCAATGACGAGTCACCACGATTATGCCGATATTCCACCATTTAACAAACTTTCTGTTTCCTGGAGTCAGTTGTAACCTATATTGCAGGATATGTTGGTTAGGATGGTTAAGCGGACACTCAAATGTCAAGATTGCTTGCTGGCTCTCACGCAGAATGATAATGTCAATTTACCTGCCTATACGCTGATTGCTGTTAAAACAAGGGTGGCCTTACCGTTCCATCATCAAGCGTTGTTCAAGTATGTGAAGCCACTGAGAAATGTGTTAAGAGAATGCTAGCGGTGACAAATGGCAAGATTCCTCGTGATAGTTACCTGAAATCTGCAATCTCTGCATCAGTGTTGGCAGAAGTAGGATCGAGTGCATTTGACTCGCTTAGTGATCACATGTTTTGAGACGGAGGCAGACTGTAATCATGTATTTTCTCTCATACAGCACATCTGTGAGTGCTATACAAAGATTCGTCCCCACCATGTTGTTCGAACCATGAACACTGGATTGAAAGATAAAACCATCAGGAAAAAAATTCAGCAAACTGATCCTATTTGCACATCAATAGTTTACTAACCATTTGCATTGAAGTGTTTCTCCTAGGTTTCGACATATCTTATGTTTCAACCTACTGCGATTATAATAGTTGATCGTCATCTTCTATAGGTCAATGATATTAAACCAGTCTCATTAGTGTGTAGATTATAGATCATGTTTATTAAGGTTGTCCAATGTCTGTTCAATGTTTTCATGATTGATCAATACATTATAGGCCATACAGGGTAGCTTTAAGCTACTCACATAGGGGGTAGCTTTAAGCTATCCACTATGGCCTATAAATATATGATCAATCATGAAAACATTAATGAGACTGGTACTGGTTCAATATGCTTCGACCTACTACAGAAAGCTACCCTCTATAATATACACATATTAATAGGAGGCCATAGGTTAGTCTGTAGATTATAGATCATATTTATTAAGGTTGTCACGATGTCTGTTTCAATGTTTTTGATGATTGGTCAATATATTATTAATTATAGGCCATAAGGCCTATTATTATAGGGGTTAGCTGAAAGCTACCACCTTATGGCCTATAATAATACAAATATTATAGGCCATAGGGGATTAGCTATACACATTACATTGATCATCATCAGATCATATGACATATGATATGATAATCATTCATGAGAATTGTGACACCTCGTACTCACTCCCCTTATTGATTCGTGCTGCAGAGCTTATATTAGCTTGGTAGTGATAATGGGCGGCGGAGACTGTTGTTAGTGAAATGAAAATCCTGTTCTTCTTAAGCTGTACAAAAATGTTGTTTCCAGCGAGAAATTCGGCACAGATTAATATATTCAATCTGTGAATTCGGATTGGCAACGCAACTGGCACTTCAGTCGACAGAGGCCGTTGCTGGTCCAGGTTATTATAAGAAGTCCGTGAGTGTGGTCGTGGAACGTTTTCGGTAATAAATAATTGGAGGTGGTGTGTGGTGGGGAATCGTTTTCGGTAAATAAATAAACATATTATTAGAAAGACAGAAATGCCGGTGATTCCATTTATTTTGGATCCTTTTCACTTTGGTCAATAACGTTTGGATCGAGGAGAGATCGAAGGTGAACGACGGTGTAGCTCCTTACAAACACTGTATACACACCTTAAATGACGGTAAATAGACACCCGATTTTTGAAGGACTACCATTTGAAAATAAAACCTCAATCAAAAATCGCCTCGAGTAAAATTTTCGAAATATCTCGAAGTGTTTAATTCCGAAGTCTCGTTCTCTGCATTCAAAACTGAAGGACAAGTATTGAAAATACTGTACGCGGTTTTTCGGCCGCTGTACAGCAACGGTGGTTGCTAGGCAACGAAATTCAAACGTGCACATTCCCAGTATATATTCCACCTTTTGGCAAAGTTTCATCGAAATCGGTTCGCTGGTTCGTGCTGTGGAGCCTCGCGTTGCAGACACACATTCACACAGACAGACAGCCGGAAAACCCGACAATAAGGGATATCTCATATATAGCGAATCCAACAAACAAAGGGGTGAAAACAGTAACCTCCATGCATCTTCGAAGATGGCAGAGGTTAACAATGAAATTTCAATTCCAACATTTTCAAAATGAAGCTTCAATATAAAACCAATCTCAAAGCTGGAAAATCTGAAATTCTAACTCTAT
>CM068959.1:110251098-110291416 GCA_035128595.1 Eptatretus atami
ATCACAAATTTCCCGATTGGTTCAACACAATGGACCCAAATTACTCTTACTCTGTACAAAAGATTTTTAATTGTGTGCAGAGCATCACAGTCCACCATTTTGACCTACTTGAAGTCGCATGACTGGAACGAGCTTTGCAATCTGTTAGTCAGGAGCGGAACCTTGCTGCAAAATTTCAGCCGATCGGCCCAGCAGTTTGTCCGGAGACAGACAGACGGTGCACGATAACAACACCTTATCTGGAATTCCAATTCCAGATAAGCTAAAAATTATTTTATCTGGATCTAAACCAAAATCGAATCAATTAGTCGTCACACACCCAACCTGTCCTCCCAAGTTTCGTCCGAATCGGTAACTTTTTGATATATCCTGCTCAGAGACAAACAAACGGGTGAAAACATAGTCTGTGCACCTTCGGTGGCAGAGGTAAAAAGGCCAACATTGTTGTGCAATGTTAAAAGGAAGTATAAATTCAGAAAAATTCAAGGCCTGCAAAAAAAAAAATTCTTATGTTCTCTTGCATCGTCATCCCAAAGTTAGAAAATTCCAAAAACATTACCGATCCTTTAAATTTCTCCATTTCTTGTCCACCTCCTCCACAGTGAAGGTCATGCCCCCCTCCGTGTTGAGCTTCGTGGTGATTTTCTGCCACACATCCTTCCTCTTAATGAAGTGGTTATCAAAGGAGGCCTTGTTCTCTTCATACAAGCGAATGAGGGCTTTCACCTTTGTGTGACTCCAGACTGAGCATCGAAACAAGATAAGATACAAATTGCAATGATTAAAATGAAACTTGCAAAATATGTTCTCTCTGCATTGATAGGTTGGAGTGCGATAAGAAACCTCATCTATCCGCCTAATGATGGAAGCAACTCTTGTGGCCAGGTTGTGCAGAAAACCTCCTCGTGCAAAAGGAAGAAAATGTTTAAGGTTGAATTGATACTGAAGATTATGCATCATCAGAGCAATCATCAAAATAATCTTATTCTTAAAGGTGCTACAAACAATATAGCTTAGAATAATGTGTTCAACAAAATAATTTTCACAATAAAGATGATTATATCAGATCAAATTAATCACATGTAAAGGGAGATTATTTTGTGGCCATCTGTGTCAACATACTCTTTTTGCCGTCGTCCTCATGAACAACATCTTCATTTGGAATGCCTTCAGCTGAGGTTGTATTTGAGGATGAAGCTGGTTGGACTTCTTCCATAGTTCCTGCATGACTCAGAAATAAAATAAAAGTTCATTTAACAATAATCGAGAGCTTCAGATGAGCAATGTGTTAAAAAAAAAAAAAAGAAGGTATGTATACTACAAATGTAAATGAGTGTTGGCTTGCCATTGACTTCCTGATAAAGTTTGCCCAGCTCAGCACAAACTGGGTACCCCCCCAAAGTGACTTCAGCTAAGGTATCCTCATTGGGGACTTGGAGGTGGTTTTCTTTCCTTTGATCTTCAAATATCTTGATTGAATTGTATATGCACAATCCTGTAATTAAAAGAAGAAAAAAAAAATCATTTCACATGAATGATAACCAAAACCATGATGCTGTATGAGAGTCCAAACACCCATGAAGGTCTAATAATTACACAATAATCAAAAATTAAAATAATTCCACTATAACATGTTGAAATATTATCAGAATGTACAGTACCTTCAGACTCCAACTTTTTCACATTTTGTTGTGTTCGTCTGAATGTAAAATGGATTAAATTGATATTTTTGTCACTGAAAATTGAACTCGGCCTGAATGCAAAGCACTCTGGTGGAAACCGAGCACAGCTCATCACCCAATCTAACACCATCCCAACTGAAGCATGGTGGTGGCAGCATCATGCTACGGGGATGCTTTTCAGTGACGGGGACTGGGAGACTTGTAAGGTTAGAGGTAACAATGAAGGGAGCCAAATACAGGCTAATCATTGAGAACCTGCTTCAGAGTGCAAAAGACCTTCGACTGCGGCAAATATTGACTTTACAATAGGACAATGACCCCAAGCATACAACCAAAGCAACACTGGAATGGCTTCAGAACAAGTATGTGAAAGTCCTCAAGTGGCAAAACCAAAGCCCAGACTTGAATGCCATTGAGAATCTGTGGAAAGACTTGAAGATTGCTGTTGATCGACACTTCCCATCCAATTTCACAGGGCGTGAGCAAATCTACAAAGAAGAATGGAAGAAAATCCCCAAATCCAGATGTGCAAAGCTGATACAGACATACCCAAGAATACTCGAAGCTGTAATCGCTGCCATGAGCGTGTCTACAGAGTATTGACTCAAGGGGTTGAATACTTATCGATGCACGACATTTCAGCTTTTCATTTTTAATAGATTTGTAAAAATTTCTAAAAACATCTTTTCACTTTGTCATTATGGGGTATTTTGTGTGGATCGGTGATAATTTTTTTTTTTTAATTTAATCCATTTTAAATTCAGGCTGTAACAACAAAATGTGACAGAAGTTGAGGGGTGTGAATACTTTCTGAAGGCACTGTACATCAATGTTTCACTTTATGGCCGTGGGAGTGGTGGTTGATGTTAATAATTGGGTCAAAGTAACATCGAGTAGAAATAGGCCTGATCAGCCTGTCCCCCGCTGCGCTGCAAGAGATTGAGACGGCCGGTTAAAATTTTTATTTATTTAAAATAATCGCTTCTGTGTTTATTTATTTATTTACCATTGAACTTATTTGGTGTGTCTTTCCAGACAATAACTTTTTTCTTATTTTTTTAACCATTTGAGCTTTTGTCATCAAATTTACAACAAACCTAAATAATGAGAATACGGACAAAACCAATTAATAAAATGTGTTGTACATATATATCGATAGTTTTTGGCAAGTTTAGCTGGAGTACAAAGCGGACTTGGACAGGATTTGCATTTTGAGATGCTTTCGAGCTCGATATGGATCTGCCACTTTATGATGTGAGCCGAAAGAGAAAATTGATTTCATGCTCAATGATTGAAGAACAATTTTTAAAAAAAAGTTCCACCCAGCCCCAAACCACTTCTGCTCCTTTCCCACCACCTTGTAACTTGAACCCTGCCTCTAAACTGGGCATGGGGAACCTGTAGGCCGCAAGCGAGCCGGCCCGATATGGGCCAGTGGCATTGTTTTCATGCCACCCACGTGGTGATTTGTTTTTTTCAGTATTTTGCATATCGCTATTATATAGGAAGGGCTGGTAGGATAATGTGGAGGTGTGCAGACTTGCCAAGGAGCTGTCTCGTCTGGGTTCGAATCTTGACGCACCTGTAAACTGCCGTCCTGGTGTTTCGCATGCATTGCGATATGTACGTGTGTGTGTGTGTGTGTGTGTGTGTCCTACGGATGGATGTTAAACTGGGCGTCCCGATTGCTAGCATCAGTTGACGCACGTTAAAGACTCCATGGTGTCTTTCGCGAAGGGTGGGCGAGCTATCGCCGGCACCATGAACACATTACAAATTCCTGCACTTGCAGTCGAGTATTCTGTGTCGGAGAGGCGTCCCGTTCAAGTTGTAACCAACTCCCAGGGGCCGAGCCAATGAAACTGCCTCGACAGACAGATGCGCCTCACGACCAGTGATGTACGGCGAAGAAGAAGATTGAAAGTCCCACAATATGTATTTCCTCAAAAATGTTATAACTTGTTTAAACCCAATAAGTTTACATTAAACCATATTCACCACTACAACCGATAGTATCATTCTTGGCAGGAAGTGAACAGGAACAATGAAAGGACTACCTTCAAGAAGGAAATCCAACACAGGTGGAGGCTATTCAGTCCATCATGCCTGTGCGAACACACAGACCCAAGATCCAAAGAAAATGCCCCCCTCCCCCCCCAAAAAAGTTTTTAATTAATGATTAAATTAATAACAGGGGTGTGTGTTCAGTTACAAAACGGCTAGTTAGCGCTTGCCAAGCCACCCGTTCCGTAAGGTGTTCGGTTACCAAGTGTCCTGTAGGGCGCTCGCCAAGCGGCTTAAGCACTCTAGCAAGCACTCCATTCGAAACCGTCGATACGGAACGGGTGGCTCGGCAAGCGCTAACTAGCCGTTTTGTAACTGAACACACCCCACCGTTACTGGACTCGGAAAGGCTCCGAACTCTTCTATCCCCACCTTTGGTTCTCTCAAACCGCCTCCTCCCGTCTGAATCTCATTGAACGTACAAATCGTCTCGTTGCCTCCATTAACCGGTCATCAAGTCGATTTACACTTATCGAACAAACTAACAATATTATAAATATCAAACCACACACACAAACACCCAAACACACAAACACCCAAACACCCAAACACCCAAACACCCAAACACACAAACACCCAAACACCCAAACACACAAACACTTACGTCCATTCAAATGTTTAATCTCTTCCTCCTTGACGGTGGAGTTGAAGAAATAACCACCGATCGTTTTGAATCCCACCACGGCGGCCATTGCTGCTCACATACGCTGGGTGCTCCGCTCGCCAACTTATGCGGATGAAAGCGCTTGATTGGCTTGGCGAGCGGTACCAAGCGACGGCAAGCCGCTTGCTAAGGGAACACGCCCCTGGGATTGAACAGCTTGTGTTTGACCGATGGTGGGGGATGGTAATTGTCGGGGCGAACACGTGGTGGCGGTTGATGCGGTCCAATCCCTTCATGAAACGCTCGCCTGCGTCTGTAAACTGACGGAGTAGATCGTCGATGGTATGTTCCGTTACCAAGCGGCTTATCGTCCGCTTTGCGAGCCGCTCGGCAAGCCGAGCAAGCGATTAAGTCGAAGAGAGGTGCTTCTTATGTTTATCGTAAAAAATGTCATCGGATTAAAAAACGACACCACAACCAATGAAACGTCCAGACGTATATCCCCGTTATTCGTTTCTCATAAAATGATTGAAACTTGTATTATTTACTCGATTTTTATCCTAATCCTTCAAGATCTACAAAATGCCCCCCCCCCAAAAAAATTCACAATGGTAGGGTCCAGGGTGTACGGATAAGCTTTGCAGGGGATTCCTCCTTCTGACTCCCCATTTATTTATCTTTCTTTTTATTTATTGTTTCCATGGAGACCGCCATGTTGTAAGCGGTGCCGAGCACTCCGTTCCGTTTGAGTGCTTGCTTGAGCTCTTTAAATCAAGCAAGCCGCTTGGCAAGCGATAACAAGCTTGAACAGTAGTTGTATTGTTTGCAACCACATAAAAGGAAGTGACGTTACCTCGTTTGATTCGCCCAAGTATCCGGTGCGTCTTTGTGACCAATCAGCTTGTACAACGCTCGCCAAGCGGCTTAAGCACTCAGACAAGCACTCCAACGAAACGGTCGATAAGGAACGGCTGGCTCGGCATGCTGATTGGTGAAGGAATACACCCCCTGATACGGAAGTTTCTCCTTCCGTTCACCATCAGACTCAACCTCGTCAAATATCCATTATCGTACGAAATTGTTTTATACGTCACTAAGTACATTATAATATCAGGGTATCGTTGGTTGTGACGTCTTTTTTGGAATCAGGAAACATTTACCTAACTTCCGGTAGGAGGATAATTTAACAACAACAACAACAACAGCAGCAGCAGCACGACCCGGAAGAGCTTGTCAGGAAACTCCTCCTCTTTAACCAACATTTGTTCTGTTTTTTTTTTTTTTTTGTACCTCCACATTTGCATTGTCCCTTTATATATTAAATATATATATTTTTTGCAGTGGAAGCAACTCGAACATTTTGTGCTTTCTCCTGTTTGCTGTGTGCGCGGCCACTGCGTGCGGTGCGGCCGAAGACGAGCGCTTTCTCACAGTTGAGTTTGACGTGACTCCTGGCGGACAGGTTCATTCCTTCTCAAAGTCTCTGGTAAGGAAAAAACCTGATTGCCTATTACTCGTGTTTTTGGGCAAGAACAAATGCGGCGGCTCAAAATCTCATGGAAAAAGTGTGTGTGTGTGTGTGTGTGTGGTGTGTGTGTGGTGTGTGTATTGGGTAGTCGATCCAGTCGAAAAAAAAAAAAATATTTTTTTGAGATTTGTTCTACCCTTATCAGTATTTAAAATGGCGATTTCGATGAAACTTGGTTGGTAGGTTCATACCATGACCGAGTTGTGCGCAAATGAGAACCGTTGCTATGGAACACCGTGCCTAGCAACGGGACTTTAAAATTTTTGAAAAATCATAAAAAAATATTTTTTCGAATAAAAAAATCGGGCCACGAGCAAATGTGGCAGTACATTCAGCCATATTGTCAAAAATTTCCAGCCGGATCCTATGAAAACTGTCGGAGAAGATAGACTTTGAATGACCCTGGTCAAAAACAATAAAAAAAACGAGAGTTCGTTACATCTCAGAGACTATGAGTCATATACATGAAACTGGTATGGTAGGTTCATGGTATGTCCTAGTTATGTGTGAGAAAGAACCGTTGCTATGGCCCCTCCGTTGCCTAGCAACGGCCGAAAAACCTCTAAATGTGGGGGTATTTTAACGAAAAAACAATCTGCAGCATTAACCCTTGAAGCTAGAATCATGAATTTTCTTGTGCTTAATCCTCAGGTCATTCCCCATCGACCGGGCCCATCGCGTCAAGTTCTATTGGGTAGTCGACTACCCATGTCCGCCTACCGGCGTGTGTGTGTGTGTGTGTGTGTGTGTGTGTGTGTGTGTGTGTGTGTGTGTGTGTGCGCTATGTCTGGCCTTCTTCTTGGAACTACGCTGCAGTCATTGGTCTTTATTTTGTTTCAGACATTGAATTGCATAAATGAAAAATAAATTGCAAAGAATGGAAATAACTGTATAATTTGCCATTTTAAAACGCACTACAGCAACTTTCCACTCAACATTGTAGATGTGTTCCCAGAAAGTGCGACGTTAAGAAAAACGACATCAAACACATGAGATATTCCTATGGACTATATAATGTTGTTATAATGGGGGGTGGGGGGGGGGGATGTGTTCCCAGGGCACATTTTTGGTCACCCTAACATAACTTTAATCTCACTAAACTACACATTAGAGACAAATAATAAAAAATAAACAAATGGACAATGAAATGAACAGTTGCAGGGTTACTCACCAAAATGTAGCACCGACATGGCTTGTCGGGATGGGAGAGGTGCATGTGTAGAGTGGATGCGTTGCAAGGAGGGAGATCAGGCTTTCATGTCTCGGATGACCACTCAAATAATTTGTGGGTTGGGAAGGCAAATATGAGGTAAGCCCACAGTGATACGGCTCTCCCTCACCATGATTGGGCGTTCTGGTGAGTCGCGCGGTAAATCTGAAATTGAGAAATCTCCGATCGAGCAATCGAACTGCTGCGTGGCAAATCCAAAGGAAGAAGTCATCACGAAGGTGCTGCTAGACTGAGCGATCAAAGCACCTGGGAAATACAAATATTGTCCTGTATTTGTACGAAGATTAATCTTGTGTTGAGAAAACTGAGAAAGCTGCTCATGGCTGCAAAGCTTGGTGGACAAACATTGAGTGCTTGTATTACAATGTTTTAGGTGTTCATGTTTATTAAGGAGTTGTGAACTGCGGCAAAATGTAATGTGCTATGAGCCAGTGCTTATCATTTTTCTGTAGCTTCTTTTATATACGTATTATGTACACCAAAAAAGCACAAATTTTATTTGATAACAAACTTGTTGAACTATTTACAGTCCTAACTTATCCGAAAGGTCATCCCACAAATAATTCATATAATGTGTACAAAACATCTCACTAATATCCATGACACTGGAAATACCATAGCTGGCGATGCATTGTGAATGTTGGGGAGGAATTAACACCTAGATTGTTCTGACTGACAGTTTTGCTAACTACGGTAGTTGATTTTGCTTCATCTTATACTCCAAATAGACTTATCTATGAATGAATAAAGAAAAAGGGGGAATTGGCCAATTTGACTTGGACTCCACATTGACATGCGTTGAAAAATACAGTATCTTTTCATGACGGTATTTTTTGGAGTACAAGTTTAATTGGCTAATTTTTCGTTCCTTTATTCATAGACAAGTCTATTCGGAGTATAAGAGGAAGTAAAATCAACTACGGTCATTAGCAAAACTGTCAGTCAGGTCAATTGAGGTGTAAATTCCTCCCTGACACAAACAACACCTTGCCAGTTGCCATACTTCCAAGGTCATGAATATTAATTAGTGAGACTAGCAGATACCCGTCTATGACGGGTATGGGGGACAGGACGGATCACAATACTCGGTTATGGTAGTTTCTTTGGATGTTTTGCGCCGCATTCAACAGCTCAGTTCATATTGGTGGCGTGTCTGGGTGCCCATGGTAGCGTTTGAGACCGGTCGCTTTGGATTGTTGGCCTTGACACATAGTGCCGGATGAGTAACATGAACGATTTAACATATTCATCGTTTCTACATTACCTCCATCAACAGATTAACAACATGGCAGGATAATAGTCGTAAATGCTGAGTTGAATATACGTCCTGAACTCATGGACTTAGTTAAGTAAAGCACGTCGTCTGGGACTCGGCCGTCGGTTTGCCGCCGGTTTGTGATTGTGACGTCATCGATTCCCTCTTTGAAAATTCTATCTATATTGGATTTTTTGAATCTGCTTATCACCTGGCGTAAAATACATGGAACACATAATGTGAAGATTTCGGATGTATGGAACAGAATACGTTCGGAGAAAACTATGTTAGAAGTTCCAGGCTTACGCCCATGATATTATACATTATGATTACATTAATATTATGATAATGATATTCGATTTTTTGAATCCGCTATCACCTCTGCAAATACATTGGACACATAATGTGAAGATTTCGGATGTATGAACAGAATATGTTCGGAGAAAAGTGTGTTAGAAGTTCCAGGCTTACGCCCATTATATTCTGATGTTTTGTACATATTATTTGAATTATTTATGGGACAACCTTTTGGATAAATTAGGAATGTAAATATTTTTTTCAACACATATTTGTTATCAAGTCGAGTTGCAGTATTGAATACTATCTACAGAATCATTATCAGCACTGGTTTAATGCACATTACATTTTTCCAGTCCCAAACACATTTCTCGCTGACACTATTTCCTGTGCGCCGTCATAGTCCCACCATTTTCCTCAGCGAACCTAATGACTTCCAACTTAAAAGCTGCTGTGTACGACTTGCGTGACTTTACGGGAGGCACTTTGAGATGACTTAGTAAGGATATCTGCATGTGATTGGAATTGCAAGGGATCGATCAAAACTTAATTGATGAGTGTGTGCTCATTATTGATTGGATGGTTTCGCATGCAGGTCAGTGAACTGATTAATGTTTAATTGCTCACCCAATCGGCAAACGTTCTTGGCAATGATTTCTTTCATGTGTTTTAAATTAACAATTATACAATTTATTTCAGAAAAGATCACGCTTTCACAAATTTTTTTCGTTTATGCAATTCAATGTCTTTTAACCATATAGATAAGTCGATTATGAGCATAAGTCAAGGACCGGATTTCCAGGGGCAAAAAAGTATCGACGTATGTATACGCTGAAAAATATGGCATACAAAATTACTTCTGCTTTTACAATCCCATGACTTAATGCTGTACTTTGGTCCACCATGTCTTGGCTAAATGTTTCCGGTGTTGCGTTCCCCCTCAACTCATGGCAGAGCCATGTCATCATGTTTGGACATTTACATGCAGATAGCCATTGTCGAAGAAATTCTCAATTCCTCCTGTACATTTGAGTCATTTATTAAAAACAAACATAAACAAATAGAACAAGGGAACGATATGTAATCTGAAGCTGACAAAAGTGTAAAAATACATCTGGGTATCTCCTCAAACCAACATTCCATTAGAGCTAAAATAATATCTCCAACCAGACTTTCAGACACCAAATATAATTATTTATATGAGAAATCCTTAATAAGCAGAATAAATTAAAACAATAGGTAATTCTATAATTCTGAATAACGATGAAAGATTACTTGAAAGGTCAATCTGTTTTGGGCACCTTTACAAGGCAGATTGATCATCTTTCAATACAGAAAAACAGATACAAGGTCATTTAAAATGTAAATATGTATTATTAAGATAGATACATGTTCAGCACATAGAATTGTAATAATCATGTCATATTTATGCCTGGTGTTGGCTTAATGGTTAGAGTGGTGGGCTTGGGATCCGAGGGTCCTGCGTTCAAATCCTGCTCAGCTGTTGAATTAATACCAGGTGGGGTTGACTCTGCCTGTCATCCTTCCGAGGGCGGCAAAATGAGTGCCAGCTTGCTGGTATCCTGCGTCGGAGTGGCGACCCGTCCAGGATTGTGCCCAATAGCCAAGGAAACTGCTTAGGCAGCACCAACGCTCTGCACAGAATATGGTCCTGATGGATGGATGTCATATTTGAGTACATTTTCCATTATAGATTTACAACAATACATTTACTTTTCAATCAAGTTTAATTGGCAACATTTTATTACCGCCGCCACAGAAGGTGAAGGAGGTTATGTTTTCACCCCTTTCTGTCTGTTTGTTTGTCTGTTTGTGTGCAGGATATCTCAAAAAGTTTTGGACGGATCCAGATGAAATTTTGTAGACAGATTCGATGTGTGACAAGAACGAATTGTTTAGATTTTGGTGAAGATCCAGATTCCGGATCCAGCTACTTGAGTTTTTAAAGTGATTCTTCACCATTGAGAGATAGGGCTAAACTGATATAAAGCAGGATATCTCAAAAAGTTGTGGACGGATTCGGACGAAACTTGGTGGACATGTTGGGTGTGTGGCAAGGACGAATTCATTCGATTTTGGTGAAGATCCGGATCTGGATACGAGAGTTATTTAATCTCAAAGTGATTCTTCACCATTGAGAGATCGGGCCAAAAACGATATATAGCATGATATTTCAAAAATGTTTTGCGCCCGATATGTTCTCGTGGATCAGGCATTGCGTGATGGAGGTATGTGCTCTACAGAGTGCCCTTCTAGTTATTGTTATTATTATTATTATTATTATTATTTATCACCCTCAAACACATTTTGGAGAAATTTGCATCGACACCATCAATATATTCTGAAACAGGTGAAGCATATTGGGTACAATTTTCTGTGAATGCATATCAAGGTGTTTCTATCAATTCCACACAAGCTGTGTTGATTCTTTTCTTTCTCACTGTTTTATCAACAACCCCACCTCCTTTTTCAAATCCTTTTCTTACTGTTGTGTGTTTGTTTTTTTTACTTGGCAGCATACATTTACCTGCACATTCACATATGCTGCCCAAGGAGGAACAAATGAGGTGAGGAATTGTGCAAACAAACATCATTGTATATACTGTATTAGCAAATACCCTTCACTGCACATATCAAAAAAATGACGTGTTTTATAATCGTGTCATGAATGGCTTAGCTGACTTCACCTATGTTACTGAAAATACAAGGTTTTGATGAATCCTCGTAAATATTTTATTTAAAAAATGAGTGTACAAATTGCTTTTTGGTCACACTAAAGTTTAAGGAGCTTTTTGTTTTTTCACTTTGTGTATTTATATACTGAGTCGTGGTTTCCTTTAAGAAATTTGGAAGCTGATTCAATTTGAATTGTAGTCATCCTGCACTCATGCCGGGGATGGAGAACCTATCTCCCCCAGTGAAGTTGGAGAAAACACTCGCCAAATGATGTAATTCTGTGCATTTTCAAACCATTCTGAAGTTTTAAAGATGCTGTGCAAGTATAATTTTATTCAGAAAAATGACTCGTTTGCTCAAAGTAGGATTAAGTTTCACAGTTTAGATGTATAAATCAAACCGTCTGAGCGTGCAATGCTGTTAGCTTGGCTGCCAGATGAACTAACTCCTTAAGCTGGACGTGACTCCTCTCCTCTGGACTTTCTTCTCTGTCTCAATTGCAGTGGTGACTTCCTCACTGATTAACTTTTTCCAAATCTCTAACTGTTGAATCCCAAAGTAAAGACTGCACATTGATTGAACTTCTTCAAATGGTGCTCTTCCTGGATATCTTTAACTGCTCTCCCCAAATCTTTCAACCGTTTCCATGCTCCACCAACGGTTTCTGTTTAAACGAACACACCTTTCTTGTAACCGTTCGACTCAACATAGAGGGCAAACCTGCAAATACATGTTCAAATGTCCAGCCCACACCCAAGCTGGTGCAGGTGGTGGGGTAAAGTTTTGGAATAAAAAGTAAATATTTTAGGCTTGTGATGATGTAAATTGTGATTTAAATTTTTTTTCAGGTATGTTTTTTTTATTGTATTTTTGCCATTAAGTATGTGCAGTATCTTTAGCAATGCATACATACATCGTCATATTTCATGCACTTTTTTTAAAAAACAATTTGACCTCGTTTTACTCTTATCACCTTTGAAATCACCTTCAAAGTCAAAATCAGAGATTGCATCCACCCAGATCATGTCGCGTCCACCCAGATTGCATCCACTAGCATGGATGCCCTTTATTAACATGAAAAGGGTATCCTCACTTTTCCTAGAGCAATTTTGAATGCTGGCAGGTCGATTAAAAATTAATTTTTTTTGTTCCGCCCTTCCAAGGTCGAAGACGGGAGACATTGAAATGAGCTCCGACCGACCGACTGATCATCCGTCCATGTACTTTTTGTGTACACGATATTTCAAAAACCGTTCAAGATTTAGCTTTCATATCACAAATATCTATTCCTCATACCACCCAAAAGGCGGGGGACCTCGAGTATCAGCTGCTCGTCATTTATTTGGTTTTTGCATTCATATCTGACCTAATCACACCTTTATGCCCCAACAAAAATGCCATGCTCTACCAGCGATAATCTCTTGCTAATTCTTCACATTATGATGAAGACTTTTGGCAATGAAACATTTTACGTATCCACTCATTTTCGGATAATATCTCTCTTAAAATGGTGTGTTTTTCTCGTTCCTCTTTCTTAAGATTTGGCTTCGAAATGAAAATCCCGACATAAGAAACCTGTTGGTTTAATTGAGGAGGGATTGATTAACAAAGTGTACGATTAAGGTTGTTCGTTTTCACATATGACAAAGCTTGTTTTTAATGCTATTATATTTCTCTTTTATTTTATTCTCTGTTGGAAAAAGAGTTTATTTATGTTTGTGAGTGTATTTTCAATTGTATGTTATTTTTATGGATGTTAGTTCCTGAAGGGAAAAGGAAAATTCTTCCATCCCCCCCCCCCCCCTACTACCACCACACCCCCCTTTTATACCCACTTCATTGGCAGTATGCAATTTTGTTGACAGTAATGTGTTAATCTATGGGCGAAACTTCCGTATTTTAAGGAATTCCGTATTTTTGTAACGATCCATACGCAGGTTTCTGTATGTTCGTCATCAGAGAGACTCATCAGAGTTGCTGAGAGAGACTCAAATGAGATTTGTTAAATGAGTCCGTGAGCATCAGCTGAGGCTGTATGGACATGTGGCTCGTTTTCCTGACGCTGATCCCGCTCACCAGATTCTCTCAGCGAGGGAGCCTCTTGAGTGGAGGAGATCAATGGGCCAACCACGTGCCTCGTGGTTGCAACCGGTTGATCGGCATCTCAATGAGATGTGATGGGCCAGGCGTCTGCCTGGGGGATGGCCAGACAGAGGCCCTTGGAGTACTGGCGGAAAGTGGACGCAGTGACGTGCTGCTTCTGCGCATGATCCCATACCTAACTTGACGTGTCATCACAAAGGCATGCCGTGATTATAGGGAATTGTGATGCTATTCTGATCTGCTGATTAGTTTGTTAACCCATTTCACCCGGATGGGGTGAAATGCTAACACACTAATGCATCGTGACCACGATTATGTGAATTACTCCCATGGTAGTTTTTATTAACCTCCGCCATCGAAGATGGACGGAGGTTACTGTTTTCACCCCTGTCTGTTTGTTACTTACGAAATCTAAAGATTTCGTAAGTATATTGATGACTTCCGTCCTCTGTTTGTGTGTTTGTAGGCACGATAACTCGAGAACAGAAGAAGCTACCAATGTCAAATTACACCACGTGATTCAGGAGGGTGATGGCTAGCGCTGATTAGATTTTGTTCAAAATCGGTCAAAGGTCAAGGTCACAGTGAGGTCAAACATAATTCCGTAAATTCATGTGGAGAAATGGAGTATTTTTGCTTCGCTCGACGTTACGAGTTCGTTTTAACTTCGATTTAATTTTGTCTTCGGTTTTTGCGATCGCTTAGGACGCTTAACACTGGGTTGTCGAAATTCTGGTAAAATCGGATGTTTTGGAGACGTTTTAAGATTGTATAAAAAATATTTCACTCGCCGGTCACGGCTCGTCACGTGGTGCAGCGCGCTCGAGCAGAGGCGTCGTTGAGTCACGTAAAGGTTTTCCGTGTGCGCGCTGACGGTGTTTTCGTAAAGATGGTGTTTAAAAGTCATTTTTTTATCCAAATAAAGGTTATCGTCGCATGCCTGACTCGCTAAGCCATCGGATTATGTAAAGATTGTTGGTGGATGGCCGAATATTAGGGTTTTGTGACTTTGATAAAATAATATTAAATATTGCGTGGAGAAATGGAGATTTTTGCTTCGGTGGACGTTACGATTTTTGATGGTTTGGTACAGAATCATCGTAGAAACTTCTGGTTTGCGTCGCTACCTTCTCTAGAGACAGATTTTATTAGACAAGGTCAGAGGTCAAGTTGACGATTTCGTAAGTACCAGTCTATGACTGTTTGTTTGTTTGTTTGTTTGTTTGTGAACAGTATTACGGGAAAACTCCTCGACGGATTTCGACGAACTTGGTGGGGGGGATTAGGTATGGTCCAAGGATCATGCATTATATTTTGGACTTGGTACAAATCCAATATGGTCGCTATGGCGGCCATTTTGAAAAAATATTTGAATTTTTGTTTTTGCATTTTTTTTTTGCATTTCTACATGTTTTAAGTGATTTCCAACCCCCCCCCCCCCCAAAAAAAATTGTTAGAGAAAAAAAAACAAAATTTTGCAACTTTTTTTTCAAAAAATTTCGATATTTTTTTTTGGGGCATTTCTACATGCGCGTCATCTAGTTCAAAAATGTATTGGGCCCGACATGTTCTCATGGATCGGCATTGCGTGGCGGAGGTATGCGCTCTACGAGAGCCCTTCTAGTTATGAGCTGTTTTGGTAGAAGTTAGCCACGTGCAAAAGCTTGCAAGCGCGTTACGGTGATTAGATGTCCGCCAGGCAGGAGACCGTGTGTGTACGTCGGTGTTACGTATCCACCTTCCTCGCCGGAAGATTCATCTGACTGGTTATGACGTTGGAATGGCATTTTATTCGTTTACATCATGAGTATTTGTTCACATTTTATTTTGTTATATTAATGGCGTAATATTAATTTGTGTTTGGAATGATGCTCTTTGGAATGACAATATAGTGATTGAGTCGATAAGAAGACGGAGGAGATTGTAAAAGGGAAATGGAAGGCAGGGTTTCCCCGATCAGAATGGAAGATTGTGACGTTCATTCATCCCTCGTGGGTGATTTATAATAGCTGGAGAAGACAGCTTGAGTTGTCACCGAGACGGGACTTACTATTTATCCTTTGGTAGAATTCTTCTTCAATCGTCTCACAAAAGGTCGAGGAGAACTTGCGCTCCATTGTGATCTGTAGCAGAGTCTTTTTGCCTTTCATGTTATAATATGTAAATATTCTTGAGCTCGGGTTGATCGGGGTTTTCTGGAAGTGGGTGCATCCGGAAGCGAGACGAGCGGGTTGTTCGGTCGTGGGTGGAATTAAGGATGGACTCAGATTCTGAACTCTTCGGATGTCTTTTCCTTCCACGCTAAAGATCCGCCTGCTTGGCATTATGGGCGCGAACGACCACCATTTGCTGGTGTCTATCAGTTGCACCACTCTACAGAGATCGTCTGCCTGGTGTTCTGCTGAAAAGGGCAACCCTTATCATGGGGAGTTTCGCTGGTAACGATTCTTCCCTTCATATTGGCATCTTCGTGTGGCTCGTGTGTAAAGAGCCCTTATTCGCCTTTGTGCCACCTTGCACGTCTCGTGTTGCCTTACGCGGGTTGGTGAAGATCGTCTGATGAGTCCGGAGTCAATTTCTTCTTGGTTCCTTCATCAACATTCCTGCCTTCGGCCCTGCCGGGTTCCAGAGAGCTATTCAACAAAGTACCTTGGCAACTTACCATTCCCTTGTGGCATTTGAATTCCTTTCAGACGTATTCCTGTCACTTATACGTTCACAACTCCAACTGCTGGCCAACGCTGATGCAGTGCCCACTGATGCAGTGCCCCCGTTACTCATTTTGCTAACCTTGGAAGGATGACGGGCTGAGTCAACCTGCCTGGTGTTATTTCAACAGTAGGAGAGAGGCTCAAATCCATGACCCTAAGATGTTAAGCCAGCCACCCTAACTGTTAAGCCAACACCAGGCTCCAGCAATGAATGTTCAGGTGAAATAAAAAAAATTCTTCCCCAAATATCACTTTTCATTTGCATAGTTTTTTTGTTACAATATGGACAGCATCACCCCCAAAATACATATTTTGACATCAATTTTTCAAAATTTTCCCGAGGGAGCAGACCCCCGTAGACCCCCGTTGGAAAATATCCTTTTCCCTTTTTTTCAAAATTTCTGCAGTTTCACCCATGTGCTAATTGTTAATTCAACTTTTCAAACCATTTATACAATTTGTGGTCAAATTAATAGAACTTCAACAAGTTTATTTACTAATCGCTGATGGTGCAGTCCATCCCTATCAGAATGATCTGGTCTGCTTACACATGCTGTTTGACTGCTGGCATAACGGCCAAATTTTACCGCTAGTCAATCACTAAAAATCAGTTTGCAACCAATCTGTTGCAAAATATCATTTGAGAAATAATATGAATAGGTGTTTATAGGAGATGAAACTTCATTCTCGTGCTTTGAATGTCGTGGAGTTAAATTCCTCTTTGAACTATGTTTAAAAAAAGCATATATTGGAATTGGCAACACCATTGCCTTTTAAGTGTTTCGCGTTTGGCAGCTGCCTGTCATGAAAAAACCTATTCAATGGCCTGTCTTTTGTGCACTACCTCCACACTGCTTATTTAAATATTTGATTCTCAATCTGTTTATTTAAAGGTAATGCCAATCGTTGTGGGTCTGGTATTTATTGCAGAAATGGCATTTGAGCCTTGGAGCTTCAGATGACTCTGCAGTGTACTCGTGTTCAATCATGAGGTAAGACGGTGTGTATGATATTTACTTGGAGAATGTATGGTATATATTGTTACGGCTGTGGAAATTCGCATTACACCATAAAGGGCCCTCAGGTGAGATATCTCGATAGGTACATGTGTAGTTAGCCCAAACCCGTTGTATAGAGGGAATTTATGTGATCCATTCGGGCTGCGATCCTCCAGTTAGTCGTTTTTCTTTCCCTATCTTTGATTTCAAATGAACAAAAACTGCCAAGGATGCTGGTGGGCTTTTCCCCGCCATTCTTCCCCGCGCTTGGTGTGAGGGAAGGGGGTGGGGGAGGGCAGCTCGCCGCCGATTGGTGGATGGACAGCGTGAGGCGGTCGGGGTGAGGGAACGCCCCTTTTCGAGAACCCTCTAGAAGGAGGGTGGAGCCGGAAACGGGGCGGAGTGAAGGGCGGAGCCCCGCGCTATAAAAGTCGGACACGGGCGGGGCGCGCTCCCTCTTTCCTCTTCGTCCTGGAGCTGGTCTCGTCGTTCGTCTTGGCTGGTGGTCTGGTCTTCTGTCGGTGCGGGTCCCGAGACCCCGCTGGCGGGACGGAGCGTCTGCCATTCCCCTCTCCCGACCCCGAGCATCAACGGTTCCCCCCCCCTTTATCGCGCGGAGATAGCGCCGGAAACCCCGTCCGTGGCGTCGAGCGGCCAACACGTGCCGGCGCGAAGCACGCCGGAGAGACTCGCCGACCACGCCAGGGCACGGAGTCGGGGCCAGGCGCGACCACGCCGACGGACGTGGGAGAGGGACTCGACGGCCCACAGGGAAGTCGCCACTTTTCTTTTCTTTGGGTTTGTGTAAATGACTGTGGGTGGCGCCTGTCCGACAAGTAGAACTGTTTAAGTGTTGCCGTGTGTACGCGTATTCGGTTTTAACTCTTGCTTTCGCTTTATATGTGCATTTTGATTATTGTGACTGTAAATACGTGCCTTCCGTGCTGGTCTGTGTGAATTAAACGTGCTTGTGTGAACTTGTTCCCCGTTTCGCTGCGTCCTTTCCTTTGTTTGACTCTCCATCCTGCTTCACGTAAGGGGTTCGTAGTGGGTGCAACATCCCGGTAATTAATCGGAACCGTCAAGGCCGACGATAACACCGCTCGGTTATCACTGTAGCACGGAACGGACCGTTAAGCGGTTCGTGTCCGGAGTCGGCCTGTGGCGTGGTACGATCGCCGGTCGACCATTCGCGCAGGTACTTAGGTAATGATCGAATTGGCGAGCAACTCATCCTGCGCGGGTGGCAATTGGCACATCGAGGTTAAACCCCCACCGTGACTAGCTCCCGCTTGTTCGAGAGGGTCACTGAGAATGTCCGTCCGGTGGGCGACGTGCCGCGAATTCGAGTTACTGCCGTTCGCACGCGGCGGGCGCCGAATCTCAACAATAAATTCAAATCGCTTTTCCAATTTGTTAATTATATTGCAGTATCTTTCCATAAGTTATACATTATTATGTGGACAGTACGTATCTCCAAAATAAAAAAAATAAATAAAAACTTACTCTATATCTACTTGACATGCAGTAATCGTCACTGGAACGGCTTTCTAATTATTTTTTTTCACAATTCTCTTTATTCATTCTAATTCCTGCTTTTTCTTCTTTTTTCATCTCTTTTACTCTATTCTTCTCTTTCGTTATCTATCTTTATAAGGAGAAGTGAATTCTTGCAGAAATTTTTCTGTAAGGCTCACTTCGCTGTGCCTAGATGGGTTTGAGGGTAATGAAGTAGCGGCTGAAACCCAAATCCTATCCGGGTTCCTCCTGATGACTCCATCTTTGCTCTTTACTTCTTCGGGTTCCTTCTTGGTCTTCCATTTCATTCTCCAGCTTTATGAACATACACAACTTCTACGACCATAACCTAACTATTATCCTCTCCTCATAAACTTAATAACACCAAACAAATGTGTGACTATGAATTTGCGATCGACATCGAACAAAGCAATGCTCTTTCATTTTTAGTGTCTGTTATCACTAATCTCTGAACATTAAGCCGAACACACAGAAGCTTACAAAACTGCAGTCAAACCCTATATTGTTTACCTATGAAGTGTTGATCTCGCAATATTCCAGACAGTTGTGTAATTGCAGAATATAATTTTTGGCATCAATTTAACCATCCTCAGTGATGTAATGGTTCGAGCATCTGCTCTGAGTCTGGATGGTCGGTGGTTCGAACTCCGGGTGAGTCATAAGAAGGACTTTAAAAATGGTACGTGCTGCTTTCTTGCTTGACGCTCAGCATTTAAAAGGATACAGCACGGCCAAACAACCAGGAGTTGGTAATAATAGCGCAGACTTTGATGGTAATAACACAAGCCTCCTGTATCGAAGTTTCTTTCTTGCAAGGGAACTCATGCTAATTCACACAGCTTTGCTTATAGTATGTACAACAGGATCCAGTTTACTTAGTCATGGCCAAAAATATTGGCACCATTGCACTTTTTTCAAATAATGCACCATTTCTTCCAGAAAATTGTTGAAATTGAAAAATCTTTTGGTATCCATAGATGTATTTCTTTGGTTTGCAGTGGAACAAAACAAAAAAAGCTGAAAAAAATTACTAAATCTTAGCTTATTCCACACAGAAATCCGAAAATGGCCCGGACAATATTATTGGCACCTTTTAGCAGTTGTGAAAAAAATTAGATTTCAAGCAGGTGATTCTCCTTTACTTTGGAACTGAACTCACGTGTTGTGAGTTACAGATGCCTGCAATATAAAAATCACTCATTCAACCAGTTTGAACAGAGAAAAGGAGTCATTGTGCTGTTTTGTGTCACTGTGTGTACCACAATGAGCATGGACAAAAGAAAGAAAACCAGAGAATTGTCTGAGGAGGTCAGATACAAGATTGTAGCCAAGCATGGACAAGCTCCTGTGTCCACCGTATGCAATGCTATCAGGAAGTTTAAGACCCGTGGCACTGTAGCCAACCTCCCTGGATGTGGCCACAAGAGAAAACTTGATCGAAGATTGCAGCGAAAGATTGGTCTAATGGTGGAAAAAACACCTCGATCAACTGCCAAACAGATTCAAGCTGACCTTCAGATACAAGGTATGACAGTTTCAACCCACACCATCCGTCGCTGACTCGATGAAAGGGGGTTCTATGGTAAGAGACCCAGAATGACCACACTGCTGAGGGGGAGACATAAGAAAGCCCGACTGGAGTTTGCCAAAACACACCTGAACAAAACAAAATCCTTCTGGGAGAATGTCCTGTGGACAGATGAGACCAAATTAGAGCTTTTTGGTAAAGCTCATCATCTCTATATTTAAAAAAACAAAATGAAACTTTCAAAGAAAAGAACACCTTCCCTACAGTCAATCATGGAGGAGGTTCAGTGATGTTTTGGGGTTGCTGTGCTGCCTCTGGCACTGGGTACCTTGAATGTGTGCATGGCATCATGAAATCAGGTGATTACAAAGTCATTTTGGAGCACAATGTTCAACCCAGTGTCAGAAAGCTGGGTCTCCATCAAACGTCATGGGTTTTACAGCAGGACGATGACCCCAAACACACTTCAAAAATCACCCAGGAATGGTTCAACACAAAATGCTGGACTGCTCTGAAGTGGCCAGCAATTAATTCAGATCTAAATCCCATTGAACACCTGTGGGGAGACCTGAAAACAGCAGTTGGGAGAAGGCACCCTTCAAATCTCGGAGAACTGGAGCAGTTTGCACAAGAAGAGTGGGCCAAACTGTCAGTAGAGGTGCAGGAACCTCATTCATGTCTATAGGAAGTGCTTTACTGCAGTTATTGTGTGCAGTTTGTTATTTTGTCTTTACTTTACTTTATGCACTGCAAAAAAAAGTTCTTTTGTCCAAAGGCTGTGCTACCAAATATTAAGTCGAGGGTGTCAATAATTTTTTGTCAATGCCATTTCTTTTTATTTTCTGATTTAAAAGGATATATTAAGTTCTGAATCAAAAACAAAGGTTCTGTAATATTAACAGTGAAATAAAGAATTGTGAAGACCAAATACTTTTGTCAATTTCAACTTATTTTTTGAGAAAATTGTGAGTTATTTGAAAAAAGTGCAAGGGTGCCAATATTTTTGGCCACGACTGTATTTGAGCATTTATTACTGTTGGTGTAAAAGTTTGAATATTATATTTTCTGCATGAATTTTTCATTATAATTTTGAGATTGTCGTTCCCAGTCATCCTTTGTACTCACTCGATCACCCTTTTGACTTTCCTGATTGGCATCTAAGAAAGGCTGTTGGTACTATTGCACTGACAACTTTCCAACACTAACCCGAACCTGCAAGGGAAATACCAATGAACAACTCCAGACTTTGTTCCTGCCGTTTCAGACCTCAGGGAAAGTCCTACCTGTTCTTCACGCAGTTCAAAGTGGAAACGATTGGAGGAACCATCGAATTTGCTGATGCATTTGTGAGTCGAGATGCATCTCAATCGATCATCCTTTCTTTTCTTTAACTCACCCCTCACCCCTGTGCATATGGAATATATAGATGGTTTCAAATGAAAATGAATACTGCTGTAATATATAATTCGTTCCAAAAAATGATCTTTGTCTCGAAGCTCGATCCAATTACCGCTGTTATCCGTAACTTTGATTGGATTGGCTTATGTTTGCCGGGCATCGAGAATACGCGTCGCTTGCCAATCTCGCTTGCAAATGCCAATGTCATTGGAAGCCAAAGTTTCTGCATGGCTGAAAAACTTTGATGGCGAAAGATGGTGAGGTAATTGAGGGATACGATCATAAAAAAAGTGAATCCTTGTTGCTGTTACACACACTCAAATCGAATCATTATGGATTGTAAACTTTGAGGTCGGTATAAATAAACTCTTTGTGGCAGGAACCAGCAGAAAAACCAAAACAAACATCAGGGAAATCCCTTCCCACCAAAATGTCCAGATTGAAGGATTGGACTTGGATTTGACTGGCTGAAGACTTTGATTCGGATGCAGTGGCACGCAGACAGACTCATAAGTCTGACTGTACCAAATTAATCAAACACGATTGTTTACAATCTGACTGATTGCCAATCGATACCGACCGGGCGGGAAATGTTGTCGAACGGTACTTATCCTGACTAAACACGTGCTATTCTAAGCCATTTCTGCAAAATAATTGATTATATATTGCGCTGACTTTTCTATTTGACAAAAACCATCGCGTCACATAGAAATAAGGAGTCGAGGAGAATCAAGAAGAGGAACAAGAAGCAGCCACAATAAATTGCTGACCAATGTATGCATTGTCAAACAGTTCCAGATTAGCTTTTCGATAATGCTCATTTAATGCCTGGAGAGAAAGCAGTGGACATCAGATCTCCTTATAAAGGAGGTTTATCTGTTTCTGTAGGTGTGCAAAGAAAACGCGGACACCGTTTGACCAAGAGACATGTGTACTGTCGATATCTAAGGGAGTGTGTCGGACCTGGGCATGGCCACAATATTGTTACGAATTTCGGTCCGCCCAGCGTGCGATCGGCCACGTAACTCGAATCGCGACCGCGTCGCCCACCGGAAGGACAATTCAGTCGTGACCTCCCGGAACAACGCCGGGAGCTGTCACGGGTGAGTCTTTCGACCTCACCACAATCATGCCAATTGGCCACCCGCGCAGGATAGGGTTGTTCGCCAAACTTACCGACCTAAGTACCTGCGCGAGTAGTTAAACGGGCGATCGTACCTCGCCGCTGGCCGGCCTAGGACACGAACCGTTTAAGCGGTCCGTTCCGTGCTTCAGTGAAACCGAGCGGTGTTATCGCCGACCCCGACGGATGTGATTCTATTTACTGGGTGCTTACACCTTCTACCATTCCTCCGTGACGCAAGATGGAACTTTCAAACAAGGGAAAGGACGCAACGAAATGGGAACAGTTCAACAAGCACATTTATTCACACTCAGACAACAGCAGTATTTACAGCCATACAGTAAATCATGCACGTACACAGTGAAAGCAAGCAAAGGCCGAGTTACAACCGAATATATCACACATTTACTTAAACAGGTACTTTACAAGACGGCGCCACCACATGCACTTACACAAAAGCAAAGAAAGCCACCCTCAAAGACAAGGGTGGCAGACAGGTCCGTGGACCAAATGTACGTGGAACCTGGATGAGCGGCCAGGTCCACGAGACCGAAGGGTCTTACCCGCCGCCTTGGCGCGATGGCAGAGCAACGCAATGTCAGCGTAGCCGCGCCTGACTTCGTGCCCCTGCGTGGCCGGTGAGCTCTCTCCGGCGTTCTCCGCGCAGGCACGTGTTTCACAGTCGGCACACGGTTGGGGAGGGGAACGGACGGGGTTACCGGCGCTCTCTCAGCGCGGATGGGGGGGGGATTGTTATGCCCGGTATGGGAGGGTTTGTGCCCGGTATGGGGAGTGTTGTTGAGGCTCTTTTAGCAATGTCGATGCCCTCCTGGCGAGACGGGGGTTATCGGCGCTCTCTCAGCGCAAAGCTCGGTTTGGGAGAGGGGAACTGCTGCCGCTCCCTTCAGCGAGTCGGCGCTCTGGACCGCACTGGCTCCGGCAAAACTCCTCCTGGCTGTGGCTCCACAATGCCCCTTCTCCGGTGGTGTCCCCTCAGCCCTCTGGCTTGCCTCTGAGCCCTTCTCCGCGTCCCTGCTCCACTCAGCAACTCGCCCTCCTCGCCCCTCAACTTCGACCTGAGCTTCGTTCCGAAGATGCTTCCTCTCCATCGACCGTCCCCCGTCTGCCCCGTCTGCTGCCATCTGCTCCTCTGCTGCCATCTGCCCGTCTGCCGTCTGCCGCGAGCTCCGTGTGCTCGCCCTTGTATAGGCCGGGGAGTGGAAAAATCCAACCCCCGACCTATGACCTTCGACCTCTGGAAAGCGTACCTGGTTAAATCACCAGGCCTTGCCCTGTCAGCGTGACCCCTGACCCTGGCAAAGCCGACGTGTAGGAATCACCAAAGCCTCGCACTGTCAGCGTGACCCTGACCCGGCAAAGCGTACGTGGTTGAAATCACCAAAGCCTCGCCTATCAGCTCAGCTTTACCCCTTCGAGCTGATGGTGTGTAATGCACCAAGCTCCGTCCGCCCGCGCGCTTCGTCCCGCCCGACCAGCCGATGTGGTGTGCGTGTTCGGGCTTCGTCCCGACGAGCCGATGGTGTAACGCACGAGTCCGTCCGCCACGCGGCTTCGTTTCACCCGACCAGCCGATGTGTGTATGCGGTTTCGCCGGGCTTCTGTCCGCCGACCGATGCGTGTAATGCATCGGTCCGTCCGCACGCGGCTTCGTTTCGCCGACCAGCCGATGTGTGTATGCGGGTTTCGCCGGGGCTTCTGTCCCGCCGAACCGATGCGTGTAATGCATCGAGTCCGCCGCCACGCGGCTTCGTTTCGCCCGACCAGCCGATGTGTATTGCGGGTTTCGCGGCCTTTGTCCCCGAACGATGCGTGTAATGCTCGAGTCCGTCCGTGAAGGAGTTCATATGCAAATTGAGGATCACATCGGTTTGGAGGCGGGGACATGCAAATTTGAGGATCACTCGGGTTTGGAGGCGGGGATACACCACTGATGCTCAGCCATTGGACGGATGAAAAGTGGGCGTGTATGATTCCTGATCGATTTCTCCTTCAAAAGGATCACTTCACGACCAATGGCACGACGTTCGGTAACGGTGTTCTATTTCTCTGTTCAAATCATATTGTCTGGACGTGGTAAAAATCACCGAACGGCTTTGGACAGCTGCGTTCGGTGTTGACTCTGGGACGAAGGCGACTTCGTTTGCGGGTGGTGTTTGTTGATGGTAGTGGAGGGAGAAAGGCGAAGGTGGTCGGGGTTTGCTGTGGTGGTTTGGGGATGGTGTTGTGGTGGCGATCTGGTTGTGGGGATGCTTGGTCCAAAATAATGATAGAGAAAAGAAAAACGGCTAACTCAAAGGATCACAGCCCTGTGAACACGGAAATTCCCTTTAAACAACGGTGGGGAAATCTAACTACACATATACTTATCGGTATAACTGACCTGAGGACCTTCATGGTGTAGTGCCAATTTCCACGGCCGCAACAATAACTTTATTTTTATTGGGGTGTCACTGATTCCTGTGGGTGGAGGAGGTGGTGCTTTTACCAGAAATAGTACATTGACTCAAGAAAAAAAAACAATTGGCAATATTTTGTTCAGTTTGGCAAACATTTTTGTTCCACTTCAAAAAAAGAAAAAAAACCCAGGTGAAACCCTGTCAGGATGACACCGAGATTCGAACCCAGATTAGAGTGTAACTACCTCTAGGCTGTCCTTCGAACCTCACAAATTATTACAAGGTAATTGATCAACAGGTAAAGGCTAGTCTAGTGTTGGCTTAGTGGTTAGGGTGACTGGCTTGGGATCTTAGGGTCCTGAGTTTGAGGCCTGTTGGCTGCTGAAGTCACACCAGGTGGGGTTGAGTCAGCCTGTCATCCTTCTGAGGTCGGCGAAATGAGTACCAGGGCACAGCATCAGTGGCATAGTCGTGCCCCAACAAAATGATAGCTACCCGGCAGCCAAGCTGCCATATGCAAGAAGAAGAAGTGGAGGTAAAGGCCATGTTGCCATAATCTACATCCAAGTACTCCAACACTGTAGTTGGTGCTAATTAACATAGTTAGCCCAAGCAAGGAATTTTCCCAGGGAACAGTACACAATGGCCTTCCATTTTCGACATACACTGCAAGATCTCGAACATCCACAATGTAAGTGCAGGTGATGTGGTTTGCTTTAATTCCAAATCTAAAGAACACCAGCTTCCACAATTTCAGATGTGCCACAACTTCAAAGTTGGCCTCCAAAGCCAGCCGCCGACTGGGCATCCTCCGTCGTACAAAGTCCTTCCTTGGCACGCCTGAACTATTAACATACAAGGATTTCATCTGCAACTTGATGGAGGACTGCTTTCCCCTCTGGTCTGGCTCCCCAGCCTCACACCTTGCTCAGATTGATGCCGTGGAAACCAAGGCCGTCAAAATTATTGGAATCTCCATGATGAAGCTGAGTCTATACTCCAGTCCCTGGCCATTAGACCTGTAGGAATTTTGAGGTGGATGAGTTTTCTCACTGGATCTCGTTAGGGCATGCTTAAAAAAAAAAAAAACAGCCTTTTTACAGCCATTTTTCCCTGCTGAGCAGGGGTTAGCTTTTTGCGGGCTCCATGCAATCATGGTTCCCTTCTTGAGGCAATGTTTTATGGCCGGATGCCCTTCCTGATGCCAACCCCGGTCTCCTCTTACGACACACAGGGATATGGTACACCTATTCACCTATTCTAACCGGGGCATACACTGGGACCAGTACACCGGTACTCATTTCACCGACCTCGGAAGGATGACAGGTTGAGTCAACCCCCTGGTGTTAATTCAGTGACCAACGGGGCTCGAACTCAGGACCCTAGGATCGCAAGCCAGCCACCCTAACCACTAAGCCAGCCACCCTAACCACTAAGCCAACACCAGGCTTCCGAGGGCATGCTTAAAGGGAGGGGAAAATCTTGGGTAGATATCTGGCATCATGGGCCTAAGTTTTTTATGACGCCATATTGTTTTGGGCAAAAGGGTAAAGTACCCACTTTCAGGTTTCATCATTTTTCTCTACTTCTGGTGACAGCTGTGACAAATGTGACATGTTCCTTGGATTCCTCATGAAATTTCCTGTAAAATGAGACTAGTTTTACCCTCCTGGGGGTGATTGGTTGTATATTTGTAAAGGAATATGAAAATTCTTACATCTAGTATGTCTTCTGAAGTGCCTCATTAGAGCTGACAGGGAGGGAAACTGGATCCTCTACCTGCACACAGTAAAGGAGGCCCTTCCTGTTTTTCATGTATTTCATAGAGTTAACAACGTAAAATGGTGTTAACTGTTCCTAGAGCAAATGCTGGATCTTGAGAGACGCCATCCTGAGGTTTATGATAAGTTCATGAAAGGCCATTTTGTTGTTCGAAGAACAAATGGAAACTTTAATGCAGTTGGTGTCGACATGGCTCTTGAACAGACAATAAACGGATCTCAGACGTCAACTGGAGGGATCATTGGCCAAATAATACGAAAACAAACTATATTGCTGAATGGGAGCTTGCCTATCATGAGGTCCTTCTTATTCAAAAAGCATTTCAAGGCCACTGAACATTACACAAGTTGATTATGAGCTGATAATGCACCACAAGCTTTCAGGAAGGCTCAGGGTTCAAACGGAAGCCAACATCCAACAAATGCTGCAGTTTGTCGAAAGCAGAGAAAACCCATATCTCAGCGGAGGTGAGGTCAGGCTCCACAGCATATTAACCAATGAATGTGTGCCAGCATCAAATGCCAAAAAGTTACTCCAGTTTTTGACAACAGGGAAAGAAGCTTATTCAATGTTTCGTGAGGAAAGGTATATCTCACGTTCAAAACCTCGATCAGCTCCAATCCACAAGCAAAAGCTACACACTTTTCAAACTGCAACAGGCTCAGATGTATCATCAAACCAGTAACCTGTAAATACTGTCAAATAATTATTACAAGCTCAAAGGACTGTTGACATTGCTAAGGAAAGAGGAATGGCAATGGCAGAAATCCTTAACCATGACGTTCCGTCTTCTTCCTTACGAGATCTTCCTTACGAGGCTTAGTAGAGCCACTACTAAACCGATGAAATCACAGCTCACGTCTGAGTTAATCAAAACACTATGTAGCACAGACTTCAATTTTCAAAAAGAGCAAACACTGAAAACTAGCATTGCTATTGATGTCATGAATCGGTTTAACAGAACGCCAATCAAGGGACACAACACATTTGAAGATTTGTTCACAACACTGGATAATGATGTAAACAATGTCTGCAGATTCAGTCGTGTTGAATATGTATTTGATAGCTATCTGCCATCATCGATCAAAAATGCAGAGAGAGAAAGAAGATCTTCTGTCGAACCACTAGCTTTGACGTCCATTACCCCTGCTACGAAGCTTCCTGTGCAAATGGACAGGTTCTGGGCATCAGTTGGCAATAAAATTTTGATTCAAGATGCTCTGAAACAGATTCTACTAGAGGTATCGGCTAATCGGCTGTGGGAAACTGTCGTAACTGGTGTGTTCCTTGAAAGTGGACCGATCCCTGCAGTAGCTGTAAAAAGGCAGTAGCATTAGCACAGCCGAGGACATACTTCAGGCACCTATTGAAGAGAGGCCGACTGTGCAGCGCGATCCCTCACATTTCCACTCATTTAAACAAGGATCACAGCATGCAATCATACTGTTGCGAATTCGCGCCCGTCGGCGTGCGATCGGCCACGCGAGTCCGAACCGCGACGCGCTCGCCCACCGGACGGACAATTCAGTTCGTGCCCTCCGGCTAACGCCGGGATCCAGTCACGGTGGGCCTTTCGACCTCACCACAATCGTGCCAATCGCACCCGCGTAGGATAGGGTTGTTCGCCAAATCGACCTACCTAAGTACCCACGCGGATGGTAAACCGGGCGATCGTACCTCGCCGCAGGTCGACTCCGGACACGAGCCGCTTGGGCGGCCGTTCCGTACTATCGGGATAACGAGCGTGTGTATCGTCGACTCGACGGTTCAGATTATTTACCGGGCGTTTTGTACCCACTACGAACCCTTTACGTGAAGCAGGATGGAGGTTCAATTAAAGAAAAGACGAAGCGAAACGGGAAACAGTTCACACAATGCACATTTATTCCGCGGCACGCGGAGCACACATATAGCACACGTATTTACAGCACAATTAACGATTGCACATATATCACACAGAAACAAAGAAATGCACATATAAAAGGAGTTAAAACCGACTACACGACACACGGACCACTTATCAGTTACTACCTTACAAGACACGGCGCCACAAACACGCATTCACACCGAAGCAAAGAAAAGACCCCTCAAAGCAAGGGAGTCAGACTGGGCCCGTGGGCCTAATGCGCGTGGAACCTGGATGAGCGGCCAGGCCCACGAGACCGAAGGGTCCTACCCGCGCCTCGTGGCGAGCCGCAGAATGTCGCTGCACGGCGGTTCCGTGGGCACCTGCTGTGTGTAAGTGGAACGGGCCGCCCTGTCGCACTCTCTCAGCGCGGGGGAAAAAGGGGGGAATTGTTTATGCTCTGGGAGGGAGTATGCTGGCTTGCTCGAATCCCGCGACGCGAGCCTCCAGGTCCACCTCACCGTTCGCCTCCGCAGCCTCTGCCCACCGATCTCGCCTCACCGATCTCTCGAGCTCCGTCTCCAACGACCCAGCCCAACTGACTTCCTCACCGATCTGCTGCTCCACCTACACTCTCTGAGCTCCTCACGTGCGCTCGCCTTTTTATCGGCTTCGGGAACCCACCATATGCAAATATCGATCCAAAACTCAGGGGCGGGGAGCCACGCTCGCCGATTGGACGAGAAAAAGGGGGCGTGTATCATTCCTGATCCTCAAATTTGGCATATGCGATTTTCGTCAGGCGCGTCTGGAGGCGGGCGCAAGCCGCCCCGCGCTTCCTGATTGGGGGATCAGATGTGGCGTGCATCATTCCTGATCCGAATTCCTCAGAAAACCCCGCCATCTGCACTCGCGTCTCGCGTGTCTCGCTGAAGACAGCTCGACGCTCGGCGTCCACAGGTGGCGCGGAATGGCCGTAGGAGAAGGTGGTGGAGGGTTCTGGCGGGTGTCCGATGGCCATGGCGCTGTTTGGAATGGCGTGATGTGAGTTTGCGGTAGCGAGTGTGAAGGTAGGTTTTTGCTGCTGGCGTTGTTGTTGTTTTGGCCGTGGGTGGCTCAAACAAAGGAGAACAGAAAAAACGCCTAACTCAAAGGATCGCAGCCCGAATGAATCACATTAATTCCCTCTATACAATGGTTTGGGCTAACTACACATGTACTTAGAAATATATCTCACCTACGGGACCTTTATGGTGTTTGCGAATTTCCAGAGCCGTAACACTACCCCCTCCCCTTTTACAGGACTCGTCCCGGTCGTCAAATTATCGTGTGCCATCATGTGTAGTTTCTCCCTAGTACGTTTTACCTACGGATCCCTGAGTGCGACATTCATGTATTCGTGTCCCAAATAAATAACCTGAGGGCTGAGTAACTAACTAAACAAACTCACTCACACGGACGACTTAAATAAAATTGCCGGCGCTAACACATACATGCCGGGGGCGCACTCATATTTACAATACAACTTAACACCTAACTTACAAATTTACACAAACCATGGCCCAGGATCAATGGACTCTGCAAAAGAAAAGCAGTCAGCAGGGAGCCAGGCTGCTCGCATGCAGTCTCTGCTCAAACAATGCAGGTGACAGGGAACGTGCCGGCTGCTCACACGCAGTCCTAGGCCTTCCCTTTTATAAAATGAACCCAGTGAACCACAACGGTGCATGGGCTGCACAAACGCAGTCTCCTGGTGCGGCTGCCTGCAAGGCAGTCCCTGCAAACACTGAACGGCACTGACGCATGCACAAAACGGTGCACGGGCTGCTCAATGCAGTCCCGCGTGCAGATGGATGGAATGAACGCAAACACGGTGCACGGGCCGCCACTGCAGGCCCGTGTTGCAGCTGCCAACAGGACAGTTCCTGCAGCTTGCAAACTGTTGCTTGTTGATCCTGGCGCACATGGAAATGAACAGGGTGCAAGCAAAATTGAACGGGGCAAATGACAATGTGGGCAGTGGGCATGGCATGGCAAAGGTAAAGGCAGGCAAGGCCACTGCAGGCAAAACACCGGCAGATGATCGGGCGGCACAGGCCTTGCAATAAAAACAACAGCCGTCGGACGATCCGGCCGGCACAGGCCTTGCAGCAAACAGCCGACGGGACGATCCGACCGGCACAGCCTTGCAGCACAACGCAGCCAGCGACGAAGTGGCCGGCCTCTTGCCGTGCAGTGCAGGTTGGTGGAGGGAGTACCGTGGTGCTGGCCAC
Organism: Eptatretus atami; assembly: GCA_035128595.1. NCBI lineage: Eukaryota > Metazoa > Chordata > Myxini > Myxiniformes > Myxinidae > Eptatretus > Eptatretus atami. Next base: position 110,282,175 of record CM068959.1, read on the forward strand.
TCGCAGAAGCGGGCTCGGACCTACCCTACCTGTCTCCTCCCACTATCGCCTTTGCCTGTCACTGTACCTACCCACTCCCTTAATTTGTAAAAACCCATTTAGCCCCAACTTATTTTTTTTTGTTGTTTTTATTTTCACCCTCTTCCCCTCTATAAATCGTCCCCTAACCCTTTACTGTCTCTGTTCGGCTAACCTATCCTGTCACTAGCCTACTCCCACCCTACGTTCCCTTCCCGGAGGGAATAAAGGAGGGCTAGCGTCCCGTGCCGAGGCCAACCAAGCCTCAAGATGGCCTCCCCAGATCTCAGCGATCTAACCCAAAGTGGGTCCAGCGGCCCACAACGAGAGCGAAGGGATGGATGGTGCGGAGGGGTACACTTCCTATCTACCCTAACGTTAACCTTTAAACTACCCCGGGGCTTTCAACAAGCGCCTCTCGCTTACACTATTGGTTCTAACAACCCAGATTCCCGTCGCCTGTGTTGGTGTCCTTACAGTTTCGGGCCTTGCCCTCGAATTTTCCCTCGTGCCCTTGCACGGTCTCATGGCTGGGACGCGTGGCTCCTTTGGCAGGCACGACCCTCTGCGAATCCCCTACAATGGCACCCCCGGTCACTACACTGCTCCGAGCCTACCAGCTCCCTAAACACCAGGAGTGCCCCCATGGCAACTCCCCTGAAACGCACACGTGGCAGGCTGGCGCCCCGGCCCCTTTCGAGGGTCACCCGTGCCCCCGACACTGCCACGGCGCAACGGCGCTCCGGCCCCCGCACCAAGGGGCGCACCCGTGCCCACTACGCTAAACCCGGCCCCCCATGGGCCCTTGGCCTACCACGGCCGACTAGCCCGGTGCCCGGGGTACCCACTCAGCGATACTCACCGTTCGCAGCCACGCTCCCAGCCGTCAACAGGGCTCCTGCACCCCTCCAAATGGGTTCGAGCCTACACTCCCACCAACAGCAAAACGACCTCCATTTTGTCAATTTAACTAACCCAGCTAACTCACTCTACCACTGACCCCGGGTCCTTGGGCGGGAGTCACTCCTCCCCCCAATCACTCATCGCACCATGCATTCCACAATCGCTCCATACACTCAGACCCGCTGCCCTACTCACACAACACGTACTCACGCCAACTCACCAACTCTTCAACACACTCATCGCTGAATCCTGCCATCCTTCAACTACCTCCCCTAACTACCTCGTGCTCCCACGTCGTCCCTTACACTACAGCACGTTCCTTTTAACACTACGTAGCTAAGCTACGTCCCCTCTACACATCCACAGTCTGTCACTGTCTCCAAATCCTCAAAAAATTATTTCCCATCCTAAAGCTCACTACAATCCCTCACCTAATCCATTCCACGGGCTCCATGAGGACTTACCCCTGCCCCATGAAGCCGGTCTAGCTAACTAACCCTTCCCCTAGCTAGTTCCATTCCTGTGCCCTGGTAAGGGGGTCTTTCACCCCTTGCCCAGGGAATCCTGTTCACCCGAAAGCGAGGCTTGCTATTGTTAATTTATTATTTTTTTTTTCCAAATTCTGCGCAGCACCAGCGCGGCAACTCACAGCTCACGCACTTTGCACCTTGCCCGTGACGTCATGCAGCTGCACGCGTACCTCGTCCCTCTTGGACGGTACCATCCGGCAGGATTCACCCTTCCTGCCGGATTCCAACCCTACGTGCAGCCATGACGTCACCCTGCGCAGCCCCAAAAGCAAACCTCGCACTCCGAGGGGCTCCCCACGCGAACACATGTGCTTTGCCCGTTGGAGCTTAACACAACGTCGCGTGGAGAACCCGTCCGCGTCAAATCCGTTATCCTGCCTAACCTTTGGTCCGTCCGCGGGATCGGCAAATCCACCGCTGGCGTTTCCGACGACCGCTTCACTCCGCAACGAGCACGTGGGGTCTCGTGCGTTGCACAGCACGGACTCGCGCTCGCTGCTGGTTGAACCCGGCGCGGTCCCGAAGCAACTACGGCCGCTACCCGGCTTTGTCCCTCTGTCGCCGTCGTCTCCGTTCCACCCACGCACACCTGCGTGTCACGACGCACAGACTCCACTCCATCACACTCACATTCACACCGGGAGACGCGGCTGCATGCTCACGCATGCCGACCGACATCTCCCTCCACATACAGAGACCTACACACACGGTCTCCCTCACACGGACCCTCTCACTTGCACAGGGGTCTCACTCACTCCTGGGTCTCATCCACACACGGCTGCTGGGAGGCACGCACTCCGGCACACTTGTCACCCCACCACTCACACACGGGGTCGCTTCACCCACGGGGACACACTCACACCTTGCGTGCCGCAAAAGCACGCATCTCCGCACACTCGCAAACACACACCCCTGCACAACCACACTGGGGATTCGTGTCCCCACAAGGGTTCCCGGGCCTCTATAACCCCCCAAGCTACACGTGCACCCATCCAGCAGCACTCGTCCCTGTCAACCCGCGAAGCACGACCGAACCCACTGTCGTGATTCGCCTCAAGGGGCATACTTCCTCCCTCGTTCCTGGAGGCAGCCATCCAGCTGCTCACACCGGGTCCCTACCAGTCCGCGAGCTCACCCCCATTATCCTCCACTACTTCTGTGTGTGTGTGTCTGTTCTTTAACCCCGTCATTATCATGCAGCTCTCCTCTATTTTCTCTTTCTTCCGCATCTCTATACATTTGTTAGTTTCTGTTTCTTTCTGGAGTTTTTCCATCTCTCTGGACTTCAATTTCATTCTCTCCTTCAGTTCATTAATTTCAAAACTCGTATAGTTTTTGTTTTCTCCCACTTTCCTCATGCTCCTCATTTTCCAATCTCATCGTTTCTCTCAGAGTGTTCATTCCTTCCTGTGTTTCATTCGCTGCTCTCTCATTACCCTTCCTTGCTTCCTCTCCTGTCCTTCCTTCTCCAGTTTCCATGGTTTGCTTCATTTGGTTAATCTCTTTCTTGTGTTCATTTGCTGCTGTCTCATTACTCTTCCTTGTTTCTTCTCGTGTCCTTCCTTCTCCAGTTTCATGGTTTGCTTCATTTGGTTAATCTCCTTCTTGTGTTTCAGTTGCTGCTGTCTCATTACTCTTCCTTGCTTCCTCTCCTGTCCTCCTTCTCCAGTTTCATGGTTTGCTTCATTGGTTAATCTCCTTCTTGTGTTCAGTTGCTGCTGTCTCATTACTCTCCTTGTTTCTTCTCCTGTCTTTCCTTCTGCAGTTTCATGGTTTTTCATGTGGTTAATTTCCTTTTGTGTTTCATTCGCTGTTCTTTGTCTACCTCTTCGCACTCCAGCCTTGCTTTTCTTTCAATGGTCAACCTCGGCTTCATGTCTTTTGTTTCTATCCCATTGTCCTCTCGTTCTTCCCTCTCCAATCTCGTTGTGTCCTTCAATCCCTGATTTCTCCTCCTGCTTCATCCTTCCTTCAACTTCTCCTCGTATTCCAACCTATTTTTTTCCTTTGTCGTTCAGTTTCCAATTCATACTCTTTCAGTTTTTTATTCCACTGTCTTTCTTGTTCCTCGTTCTGCCAATCTCATTATTTCTTTCAACTGACTGATTTCTTTCTCCTGTCGAATCTTTTTCTTTCAGGACTCTTTCTTGTTCCTCATTCTGCAATCGTCGTGTTTCCTTCCATTGATCGATTTCCTTCTTCTGTCTCATTCGTTCTTCCATCATTACTCTTTCTTGCATCTCATTCTTTAATCTGGCCTTTGCTTCCAGCTGTTTCGATTTGTACAGTGTGGTTCCTTAACGTTTCATTCTCCGTCTCGTTCTTCTCTCTCAACATCCTCAGCTCGTTTTGTAACTCAGAAGCTTTCTTTTCGCAATTCCTTTTTTCAACGTCCCCAGGCTCATCTTGTAATTCCTTCTCTTTGTTTGGGTGTTTCTGTAACTCAGTTTTCTTTTCTATTCCTTTCTCATCTCCGCACACTCCGACCTTGCTTTGGCTTCTAAACTGTTCTTCCGGCTTCCCCTGTGTGTTTGTCTATCCGTCTTCCCAGTTCCTCTGTCTCCGTTTTTTACCTCCAGTCCCAGCTTATCAACTCTCTCGTCATGTCTTGAAGTCTTTTCTCACACTCCACCATTTTTATTTCCTTCGTGCACGTCTCCGTCACCCCAATTAATTTTTCCCTCTCGGTTACCGTTACTTTTCCGTCACCTCCACGCTTCTCGCCCAACACGTCTCCCGAGATATTTTTTTCTCACCCGCCTTCACCGCGGCCTTGGCAACCGTTGCACCCCTCCAGCTCGTTCGCTCCCACACGTGGCGTCGCCATTACGCACTTCGCTGTTGTTGCCTTCATGCCCGCCTGCCAGGCTCCGGCCCATTGCTGCGTTTTCACCCCGCATTTCTTTTATTTCTTCCTTCATTTCGTTTTTGTTTGTTTCCATTTTGAGTGCGTCTCCATCCATTTTTTCGTTCACATCGTTATTCATTCCTTCCATTTTGAGTGCGTTCCATCCATTTTTCGCGTTCATTTCGTTTTTCATTTGTTGCATCATCCGCATCAACATTCCCCCACTCTGTTGATTTCAGCCGACTCCGACGAAGCCGAATCGCCTCGTCGGTCGTCGGTTTCACTGGGCGGGGAGGGAACTTGACGGAGGTGGGAGGGGGGTGTCATACACCGCGGCCTCTGCCGCCGCCGCGCCCGATTTCGGCCCCTGGCTTCAGTTGGGGGGGAAATTGTTCCTGCTCATTAAGCATTTCCTGCATGGGGTCTCGATCCTGGACCATGGATTCTACATCACTACACATATACATCTCTACTACCCCCGCTCCCGCTCGCCTTGAGACGCCATCTTATCCACGTAAGGGGTTAATTTAAATCGCTCGTAATTAGAGGAATCGGGGTCGCTCCTCTGAACCGATTCCCTATGAATTTAGCTTGGAGACGGGAGGATTTGAATCCCACTCCTGACACCAGTGTTGCGAATTCGCGCCGTCGGCTGTGCGATCGGCCACGCGACACTCGAACCCGACGCCTCGCCCACCGGACGGACAATTGCAGTCGTGACCCTCCGGCTAACGCCGGGATCCAGTCACGGGTGGCCTTTCGACCTCACCACAATCTGCCAATCGGCCACCCGCGTAGGATAGGGTTGTTCGCCAATTCGACCTACCTAATACCACGCGGATGGTAAACCGGCGATCGCTACCTCGCCGCAGGTCGACTCCGGACACGCAGCCGCTTGGGCGGGCCGTTCCGTACTATCGGGATAACCGAGCGGTGTATCGTCGACCTCGAGCGTTCAGATTATTACCGGGCGTTTTGTTCCCACTACGAACCCTTTACGTGAAGCAGGATGGAGGTTCAATTAAAGAAAAGACGAAGCGAAAACGGAAAACAGTTCACACAATGCCACATTTTCTGCGGCACGCGGAGCACACATATAGCACACGATTACAGTCACAATTAACGATTGCACATATATCACACAGAACAAAGAAAATGCACATATAAAAGGAGTTAAAACCGACTACACGACACACGGACCACTTATACAGTTACTTACCTTACAAGACACGGCGCCACAACACGCATTCACACCAAGCAAAGAAAAGACCCCTCAAAGGCCAGGAGGTCAGACTGGGCCGTGGGCCCTAATGCGCGTGGAACCTGGATAGCGGCCAGAGCCCACGAGACCGAAGGGTCCTACCGCGCCCTCGTGGCGAGCCGCAGAATGTCGCTGCACGGCGGTTCCGTGGGCACCTGCTGGTTGTAAGTGGGAACGGGCCCTTGTCGCACTCTCTCAGCGCGGGGGAAAAAGGGGGGAATTGTTGATGCTCTGGGAGGGAGTATGGCTGGCTTGCTCGAATCCCGCGACGGCGAGCCTCCAGGTCACCTCAGCCGTTCGCTCCGCAGCCGTCTGCCCCCACGATCTCGCCTCACGATCTCCTCGAGCTCCGTCTCCAACACCCAGCCCAACTGACTTCCTCACCGATCTGCTGCTCCACCTACACTCCTCGAGCTCCTCACTGCGCTCGCCTTTTTATCGGCTTCGGGAACCCACCATATGCAAATTATCGGATCCAAACGACCTCAGGGGCGGAGCCACGCTCGCCGATTGGACGGAGAAAAAGGGGGCGTGTATCATTCCTGATCCTCAAATTTGCATATGCCGATTTTCGTCAGGCGCGTCTGGAGGCGGGCCAGCCGCCCGCGCGTTCCTGATTGGGTGGATCAGATGTGGGCGTGCATCATTCCTGATCCGAATCTCCTCAGAAAACCCCGCCATCTTGCACTCGCGTCTCGCGTTGTCTCGCTGAAGACAGCTCGACGCTCGGCGTCCACAGGTGGCGCGGGAATGGCCGTAGGAGAAGGTGGTGGAGGGTTTTCGGCGGTGTCCGATGGCCATGGCGCTGTTTGGAATGGCGGTGATGTGAGGTTTGCGGTAGCGAGTGGTGAAGTAGGTTTTTGCTGCTGGCGTGTTGTTGTTGTTGCGTGGGTAGCTCAAACAAAGTAGAACAGAAAAACGCCTAATCAAAGGATCGCAGCCGAATGAATCACATTAATTCCTCTATACAATGGGTTTGGGCTAACTACACATGTACTTAAGAAATATATCTCACCTACGGGACCTTTATGGTGTTTGCGAATTTCCAGAGCCGTAACAATACTTTCAAATGACACAGATGTGTTGTTCAGCTTATTCATTTCTACAGGGTGGCCATAAATTTTGGAAACATAGGTGAATATACATCACAACACATGATAATGTTCAATGACATTACATGACATGTTCAATGTGTTGTCCCTCATGAGAATGCACAGTTCAATGCGCTGTGCAAAATTACAACGTACGTGGTGCATTAATGCAGCATTTCCATCAATCCCTGCACGTGCATCCGTGATGCGTTGCTCGGATGATTCGTGTCTCTGATTTTCACTGAATGAAAATGCACGTTTATTCAGTGAAAATCAGAGACACGAATCATCTGAGGCAACGCATCACGGATGCACGTGCCAGGGATGATGGAAATGCTGCATTAATGCACCACGTACGTTGTAATTTTGCACAGCGCATTGAACTGTGCATTCTCATGAGGGGACAACACATTGAACATGTCATGTAATGTCATTGAACCTTCAGCATACCCCAGAAGAAGTAATCAAGGGGGTTCATATCTAACGAGGGTGCAGCCCACTCCACAGGGCCACGTCGTCCAATCCAGTTTGGGCTAATCATCATCTAACCATTCCCTCACGACTCTGGCGTATTTCTATGTTTCCAGACTTTATGGCCACCCTGTAGAAGTTTCTTCATGAAAATGGTCTCTCTGAACTCTGGATTAGAAAGTCAGCAAAAGACATCATCCCTATTCATACTCTGGCCAAAAAGAAAGGTCCTGTCAGTGAAGTCATTCTCGCCACTCATTTTCTTACTGGGTCTGACATGACAAGTAAAATAGGAACCAAAGCGTCATCAACTTAAAGCACACCCAGAAAAATATCGACAGAACTTCGGTCGACGTCTTCCACCCAGTGCACAATCCTTTGAGCTTGCAGAGGAATACTTGGCCAAAGTTCTCAAACCAGGTACAAAGTGTAAGACATTTGATAAACTTCGAGTTGAAATTGTCACACAAGCTAGTGCACCAAACTTGCTAAACCTACCTTGTACAGGTTCTTCATGATGAGGTCACTTACATCGATCATTTTACATGGTGTGTACACGACTACACGTGTGCCTCAGTGTTAAACATGGAGTCACCACAAGCTCCAACAGATTTTGGATGGAATATTAGTGCTGACGACTCGTCACCCATGCCAGATCCTTGCATTAGTGAACTACCCGAGCATGTGACTTTTACCTGTCTGTGCAAGAAGTGTAGCAAAAAACGATGCCGGTGCCGTAAACACATCGTCTCCTGCATATAATTTTGCAAATGTAATATGACTTGCGAGAATGTATATGCCTCACTTGTGAGAATGTATGTATATATATATATATATATATATATACACAGGTCTAATGGCCAGGGACTGTATGACTATGGGTCCATCACTACGCCATCACAGATAGGTCGGTGGTGTCTCGTTCTTCTTCCGCCTCCTTTCTGCTCTTACACCCTCTGCTCTTTCAATGCTTTGTCTGCCCCCTCGGGTTTCTGCAGGGCATGCATGGTTTATCAACCCCCTTCTGGTTATACTACCTAAATCCAGGATCACTGCTCACCTCCACTCATTCGTTCCTCTTTTCTCCTGGCTGTGGAACTAACTCCCACATCCTCTTCAATCTCATTCTTCCCTCTAGGTCTTCAAGATGGCTGTTCATCACCATCTCAGATCGTCTCCAATCCAAAACCATGATCTTTTCTACTCTCGTTAACCCCCTCCCCAAAGCCACTCTAGTCCCTCCTCCTTCAAAATTTCCAGTTTTCCCTGCTGAGTGTTTCCTTTTGTATCCATCTTGTCAACCCTCTGCATCCTCTCCTGCTCCTCATTCCTCCCCACACCCATTGTCTGTCCAAGTCTGCCTCCATCCTGGGCTTCGGCTCTGTTGTCGGTGTCCCCTCCTTCTCCTCTCTCTGCTGTTACTTTTGTCCTGTTGCGTCCTGATTCGTTCAGTGTATCGGTACTAGCTTTCCACGAGTCTCGACAATGTATAAAAGAAAACAAAACTTTGCCCGTTGGTGGATTTCTTGGGGTGTTTTTTGTTTGTTTGTTTGTTTTTTTCCTCAAAAGCAGGTGTTATTGTTCCCAACGGAACCCCTGGCTCATAATGCAAGGAACAGGGGTTCATATCACATGTACCGCATGTTTGTCCTTCGTCCTTGTAATTCACGTGAAAGTGCACTGAGCTACTGATGTGCACTATTATCTTTGTCTTGAATGTGCTATTTGCACAAGTTCCTTGATGAAGCTTGGATTACTAACTGTGTGGGGGAAAAAGTGGTTATCGATGAGGTTGAATGCTGAAAATCGTATTTATTTATTGTCCGTTCCGTCCGTTCTGTCCGCACTCTAACTCCCAAAGTTTTCAACTTTCACGTTTCATATTTGGTACATAGGTACAGACTGTGGAGACGGTGGTGTCGCCACATACGTTCGTCATCTAAAGTGGTTGCCATCAACCAGGATGCTGTTTTCCATGTAGTAGCACAATTCTGTATATACCTTCTTGTTCGGGCGTATATTTTATATATAATTTGAATTAAATTTTTGCAATCATGTTATTTACCTGTCTTTTCACACTTTTAGAATCATATTAGCAGGTGTACTTGGCATTGCCCCAT
>CM068959.1:110305375-110331459 GCA_035128595.1 Eptatretus atami
CCAAACCTACTTCGGAGCATGTTTATCAATGAGTGGAATGCGCAGACCAAGAGGCAAAACACCGGTCAAGGTAGCGGGACGAGAATAATGATTGAGACCCAGGACACACTGCACAGTGCACATAAGTAGTCCTGCGAGAATTGTAGCTGTGGGAGAGGTGAGTAGTCTGCCAATTGTTTGTGGGAGAAGCTGGCGGATGCTGATGTTTTACACAGCAGGTGGTAGATGCGGTGAAACGTTTACTTGTGTAACTCTTTAGCAGGGGTGACATCTTCAGGAGCTAGTAATAGAAGCGGTGAAGCATTTTAATTGTGTAACTCATGGATGATAACTTTTTACGCAGCAGGTGGTATATGCAGGGATGCTTTTTAATTGTGTAACTCGTGGGTGATGACGTCTTCAGCAGCTTCTAAATATATTTAATTGTGTAACTCATGGATGCTAACATTTTACACAGCTGGTGGTAGATGCGGTGAAGCATTTTAATTGTGTGCTCACGGGGATAACATTTTACACAGCAGCTAGCAGATACGTGGAGCGTCTTTATAGTGCGAATGGTGGGACATGCTGCACAGCTTGGTTTTATAGTGTGAATGGTGGGACATGCCGCTCAGCTCACTTACTTGTTCTGTGAACAGCGTGGCTGCTTGAAGATATGATTTAGAACTGTGTTATGTACACGACTCGTGGAAGATTAATTTTTTGCGCCCGCGAATACGTGAAGCACAGGCCGCGAATGTAGAAGCAGGTCATGCGTGTAGCTCGTGGAAGATGTGCTTTGCATACATACAGCTGCTCGATGCATGGCTGGTGAAGATAAGTGTTTAGAATTGTTATGTGTCAGCTCGTGAAATTTTGTTTATTTATTATATTATTTATTTTTCCCCTCCGTGAATACGCGAAGCATAGGGCCACGAATGCCGAAGCAGGTCGCATTTTATAAACCGCGAATACGCGGGGTCCACGAATAGCGAATCTGTGAATTGCTGGGTCCGACAGTATTTGATGATCCTTTTAACAGTCGGTTTGGTTGTTTTACACAACTTATAGGGAGGGCATGGCGATTGTGAAAATGACAGCTCCAAAGATATTTTGGCTTCACTTGGCACCAAAATGTTGGCCGTGTGATTTTTTTTCAGGTTACAATCATGGGTGGAGTCAGGCCAGCTGTCCAACCAATGCTTGGAAAGCAGCGACACACACACACACACACACACACACACACACACACACACCCACACACACACACACACACACACACACACACACACACACACACACACACTATTATGTAGATGTGTCGCTCGGTCAGTAAACCTGCGTATCTATAATACTGATACAAAGAAAAACAATTGAGTGGTCCTCTGCACTGTCTTGCTGAGCGGAGGGGCGGAACTTGCATCAAGGAACCAAGCAAACTATGTTTTATATGTAGATATTTTTTGAGAACAAGGAGGAATGAGATGTGTCATTGACCTTTGCACTTTTGTAAAGCTGAAGTCTTGCCAGTTAAGGTCGAGCTAGCCATCTTTGAGGCCTAAACTAAAAAAGGACAATACTGAGGTCATCTAAGACTCAAAAGGTTTCAAAATTAATGGCTTTGATAATTGACTGCATTTGATGACATTTTGGTACATTAGCATGGCACAATTTCATGCCTGAGCACTCAAACACGTTGATGTAAGCAACACAGAAAATAGATTGGTCCCACTGAAGGCATGTGCTGCATTGACCTGTGCATTCCAGCGACATTCAAGCTGCCTTCCCCAAGGCTTAGACCATAGTAAGACTTTATTATTATTATTTTTTTCATCTGGAGAGGTAATGAAACAAATGGGTTTTGGGAATGAAAACCTGGTGCTGCAAAAATGTAAGGAGAGCGCAGAAAATTCATGTGGAGGGTTTAGAGCACTTGTTTGTCCATGGTAGTTGAGATCCAAAGGGATGCAAGACTGTTGGTGTGTGTGTGTGTGTGTGTGTGTGTGTGTGTGTGTGTGGTGTGTGTGTGTGTGTTTTTGCTTTAATAATGGTTTTCTCTGCAACCACTTGTTCCATCGATGCAAAACTTTAAACAGAGGAGGGACTCCTGATTTTTAATATTTTATTGCTAACTCTGATGTCATTAGGTTACATGGTATGACAGTCCGTATTTGAGTAAAGTTTAAAAAAAAAAAAAAAATTGGACATCATTTTCTTCAAAACCGCTCAAGGAGAAAAAATTTGAAACTTGGCATTGTCATCAACTCCCCATGGAGTACATAGTGTGATCATGATGACGTCATCATTGTAGTGGTATTCCATCCACAATTGGCTGAATTGAAATATTTTTCGAAAAATCTGAAACTTCATATATCTGATCTATGACCCATGTGAGTGAAGAATTAAACTTATGACGCTCATAACCCATGCCAAGAAACGATGTGACAATAGGGTGCATTGATGATACGGCTATATGGGCCATGATTGTAGCGTGCTCAGTTATTTATGTTCAGAATGAACGTGCGAGGCGAGACCATGCACTCGATGAATGCCATTTTAGTTTCGGTGTTATTTTTAGATCAATCTTCATTGGTATTTATGATGCGGCTGGTCAAAATAAATGGTGCATATTGTACCAAATTAGTTGTACCGGGACTGTACTGTATACTCAAAATAATGTCCACAAGATGTGATTGTATCTCAATACGTTTGAATTATTATTTGATATTTGAACGGCATTAATTTGTTTGTTTGTTTGTTTTTGTTTTTATTTTGATTGATCACATCTTCTTGCTTCCCTTTGTCATCTGCCTCACATTGCTCCCCGAAGTGTCTCATAATCCTGGGCCTTTTCGAGCGGAGCTATCCAAACTTATGGTGGTTGCACGAGCTCATCATGAAGAGCTTTGACCTTGGGACCACAACCAAACCTTAAAGTTCACAGAATCTTTTCTTTTTATTAATTTTTCTCATTCTGAAACTGTGGAAGGAGTCTTTTTCCAATAAATGTTTTTTTTAGTCCCTCCCCCCCCCCACCCTTTCCCCAGACACTTACGTTTTAATGGCCATGTGACATGGTTCAATTTCCATATATGCACATCATCTACAACACCAACATTAACCTATGGCATAGGACTAAAATGATCGGGAGAAGCCCCGAAAATGAATAGTCAGTCGGTTGGTGTGTTTCCCACTTCATCTGAGTAATTCATTTTCCCACATATTGTTCTTATCTAGCATTGTGCGTACTATTGTCCCAGTACACCATGTTTGCTGGAGAGTTGAGATTACGTTTCGTTTGGGAAGGAGAAAAAATATAAATTTTACTTATGGGGGTGAGGGGTGTAGTTTTGTGAGAACAAAGTTGAGCAATATTCCCCCATTTTGAGTGCATAATAAATATGTATCGCATAATTCTGCTCGGAATCTTGCATAACAATGTTTTGAAGAAGGATAACCGATGATGATTTAGTGCCGTGGGAAAGTATGAAGGTGTGGCTTACACTCTTCTTCATTTAAACAAGTACTGTATTCCATAGTACGAGAGTGTAGGACTGTTATTAACCCATGCATGTGAAGGAAAGGGTAGGGTTAAGCAGTTTATTCACTGTCTGTCTGTGTACAGATGTCAGTCTATGATCAAAAAACTACTTTTTTTTTCTTTATACATGGTCTAGGCTCATGGAAGAGCTAGGACACAGAACAGATCAGGACACAACATGACAATGAGAGCAACAGGAGAAATGGGAAATGCCAATAGCAGGGCAGAGGGAGAAGGTAGATGGAGACTGATGAACAAGAGATGCAGGTAATTATGAGGGTTAGAGGAGAACGCAAGGGGTGAACAAGATGGATACACAAGCAAAATTTTGGGAGGAGTGGGGATGGTTTAACGGTTGTTGTAAAGATCATGGCTTTGAATGGGGGATGAACTCAGATGGTGGTGAACAGCTGTCTTGAAGATCAGGAGAGAAGAATGAGATGGAAGAGAGTGTGGAAGGTGGTTTCATAGGCAGGAAAAGAGAGGAATAAATGAGGTGAGGTGAGCAGTGGTTCTGGATTTAAGCAGTTTTACTATGAGGGGGTTCCTGTAGATACTTGGTGGGGACAGCATGGAGATGGCAGTTGCTGGTGGTGCACGTGCGTCCTGCAGATACTTGGTGGGGACAGCATGGAGATGGCAAAGGGTTCAAGACCAGAAATACAGCAGAAGAAGACAGAGAGACCACCGACCTGTCGGTGAAGTGATCGGCCCATCGACTCGGCTTCATCGCGAGAGATTCTAATGATCTTGAAAGCCTTGGTTTCTCCGGCATCAAGCTGAGCAAGATGAGGCAGGGATGAGCAGTACTCCATCAACCTGTGGACGAAAGCCTTGTAGGTGGATAGGAGCTCAGGTGTGCCAAGGAAGGACTTCACATAACGGAGGATGCCCGGTTTGGAGTCTGGCTTTGGAGGCCAACTTTGAAATGGAGAGGGAGATGGAGAGAGATATTGATTCAGTTTTTGATTTTTGTCAAGGTTTGATGAGAGGAAAAAGGCTGCTGCCTGTCTGTCAGAAGGATGAGGGACGTCACAGCAGAGTGTGGAGTTATCAGCAAAGAGATAAAGTGGATTTTCCAGTCGGTGAGATCATTGATGAATATTAGGAATAATATGGGGGCCTAAAACACTGCCTTGAGGTATCCAACCTTGACAGGGAGAGGAGAAGAAAGGGTTCCGTTGAGAATCACATGTTGGCTACAAGAATGGAGGAAGTTAGTAATCTAAGAGTGGAGTTGGCGTTGGATTTCAAATGCAGAAAGTTTGGAGAGCAAGACAGGATGCCAGACTGTATCAAAAGTTTGAGATATGTCCAGAGAGACGGCTCTGATCTCATATCTGATATTGAGGGCCTCCATCATTGTTGAGAGGATAGAAACAGCATGTCCAAGTTGGAGTGATCAGGTCTGAATCCGAATTGATGATCTCAGATGAGGCTGTTGGAGAAAAGGAATGGTTTTATGTCAACCTCGATGATAGATTCAATGACCTTGCTGCTGATTGGAAGTAAGCTAATTGGTCTGTAGTTAAGGGGATTTTTAATTAATTTATCTCAATTGAATTCTACATTTTGAACATGAATCGGAAAACAAACCTGTAGTTTAGCAGTACGTACTTTGGACCGGAATTTGGCAAATTGTATGGAATTCTGTCCTGATTGTACATGCGCAGAGAGGAGTGAGATAATATTTTTTACTCTTTCTGCCTGACAGTCAAACAAAATTAAAAATCATTTCAAACAGCAAACTTACTTTTTGTTTGTTTTAGGGATGTCAAAGGACACAAACTATTTTTAGGGATGTCAAAGCACGAATAACTATTTAACATATTAAAAAGGTGGTGGAAAAGACAGTGCATCAACGGCGGTGAACTTCCAATTTTTTATTTTTTTTTACAACCTTTAAAACCTTAATTTTATTCAAATTGAATTATATACTTGAACACCATAGAACACAAATAGCCTTCTTGCCACTTCCAAAAACCCATTTCACACTACTTGGACAAAACATTACACCATTTTATGACATCTCGACCAATCAAATTTGCGGTTCGTGCTTTTAGTGTTGGGGGACATCAAGAGTAAGACAAAATCGCAGCTGTTGTAAATATAGATCGTGCTCAGAAATGCAAAACAAGAGGAAAAGAGCCTTCCCATGGCCTTTTTCTCAAGACTGTGTGGGGTAAGGTGTTCTATGAACTCTCTAGTTTGCAATCTGCCAGGGCCAGTACTTCCTGTGCCTCATGCTGAGGAAGCTCCTCATTTGATTTTCCACCGCCATTCTCATTTGGGTTGTCAAGTAGGTCATACACAGGCATTGCGTGTGAATTCCAGGTGAATCTCCTTATCATTATTTGTTTTTGGTACAAGAGTCGCTTCCTGTTTACCTTATAATTGAGTGTGTGTAAGTATGGAGATTCGCTTAATAACCCCTTATTGCTTGTAATCACCGTCGAGTAAAGCATGTACCACTCGGAGCAAATCACTTATTTGACCAGAAGCAGTCGACATCACATCTGCTTCCTGAAATATTCATCAGGGCTTCGTGCATAACTATGCCCCCTCAATCCCCACCACTACTCCTATCTCCTTCTCAAGCCCAGTCGCTCGGATGGTTTTGTCGAGTTATCCACTTCTGGACCATAAAAAATAAGTGAATGAACTACCTTTGTCTTAAGATTGAATTATAAAGACTGGTATTGTTGAAATGTAATTGAAATCTCTCTCCTATTTTGTGTGTGTGGGTTACCCCCCCCCCCCCCCCCCCCCCCACACACACACATGTATCTTCTTAACGGGGATGACTGTTCACATGGCCTTCTCAACCAACGTCGACGCTTGCTTCCTTTCATCCCAGCTCTACTTTCCTAATCAGTACCAACTTTGTTGCCATTTCATCTGGCTTGACCTCGGTCCTCAAACCACTTCTAATAGTGATTGTCTAATCCTTTTGTGATGCACTACTTCAGACCTTGTTTTTATTTGCTTTGTTTTTATCTTAAAACCATACAGCTTGAACCACAGCTCTCCACCCTTTCAAATGTTGGGCTAGATGTCATGATTTTTCCATATTAATTTCAGATTCCATTAGATTCTTCTCCACTGTTTGCTTTAATCTGGTTCTAGGTGTACCCACTGGCCTTCTCCTGTCCCTCCTGCTTTCATGTATTCCTTTCACTTATCTTTTCTCTCAATACGTTCAAACCATTTTGGTCTACATTTGCATCTTATCGCACTCACTGGAATTTGTTCCTCTTCCTTTGATATCTTAATTTGTTATAAAATCATCAATTTTTATTTTGAACAAATTTGTTAACAGGTGCATTTCAAAGGTATCATTTTTTTTTCTCCTCTGTTTTTACAAGGGATCCATATATCAAAATGATTGTAACTATTACATTGATTATTTTTATTTTTGCCTTTCGTGATTTCCTCTTTTTCCCACAAAAGTGACTTTAAAGTGTTATAAGCTATCGTTTCTTCTTGTGTCTTTTTTTTTCCATCAGATTTACACGGACACAATCATTTAAAGTCATTTACTTGTTTTATGTAATGCCTTTTTTGCATACACGGTCAAGGCTCGTGAGAGAGCTTAAGCAGAATGGAAGGGAACAAAATGGAAAGGGGGAAACACCAACAAACGAGTGGTGGTGTGAGAGAGAGAGAGAGAGAGAGAGAGAGAGAGAGAGAGAGAGAGAGAGAGAGAGAGAGAGAGAGAGATAGATATCAAGGGAGGGGGAGAAGGACATGTGGGGGTGAACAATCTGAAACACAACAGCAAGAGGAAAAGGAAAGTGGGAATGAAACAGAAAAGGAACAAACAAAAAGAGTTGAGGGAGAGTGACAATAATCACAATGTGAAAAAGGGGGATGCTTGGGAATGAGGTCATTTGGGGTAGAAGAGATCGTGAGTAGGGATAGGGGGTGACCTGTGGTAGTGGTGAACAGCTGTCTTGAAGCCCTGGATGGAAGAATGTGATTGAACAGACTGGGGAAGTTGGTTCCACAGGTGAGAGAAAAGAGGAACAAATGAGTGGAGGTGAGCTGTGTGCCTGGATTTTGGGAGTTCAACAAGAAGAGGGCGACTGGCAGACCGAGTGTTTTGTCGTAATGTTTAAAAAAATTCTATTTGGGGCATTTGCCCTTGTTTATTCATGAGCATAATTTCACTTTTTTCTTCGATAATTGTCGTGTAAGCCAACGGTAGTACATCATCAGCGAAATCAGGATCTTGCACAGTTTGTTCACCATCTGTTGCACTTTCATGTACACCGCCACCCCCCCCCCCTGCCCCCCATTGTCTTGCACATAATTTGATCCATAACAAATTCTGGTGAGATAACACTTACTTGTCTTACTCTTTCTTGTCTTTGTTCCAAAGCACTACCGAAGTTCTCTCGTATATAATGCTGCTGTGAACATATCACATCATACAACTCCTTCAGTACTCTTAGCAATGAAATTTCAGTGTTCCAGTACTTCTCACCAAATTTATGTTAAATGGCTTCAAGATCTATAAAAGCAATTTTCAACTTCGTTCGTAAGCAGCACAAGGCTGCGGGGTAACATCATTGGCTGAGAGCTCAGCTGTGCCACTGATGATTAGGGCAGGAATTTGGAATTTGGCCATGGTGCCAGCAATAGCTCACCTGCTCTTCACAAAGGACACCATGGGATCTTTAACGTCCACCAACGAATTGCGGCAGATGGGACACCCAGTTCCACGTCCATCGGAGGGACAGCACACGCATTGATGAAACACCCTTCTTGTGAAACACTGGGATGACAGTTTATAGCTGGGTCAGGATTCAATCCTCGGCTCGACAGCCTCGAGGTGAGTGTGTACCTACCTCTAGGCCATTCTGGCAGCCCTATAAAAGCAATGAAAAGGGTTTTCCTTGTCACTTTTTTTTTTCTTCAAAAATTTGTCTTGGAGTGAAATTCTGGTCCATAGTCGATCCTCCTTTTCAAAAGCCAGCCTGCTGTTTCATTCTCTTCTCTTTTGTCGACTTGATCCTGTTCAGAAAATTTCTCCAAATTTCTTTGCTTTGAATGGGTAGTTTATTCCATAATAATATTTGCATTCTTGGCAACTACCTTTGTTCTTGTATACTGGTATAATAATGTTTTTTTTTTTGTTTTTTTTTACCAATTTCCCGCTACCTCCTTTCTTAACCATAAATACTCTGCCATAAAAAACTCAACGTATAGAATTGATCATGTAATTGTTGAAGGACTGTTGCAGCGTTTATTCCAAGTGCCCTTTTGGCATGAGGGATGTGCAGAACACCTGATTGCAAGATTCCACTTAATGTAAATAGCTCATGCAATGATCATTCAGCACTTGCATCTCATGCACCATTCAGTTTTTAGAGATGACATGAAGTATTCTGAGCAAATTTGAAAGTCTTTGTGAGACACCAATGCGTGTATCATCCAAAAAGCACACCGATTAGATTCTTTAACAATCCATTACAATATTTCTCCAAGTCTTCTTTTATTTTGTCCTTCAACCCTGCATGCTGTTGCTGTGATCCTTCCCCCATCCAATCTCTTTTTGCTCTTCTTTTTGTTCTGTTACGCTCCAATCCGTTCTGTGTTTCAGCTCATCCACGAGCCTCAACCATGTGTACTAAAAATCAAACTACAATCCATGTCACATGGCCTTTAAATCACAACCCTCTTTTGAGCTACATAGTTTAGCAGCAGAAATCTAGCTTGCATGGTGAATGTTCGACAAATAGTTGGTACCTCTTTTATTGTAAATTAAGTTTTTCATAGTTGGGTTAACTGGTTGTGGTAATCTTAGATAACACTTTACAATTTGTTTCAAATGGATACTAGTGCATTTGTAGGACTGTAAAGGGATTTCTCTATCTCTATGTAACTCATAGTCTGTAATTATGTGAATGTAGTTCTTACTTGAACATGGTTCTTTCAATTGATTTAACAGTTTGCAGCCTACTCATTCTGGTACACTAATAAATGGAAAAATGAAATTTTCTGCAATTTTCTTCATCCTTGTGCTGAACTGTTTTGTCACTCGTCATGAGTGCTTTTCACATCTCTGAGTGTAGCACCAGTGTAACACTCCTTGTGATTTCTCTCTAATACATTTGTTGAACTGGATTGGAGTAGTATACTGTCGGACCCCGCTATTTGCGGGGGGATATGTTCCTGAAAAATGCCACAAATGTCGAATCTGCGAATGTCGGGGCATTGTTTCAATGGAAAAAGAAGGGGATAGGTTCCCGGCCGTTTGTGATTTATGAAGGACTAGAAAAAGAGCGATCAGAGATTGCAGACCCTTGCCAGGACTCTTTTTTGAGTGGTACATTTTTATGGGTTTTAGGGTAAATCCGATATGGCTGCCAAACCATGTGACCTATGATATCATATGTGTGAACCTTTTGTTCCTCGTGGACAGGCGGTCAGACATGTAAAGTTTCGCCTCGATTTGTTCAACCACTTCGGAGAAGAAGATTTTTGAAGGTTTTTTTTGTTTTTCTTAAACAATATGACTACTGAATCACGCGACCGATGACGTCATGAATTTTTCTTTTTACTGCTGTAGATTTTATCCATAGATGACTCAAAAATGTTCAAACTGATCGGATGTGACGTTCTACATATGCAATTATGACATCATAACGAGGGTACCAATGATGTCATAAAACAAGCTCAAATGAGCTAAGATCCTCGTCCTCTTAGTGATGACGTCATAGTTATCAGTTATGTATCAGGTGTGCGGTAAATTATCTCTAATGCCCTATTCGATTCCATCTGAAGTATTCAAAAAGCTTGCCTAGTTTCGGAGATAATGGTATAGGCGATTTCCATCAGCGGTGATATTATGACATCATAACTTTTTTTCTAGGAAGGATTTTCTAAATCGGAGATGGTTACTGCCTGCGCATGGATTTTCTGCATATACATGCCACTTTTCACGAAGATCCGATGAAAACTCTGGACTGTGAAACAAAAAATGTGAAAAAATAGGAATGACGTCATAAAAACGGATATGACATCATAATGATGTATTATTTGTGCGTTAAACTATCTCTGCTAATGCCCCGTTCCATTCTCGCAAACAGAATTCAAAAAGCTTGC
Organism: Eptatretus atami; assembly: GCA_035128595.1. NCBI lineage: Eukaryota > Metazoa > Chordata > Myxini > Myxiniformes > Myxinidae > Eptatretus > Eptatretus atami. Next base: position 110,316,006 of record CM068959.1, read on the forward strand.
CTAGTTTCAGAGATAATTTTTTGGGCGATTTCCATTAGCGGAGACATTATGACGTCATAACTTTTTCTAGGATGAATTTTCACAATCGGAGATGGTTACTGACTGCGCAGGGTATTTTTACATATATATGCCAAGTTTCAGGAAGTTTCGATGAAAACTGTAGGCTGTGAAACAAAAAAGTCCACAAGAAGAAGATGAAGAACAACAACGTGAGTAAGACTTAGAGATCCTCCACGAGGATCTAAAAAATCACACTTATTCCCCATGAGGAGTACTTGCTCCGTGCCAAGTTTAAATTTTTTCCTTGGTGCGCTTTCAGAGATAGAGGGTCCAATTTTTTCCCATTTTTCCAACATGGCTGCCACACGACGTGACCTATGACGTCATAATTATCATTAAAACATTCTACACGAGTAGTCGCACCAATGGTGAAAATTTTGTCTCGATCCGACAAGCGGTTGCGGAGAAAAACACGAAAGTTCTGTGCGGACAAACAGACAGACAGACAAACAAACGGACACAAATGTAATACCCTCCACTCTGGTTATGGTGAAAATCCAAAATCCCACGAACAACCGTGAAAAAACCCGCCAAAAGAAACCACCCCCGTGAATGCGCGAAGCATAGGGTTGCGAATGTCGAAGCAGGTCGCATTTTATAAACCGCGAATATGCAGGGTCCACAAATCCTCGAATAGTGGGGTCTGACAGTAAATGCATATTATAAGGTTCAGAAAGGCTTTCGATTGCTATTGCATGACGAAGATTAGGCAGGGTCATTCACGATATTTTTTTTTTCTCACCCCCTTCCCATTACAAAATCCCAATATTGTGTCCTTTTTGACAGCATGTCTGATTATATTATACAAGCGAAGAATTCACCCTGATGGATGGGATGGGATCAAATTGCCGAATTTTCGTGAAACCCACCAGGAATGCACATCATTTACGTCCTAAAACCTCCCCGAATACAACCACCATTCATTCTGTCTACTGTTCAGCGGTTCGGGAGTTCATCGAAGTCAAACGCGCAAGCAGGCACGTCTCGAATTGTAGTACGATACGTTGATACTGTCGTGTGTTGCCACCACTCACAGCGCGCACTCAAATGGCCACACCAAGAAGGTGGCAACCACACCATGTATCTGAGTGGTTACGGCTCTCATTCCAAGTGGTTTAAGTAAACAGGCCGCTTAACTAAATAGTAGGGACGTACAATGTTTGTAATAAAAAATGAACTTTTTATTTACAATTAACACACTTTCACCTAATTATCCTAAACCTATTGTGAACTAAACAAATACACAAAAGCACAGTTAATCAAATTTCTGAATTTCTGAACTAATTTCTGAATTAATCAAAATCAGCACAATTTCTGAATTCTGAATCTAGGGCAGAAGTCACAGGTGAGCACGCGTGATATCGGAGCTACCCTCCGTTAATGGCTTGACAGTTTAGTGAGCAGTAGAGGCGATGCTATTAATTTGTAACGAACTCAATTGTGAACTGGAGTTCATTGAGCATTTTACCCCATTGATTAAGAAAAAAAATTTCAGCTTTCTCTGTCACCCTAAAGGTACCGATCTTTAATATCAGTCAGTCAGTCAATCAGTCAGTGGTTAGAAATATATATATATATATATATTTAATTTATATTGGAAGAGATTAAACACTTCTTTTTTTTTTTTTTACAACTTGAAGGAAATATCCTTAACTTGTGAGAAAGTATATGGGAGAGTTAACTTGAAGGAAATATTCCTTTTTATAATACAGAAATAACTGAAGACTTAAGTTGCTCATTGTGGAGAAAGTTTGATTACCAGAATAGTTTAGGCATTGGTGTTTTGGAGGGGTGGGTGGGGAGGAGAGGGCATTTGTAGTTTGTACATCAATGTTGATTATTTAATGTTGATGAAGTAATTATTTTGTTGGTTTCATTAGTTGTAGTCTTCCTGCAATGCTCTGGAGGGAGCCAGATTATCTGGTTTTGAGTCATGTTCACAAGACCTCAATCGACCGCATCTCGACCTGTTTAACATTCCGGTTGTGGTGATATTATCTGTGCTGGGGTTATCATCGATTTACCTAGTTCATATCTCGAGGCATACCAACTGTGGAAAATCTCCCACCGGTCTTTAAACTTTGAAGAAGTAGACGTCAATGGAGCTAGTTTGCCTTTTAAATTGCAATTTTGAACCGGCATTGATGACAAAGTAGCGACCTCATGGAATCAGTAAGCTTACTGAGTTCAAACTCCAATGTAGAAGCTAATCCCTTAAAGGGGTCTAGAAATTGATTCCGTTTTAATTCACCTGCAGAACAATATATGACTACTGTACATGATAGCCCTATTCCTGGGGGTTATCACCAGGGTAATATAAATTCCATCAAGGTGGGAATCATTTAGAAGTAGCAGCAGCAACAGCATCATCAGCATGGTTTACTTCTATATTTTTGTTCCAATGGCATTTTCCCAAAGTAACAGACTGTTTACACATCTGAAATGTGTCTTGAAGCTAAGTGAACATCTTCCCTTCACCAAGTAAACAAAAATAATGTTTCAAACCTTCTTGTATCTAAAGGCCCAGTCACACCTTGACGTTTTAGCCAGCTTATGCCGATTTTTGGAAAATTTGTCTAAAACGCTGGTACACGTCGAATACGTTATGGGTAAGTTTTGATAACATTGAGAGCACGCTGAAAAACACTGCCATACGTCGTTGTACGCTGGCTTTAAACGTTGTACTTTTGGTTGTCCTCAAATTTTCCATGCTTGAAATTTTAAGACTTATGCCAGCATATGACTCACACGTTCCGCATAACGCTGGCCAAGTTGTAGGCACGTCACGCGATCGTTGACACACGTCAACACACGTTACTTGTAAGTTACTCATAAGTCGAAACACGTCGAGGTAATGTTTAGCGTACCCGAAACTTATTTCTAACTATGAGTAATGTGTTGTACTCACGTTATGCGATCGGACACACATCGACACACGTTACTTGAAAGGTACTCATAAGTCGAAACACATCAAGGTTAATGGTTAGCGTCAGTGTTCCAGACTCCCTGGTTTTATTTTTTTTAAATTTTATTTTCCTTCCTTCGGTATGATTTGTGACTTTGACACTTCGATTTCTAGTGCGGTTTATATATAATATAATTAATAGGCTGCCGCTCAACGATTTAAATCATAACCAAGCTGTACACTGAACACCGTCATACGGAAAAAAAAAAAACTGGGAGTCTGGAACACTGACGCGAACCATTACCTTGACGTGTTTCGACTTATGAGTACCTTTCAAGTAACTGTGTGGCGATGTGTGTCAACAGATCGCATATCGTGCGTACAACTTATTCCCATCGCATGCGGAGCGTGTGTCATACGGCAAGTACGTCGTAAAATTTTCAACATGTTTAAAATTTCAAGACGTACTCCACTTACTACGACGTATGATAGCGTACTTTAGCGTTCTATTCACGCATACCAAACTTACCCATACCGTATTCGACGTGCGCCAGCGTTTAAGACGCGTTTTTCAGAGGTCGGCATACGCTGGCAAGATCGCCAAGGTGCGACTGCGATGTTGACACTTTCCATTTCTGCGGCGGTTATGATTTGAATCGTTGTGCGGCAGCCTTTTAATAGGCTACGCCACGTGATCGTCGGCGATACGTGCAGCGCGCTATGCCTAAGTTAGACTATCGTTGGGCATAGTTTGTGAAGGCCGACAACAGGTTCAGCATTCGTTGGTAAAGTTATCTATAACACAACGAAACGTTCTGTGTCCGTTACTAATACGTTATGCATAAGACCAAGTCGTTATGAATACATCCGAATCTTTAAAGAAAACATCAAAAGTTCAACGTAAGCCAGCGTTTTTACATACATTTTAATACGTTGCCATTGCTGGCTAAAACGTCAAGGTGTGACTGGGCCTTTATATGAAACGGAATAATTGCAGTTACCCCGAACCCTCATTGCACCGTATTGTTACAACCATTGAGCCATCCCGGTTGCTTGGTACAAATCCCGGTGAACCGCGTCAAAGTGTTTGTGGTGGCCAACTGATTCGGTAGTTCCGGGCTGGACCACTTGTCTGTCCACCATGATACCATGCCGAGTCGAACACTCGAGTCAATAGATGCGCCGTGCTGATTCGGTGCTGTATGCCTGATCTCTAATAATGACCGAGCGGATTTGCAAGGTGCAAGGTACGGTCGTGTTATGTTGTGCTGGTCACCCATATGCAAGCTATTCTTTTAACGGACATGCAGAATTGCAACCATGATCAGAACACCCCAAATTTACCCAAAGACCAAGTGGTTTTATAATGTCATCAGGAACATGTGGTGGGAACTCAATAAGAAGCAAACCACAATCAATGGCAATGAATACCCCTAACCCTCTACTGTACATTGTCATGGATTTAAAAATTAACAGAACCTTACTTATTTAACTTATTCCATTCCACAAGAGAGAGAGGGGGCCCAGTCATTCCAAGAGAGAGAGAGAGAGAGAGAGATGGACAAGACAGAAAATACCCTGGCTGTGCCTAGCAGGGCACAGCTGTACTTTGATGAGGCATGAACAAAGGAGAGACAATGTCCTTGCTGCGTCTATTCCTGGCATGAGAAGTGCCATCTTGCTTTAATGCATTTGTTTCAAAAAAAAATTTTTTTTTAACAAAATAAACTAGAAGGGTACCTGATAGAGCACATACCTCCGCCACGCAATGCTTGATCCATGAGAACATATCAGGACCAATATGTTTTTGAAATATCGTGCTATATATCGTTTTTAGCCCGATCTCTCAATGGTGAAGAATCACTTTAAAAAATAAATAATTCTCGTATCCAGTTCCAGATTGGGATCGTCACCAAAATTGAATCGATTCTTCCTTGTCACACATCCAACCTGTCCACCAAGTTTCGTCTGAATCCTTCCACAACTTTTTGAGATATTGTGCTATATATCATTTTTGCCCAATCTCTCAATGGTGAAGAATCACTTTAAACATGCTCGTAGCCGGATGCAGATCCTGATCTTCACCGAAATCTAATCATTTCTTCTTTGTCACACACCAAACGTGTCCACAAAATCTCATCTGGATCCGTCCACAACTTTTTGAGATATCCTGCACACAAACAAACAAACAGACAAATTAAATTGCTCGTTGAGCAAGGAATTGCCAGAATAACTTTGTCATATCTCCATGATCTCTGAAAAAACAAAAACCTGGAAATCAATTTGGTTCTTATAAGTCGATAGTGCTACTGTTTAATGAGTTATAGCACTTAGTTTGGTCATGATCATAACTTGGAAGTCAATCAGACAATCGGACTTTGGATTTGGTTTGAAGTCGATACGACCATTTTAGAGGACGTTATTGCGAAAATAAGAATTTCGGTTTTTCGGTGACCTTGACCTTGACCTTTGACCGAGATTCACCAAAATCGACAAGTGTCTAAGTTGGACCATGGCCGACGTCTGTACCCAGTTTGGTCATGATCGCTGAAATGGTGTGGCTGCTACAGGGTAAACAAACAAACAAACAAACAGACAGACAGACACACAGAATGATACACACAACCGACCAACTTCGGATTTCGGCAATTAATAAATAAGAAAAAGGGGTGAAAACATTACCTCCTTCACCTTCGGTGGTGGAGATGATGAGTATAACCCCCCACACTCCCCTCCAAAAACAGACTTTACGAGAAGGGCATTTGGTAGAGCGCATACCTCTGCCGTGCAATGCCTGATCCACGCGAACATATTGGGCCCAATACATTTTTGAAATATGCTATACAGTATATTGGTTTTGGCTCTATCTCTCAATGGTGAAGAATCACTTAAAAAATTCTAGTAGTCGGATCCGGATTGGGATCTTCACCAAAATCGAACAAATTCTTCCTTGTCACGCACCCAACCTGTCCACTAAGTTTCATCCGAATCCGTCGACAACTTCTTGAGATATCTTGATACATATCAGTTTGTCATATCTCTCAATGGTGAAGAATCACGAAATTATCAGATCCGGATTCGGATCTTCACCAAAATTGAAGCAATTCTTCCTTGTCACACACCCAAGTGTCCACCAAGTTTCATCCAGATCCGTCCACAAAATTTTTGAGATATCCTGTACTCAAACAGACAGACAAACAGACAGAAAGGGGTGATAAACAGATTTCACCTTCGGTGGCAGAGGTAAAAATGGTGTTAATGCGGGATTTTTTTTTCTTCTTGTGCTGAAGCCAGAATACTAATGGCATTTCCCCGCTGGCGTCAAGCTCAGTCGCTGCTTGAACCAGACCGGTTGCTTTATATTGTCAGTGGATGCAACAGCCTTCCACTGATATCACTCATGATATTGGATGTAGATCGGTCTACTCTCCGGTTGTTTCGATGGCGATTCGTTCGAATAAATAAATTTGGCTGAGGCCGGCATATTTATTGCATTTCAGAACTTCCGCGTCGGTGGCAGCCGCTCCAGCCGTTGAGGCTGTATTGCAAACGTGTGATTTGGCAAAATGTCGACACAAGTGCAATCCCAGGTTAGGTTTTTCCCATTCTTATATGGGACAATGGTCAAGCCATCTGGGTGGGTGTTTTCGCCAAGGTCTACACCAAGGGCTTCCATGACAGATGCTATCCCTGCCCCATAAAGGGCACGTTTGACCACATCGTTTAAGGCCAAATGTCTAAAAGATCGACTAGCACTGAAATGGCACAACAGGCCATGGTGTCCAAGTGTATCCATCATACTGCCACAACAACATTTATGTCGCTCACAGACTGATGCTCCAACTCGTAGTGCAACCGCAACCTGTCAAGATTCGGGGTCAAGCTGTGTTCCCAAAGAGGGAACAGGGACTGCAAGAAGCCACATCCTGCTTTTCTTAGTGGCTGCGGCCAAAAGACAGGCTCTCGTGACCTGATCCGCACTGTTCAACAGGCTGACAAAAGACACTCTTGCCGCCTCAACGTCCCATGCTTTTTAGCTGAGCTAGGACCGGCCTTCGGGTTTGCAAATACTGATTACGGGCTGAACTCCACGACAACATCACCGCTGTCAACTCCCCCTTTTGCGCCAAACCGCTTTTGTGGGACAGAACGGCATCGACTAAGGAGCAGACTGCAAGCAATGAGGAGGTGAAGCCAGGGAGAGCAATATCAATAGCCCTCCTGAAACCCAGACCTCCCTGCTTAACTGGGAGTCTAGCTTGCATGCAAACAGAATCGTTGAAAGCAACATTAGAGATTTTACTAACGGTTTCGCAAACGGTGTGGTCAAAAGCTCCTAGCTGTGCACCATTCGGGTTGGAGGGAGACGCATGCAGGATATACAGTTGCTTGGGCAGGGCAAAACAGTTTCTGAGCAGCACAAATGCATCGTGTGCATCAATTTGCTTGAGACGACCTTCCATACGGATCAAGTCATCATGCTTCTCGATCAATAGCTTTGGGCGAAGGCCTCGGGGATATCGGAGCACCAAGAAGAGTGCAGTAGTTGAACAAAACAACCTTAATATCAGGGAGCACTGCCTTGAATATGGCTTCGGTAAGTTGACACTCATCCAGCGATGCATGGTTGAGGATGGTCAACTCGCACTTGCCACCATTGATTTTGAGGCCAATGTTGGTCAATCGGGCAATGACATTCTGGAAGTCAGCCAGCACTTTTGCGGGTGCATCCCCAAATGATGCGTCATCGAGGTACCATAATATTGAACTCTGACTGAACCCCCCTGGCTATTTGGTCGATGCCCAGGGGAAAAAAAGGACTTGGCCCCAATGGGTCACCCTGTTGAATGCCAGTTGCTGAATATATTTCCTCGTTGCCATAGAACAAATCAGACGGCCTGGCATATGCCTGCCAGATGAGCAGATAGATACTGGGGGTGCGCCTTCATACTTCAGACAAAAATTAGTCACGCCTAAAGCAAATAAATGTATTATGCATGTCGATCTTAAGAAAGACGAGATTAGGAGTCAGATTATGTCTGGCAGCGTGTGCAGCTGCTTCACACTCACCCTTAGTTGAATAGCCCAACTGGACAGGAGGTAGCTCAGCCCCGAGATCTTCAGAAAAAGATCCGACTGCGGCTTTGGTCACGAGACGGCACAAAGTATTGCCCACAGTGATCGGACGAACACCACTGTCCTTGGTTCGAGCAAATAAACTTGCACCAAAAAAAAACAGGACACACGGCTTCAGAAACCTCTCCCCACAGAACCATATTAACGAACAGGGTAAGAGAAGAAAGTAAGCAGGCCCCCGCATCGGCAGATTCCTTGCCCAAAAGAGCCTGAAGATGTCCCGGTCTGAACCCATTGGGGCCCGCAGCCAACCCAGATGGAAAAAGGTTGACCGCGATTCGGACGAAATGCTGAGAAAGAACCACCGGAGTGGCTAATTCTCACTGTCAGGCGTGGCTGGTAGGTTGAGGTCAGGTGGGGCAGCTGGGTGTTTGGCTTTGAGGGCTTCAGTCGTTTTGGCTGATTGTGGGGCATGCCCCCTCACAAGATGCCAACTCTTTGATGACCCCCTTGATATCCATATCGGCAAATTTTGCTTTCATCCTTCTGTTGATACGTTGAGAGTTATTGGCTTTACAAGGCTTAATTGTGGAGGAGCAGGAGAGGACAGCTGGAAGCAGTGGCAAGACGTCCATTGCACGAGAAGAGAAGAGGAGAGTGGGCATGGTTGTCTGGGTGGGGCATGGCGGAGAGCGCAGCAATAGCAAAAGGGAGGGTCATTTCGGGAAAACCCTATGTTCTCACATGCAGCTCCCTCCAGTGAGACTCCAGGCTTCCCTCCCCCCGCAAGATTTGCACCCACCTTTATAGAAACCGTCCCCCACTCTCAACAGATATGTATTTAGCCCCTCCCCTCTCAGCCACCATTGGTCCGAAACCATGTCTGTGGGTCGGACAAACTCTTCCTCAACCTCACCCAGAGGGTTGCTGATGGTCGCTGTGGCTGTCGGGATTTCCCGTCCAAACTTGCATATGATGGCCCAACAGGTTGCTTTAAAAGAACATAAAAGATAGATTACAAAGGAAAGAACATTTAAAAAGGGGGTTTGAATGGATTGTGGTTTTAGACACGAACATTGGGGGTGGTAGACAGCATCTTTATATATATATATATATATATATATATATATCACAGCAGCACATATCTCACATCACAATTAAATTACTTTATGTGTACTCCAAAACATTTAATATGGGAAATAACTAACCTATCCTTTGCAAAGTCATTCCCACAACAGTATACTTATTCATAGTATCTCTATATGAAACTGAATGCATATTGTTCTCATGAACAATAGCTATATAAGCCTCATATAGTAAACATGGATATTTATACAGTGTGTGTTACTTCTCAGTTGTTTGCCATATCTGTTTATTTTTAAATAATATTTCAGAACTACTTGAAAGCATTGTTTTGGAAAATGTCAAAAAGGGTTGCATAATGCTTGTAACGCAGTTTTAAAATTGGTTCATAATAGCACGAGATAGTCAGGAGTTGGAGGGGATATGAGGCATTACTGATATATGTATCATTCATACTTATTTACTTATATTTACAAAACACTTTCTTATCTCTTATTGGTTCACGAAAAAAGTGATAAAATATTTTCACGAAAAAAATAAGTGACCACTATATTCGTTATTGCTGTCTCTGTCTGTCTGTCTGTCTGTCTGTCTGTCTGTCTGTCCCGAGCATAGCTCCGTGGGTTTTGATCCGATCCTGATAAAATTTTGGTGGGAGGTTTATATCATGATCTAGTTGTGTTTTCCTGAAAATGGGCGTGGTGCGCCTATTATGGGCGGAGCCACGCCCAAAAAACGTGTTTTTAGGGGTAGCCGATTTCAATTTGCATCTTCTCCTAGGGGGTTTGTCGAATCTGACAGGGGTTTCGGTATTTGGTTAGCACAATGGCACCTGCCATGGCAATTTTTCATTTTCGTCCCAAGGTCAAGGCCACAAGGTCACGAACTTAGAAAATTGCTAATTGTGTTTTTAGGGTAGCCGATTTCAATTTGCATCTTCTCCGAGGGGTTTGTCGAATCTGACAGGGGTTTCGGTATTTGGTTAGCCAATGGCACCTGCATAGCCCACGGAGCTCGATTTTCATTTTCGTCCCAAGGTCAAGAAGGTCAAGGTCACGAACTTAGAAAATTTCGAATTTTGACATAAAAATCATACGACCGCCCAAACTTTGAGAGCTTGGATGACAATATTTTTATGCATAATCTGAGTCATTCCCACCTAAAGTCTTGAAACCATTTGCTCTATCTCGAGCACCTTGCCCGTGGCGCCCCTTCAAGTTGTTTTTACGCTGATTTCATCAAAGTATGGATAATCCGAGGAGTGCGAAATGCCATATAGCCTATATGACGTTATATTGTTCTTGGAATGTTCCAGAGGAAGTTTTGCACCAAAGGTCATAATCCTTGACCTTTGACCTTTAAAGTTCACAAAGGTCAAATTTTCAAAGTGGGGAATCGAACCGGGTTTTCGACCTTCTTCGACGAACTAACTCCAATAAGCTATAGCACGTATCCTGTTTCCTTATTTTAATGTCCACAACATTGTTTTGTGACCTTTAAAGGTTATGCAAAGGTCAAATTTGAAAGTTGTTGACCGAAACCGGGTTTTCGACATTTTGCAGCTAATAACCTGTCACCCATACCACATCATGTTGATCATTTTTATAACTTGGTCAAAAATTATCACATTGTCTCATCCTTGAATTCTGAAACAATCTACATCGTCAAATACCGCTCGTGAACCATCGTCGTCTTCAGACTTGTCCCCTTCTTAAAGTGGCATTTGGTCAGAACACTAGTAACATTAGGCAAACTATAACGACACTCAGTGGAGCACATACCTCGTCCAGGCTGAACAGTTTACATTTTGTATTCCGCTGATAGACCGGATCTGCACCCGGACCTCAAGCAGAATCGAATCGGCTTGTTATTGTCAACTATCAAACTCATCCACTAAGTTTAGTCCAAATCCATCCATAACGTGTTGAAATATCGTGATGTATGTACTGTATATCGTTTTTAGCCCCATCTCTCAATGGTGATGAATCGCTGAAATAATTCTCGTATCTGGATCCAGATTCGGATCTTCACCCTAATCTAATTAATCCGTCCTTGTCACACACCCAACCTGTCCACCAAGTTTTGTCTGAATCCATTCATAATTTTCTGAGGTAGCCTGCTCACAGATAAACAAACAAAGACAGACAGACAGACAGACATACAAACCGTGGTGAAAACATAATCTCCGTCCACCTTCCATGGCGTAGATAAAAAGAATAAATGATTGTAGATAAAATGTGAAACACGTTTGCCACGAAGATAATCTTGATAAATTAGCAGAGGATAGACATAAATACCATGGACAACACAGACTTTTAACCGATTTTCATTCAGTTCACTCTTTGAGACATTGAAACTTGAGTTGTAGATTTCTGTCATCCATTGAATGTTTGATACGTTGTAACCATAAGTTCTTCGTAGATTAACTGTACAATTCAGTAACTACTAGCCTTGCCTGTTACTCACTCCATGGCTCACTCTATGGTTTTTTCACATCAGACCACACTAATTATGCTCGCTAGATCCTTGTTTATCTGAAAGATGTGGCTGAGCTATCAAGGAAGTATCCACAAGTTGACAAATAATTTGACGCTGGCCGCTTTGCTGTGCAGAATACCAAACATGTGCTCTCATCGATCCCAAATGGTCAAGCCCATGAACAGAAAAATGCTTCCAGCAAAGGTGATGGAGGTGTAGTTGGCCTCACAGATAACACAGGTGCCCTTCAACGATGGATGGTTGCATGCCCAGAGGTTGCCAGAGTGATTGAAGAATTTGAGGAAGCCCATCAGCACTGGGGGAAACGAGTCGAATCACGTCAACATGACCAAAGCAAACACCGAGTGTACAGACATGTCAAGGAATTGTCCTCATTGACCAAAACTTGCTTGTCCTCCATACCAAGTAAATTGCAGACCCTGCTAAAACTGAGATGGTTCAAAACATACAGAACATTGCCCAAGACCAGTTCAATGCCTTCATAAAAGAATGCCTGATAGAAAGAACCAAGCCAATTGATGATGTTACCAGTCACAATCGGCTAACATTATTCAGTAGCTCAATGACCAAGGCTTCAAAGAAAGTAAAGTAGTTCACTTTAATGAAGAAAGAAGTGGAACTCTTTCATGACTGTACATTGGCTGCCAGAAAAGGGATGGGAATGTCAATGATTTCTTCAGACATGAAAATCGGGCATGTCATCCTTCACTATCTGAAGAGGGAAGACTTCCTCTTGGTGCCAATAATGACCTGATGACATGACTACAAGACCTTTTGCAGCCACAGTCTGAGCTACCCAATGTTATATTTGTAGTCATTGATGGAGCTGACACCATTTGGATGCTGATAAACAGTACTGTAATAGCATTTAATGAGTATGCCCACAAAATGTTCCTACAAAATGGAGCATGCCTAGATCTTGTGTGGGACAGCTATGTAGCAAAGTCCCTGAAAGGCACAGCCAGAGCAAAGTGAGGAAAGGGAGTGCAAAGGCGTGTTGTAAGTCTGCACCCATACCAATAAACTGGAAGGACTTCCTTCGTGTAGATGGAAACAAGAGTGAGCTGTTCATCTTCCTCTCAAAGGCACTTGTCCAGTTAAAGGAACTTGTTGTCACAGATGGGGAGCAATGTCTCAGTACATCACCACAATATTACTTGCCCCATGCAACTACAAAGAGGCAGACGACACCTGTTTGGTACTGTATGTAGCACATGCCGCATAGCATGGTCATTACAAGATACTTGTATGTACTATTGGCACTGTTGTGGTGCTGTCTGTAATGGTGGTGCAGAAGCTTCCAGCTGATTATGAACTATGGTTGGCATTTGGAAAAGATTTCCATTACGTGGCCGCTCATGAAATATCCACCCTTCTTGAACCTGAGAAATCCAATGCCCTTCCAATGTTCCATGCACTTACAGGATGTGATGTGGTTTCAACATGTGCTGTACATGGTAAGATAACAGACTGAGCTAGCTGGAATGCTCTGCTAGCACTTATTGATGCACTTCTAAGATTGGCATGGACACAATGTAACATCCCAGAAGAAAGTATGCATACAATTGAGAGGTTCATCATACTGCTCTCCAACTGACTGAGAATCTAAACCGATGTGGACAAGGCCAGGAAGAAGCTATTTGCAAAGAGGAACTCTGTGCAAAGAATTCCATCAATTGCGAGCTGTTCTCGAGCAGCATGTGAAGAGGGCACTTTGCCAGGGTGGTCACGTCTGTGGCCAGACACTGCTTCCAAAATCTGCCCTTCCCTCTCCGACCAGCTTGGGCTGGATTCAGATGGATTATGGATTATATGAGCCACACTGGACAACACTCCCTGAAGCTTCTCAGACTTGCTACGAACTGGTCTCTTGTGGCTGCAAAATAAGATGCCAGAACTGTTGCAAGTGCAAAAAGGCTAATCTTCAATGCATAGCTCTGTGCACTTGTGAATGAGAATGCTCCAGCAATGAAGTTTGATGACTTTAAACATTGTCGTTCAGCATCGATGTTCATGAAATAAAGTACTCGTATCACTTTTTGAACAATAATTTATACTTTTATCTGTTACTCTTCGGGTTAACTGGCATTGTTAAATATTACCTTCCACATAGCTACAAGGATTTGGGTATTATAGAGCAAAAGTCCAGCTCCTTTTTTTTTAAAGTCCCCCCCCTTAAAACACCCCCCAGTACTATTGTAGAACTTCTGAAAGTCTGACAAGATCGTTTGGCATCTCTGAGAAAAATCGTCACACACACACACACACACACACACACACACACACAACACCACACACACACACACACACACACCACACACACACACAGCACTGTTCTTATAGTATAAATGAGCCTCTGTGTATTTTGCGACGTTAAAATAGACATTTTAAATGACAGCGCATTATGCACACATGTATTGTGTCTAAAAATGATAATTACAGTATATAATTGTTTACAGTTTTAACTGTGTTTTCAATTAGTTTATGAACTGTGCTCATATCTTGATTAAAATATGGGTCACCCTGTGTTATACCAAGCTCAAATAGACACATTATTTCAATGGAATACGCATACACACATGCAATATTAAATGACCTAAAATCTGAAAATAAAATTATATATTAGTCTAATAATGGTGCAAATTTGGTGCTTTTATCACAAAATGCACAATAGGTTTGCTATGCTGATGGATTATAAACCTTTTTCTGCAAGCAAAATAAACGGAATAGAAAATTTTGGTTGTGGCTCCCCAACTACTAATTAGATTCAGTATTCTTAACACGTCCTGCAGTCATTCTTTACTTTTTAATAATTGCACTCACACTGAGAAAAACAAATTAAAGTGGTTCAGCTGATTTCCCCCCACCAGAGGTTCATTTAATTCGAGAGGTATTTTATTCGTAATTACGGAGAGAAAATGTTGTAAAATACCGGAAATAATAATTTATGATGAGACGGGCATATGTTTCCTCATGTTTAAACATGCGATGATCTTGTTTGTTTCAAAGAAAATGCAGAAATAATGGCACGTCAAAAGGCTAACCTGCGAGGCTTTATGATAAAAAATGTTTCGTGTGTAATTGGCTCGTTTTGTGCAGTTCCTTCATCTGGCAATTCAACATCTTTAACAATTCTGTATTTAACAACTATGGCAATTCAACATCGATAACAATTCTGTATTTAACAACCATGGTAATTCAACATCTAGAACAATTCTGCATTGAACAACTATGGAAATTCAACATCTTTAACAATTTTATATTTAACAACTATGGCAATTCAACATCAATAATAATTCTGTATTTAACAACAATGGAAATTCAGCATCTATACCAATTATGTATTTAACAACGATGGTAATTCAACATATTTAACAATTCTGTATTTAACAACTATGGCAATTCAACACCGATAACAATTCTGTATTCAACAACTATGGCAATTCAATATCCATAACAATTCTGTATTTAACAACAATGGAAATTCAGCATCTATACCAATTCTGTATTTCACAATTATGGCAATTCAACATCTTTAACAATTCTGTATTTAACAACTATGGCAATTCATCATCTATTACAATTCTGGATTTAACAACTATGGCAATTCTGCATTTAACAACAATGGCAATTCAACATCTATTACAATTCTACATTAACTCTGGCAATTCAACATCTTTAACAATTCTGTATTTAGCAACTATGGAAATTCAACATCTATTACAATTCTGTATTTAACAATTATGGCAATTTAACATCTTTAAAAATGCTGTATTTAACAACTATGGTAATTCAACATCTATTACAATTCTGTATTTCACAACAATGTCA
>CM068959.1:110337699-110347823 GCA_035128595.1 Eptatretus atami
ATGAGACTCACAACTTTCTGTTGAAAGTCACATTCTCACGTTCTCGATGCATAAATTCTCACACTTTTTAAAAAATTTCTCGGCACCAAAAAATATTCCCAACATTATTGTATTGCGACTGGTTTAACTGAGTTTATAACCTTGAATACCGACTTAAATCCGATTGTTTCGCATAGTTCTGCACTTCCTCTTTAGAGAGACGGAGTATGATTGGTCAATTAAACAACCATCCTGATCCATGAAATGTCTTGATACTGGGGGGGGGGGGGGTCATTTTCCGTGCGAAATCACCACGAAATACTGGGAAATACTCTCAATAAGCTGAAATAATACATCTTAATTACAAGGATAATGAGTGTTCTAATTCCTGTTTAGCATTTAATCTGTTGATGAAAATAAAATATATGTCTTGTTTGTTCATGTTGTTGGTTCATTTCTTTTAGTCCATACAGTGGACTAAACAGTAACAACATGACATAAAAAACAATCTTCTGACAAAAAAAATGGAAGACTTTGGCACGAGAGTGCAGGAAATTGCATCTAAGACATACCAGAAAGCAAACATTTTCTAGGGCGGGGGGGGGGGGGGGCAATTCAACTATGACAATTAAACATTTATAACAATTCTATATTTAACAACCTTTGGTAGCAGTAGTAATTAAAGTAAGATGTACCTTCTTCCTCTTCATTGCATTGCATTCTTTGAATGATTTTGCAAGACTTATTCAGTGATAAGCAAGTGAAGATGTATTTTTTCAATGCCTTTTTGAGTTGTCCCTTGTGATAAATATTCAACCATTTAATGTTTTAGATCTTAATAGTAAGTCATTATTTATTTAAACTCAGAAAACAAGGCAATTATTTGTACGTACAGACAGTGCCTGTAGAAAGTCTGCATATATAGGCCGAATTCAGCAACTTGATATGCAAATCCTCTTCAAATTTACAAGTCAATTGGATGAAAATTGACAATTTTAGAAATCCGGCCTATATTGACCGGCCTATGTTGACCGGCCTATGTTTACCTCAAAAATAATTGGTGGTTGAATTCAGTGATCTGATATGCAAACCCTATTCAAATTTCAAGTGAATCGGATGAAAATTGACAATTACAGAAATCTGGCTTATGTTGATCCTTTGGCCTATGTTCCTCAAAAATAATTGGTGGTTCAATTTACTGACCTGTTGTGCAAACTCTGTTCAAATTTCAAATAAATAAGATGAAAATTGACAATGTTAGAAATTTCACGTAAGTTGACTTTGCCTTATGTTGACCTCAAATAATTGGTGGTTCAATTCACTGACATGTTGTGCAAATCCTGTTCAAATTTCAACTCAATCAGATGAAAAAGTGATGATTTTAGAAACTTGACAAAGTTGTTGACATTCGGTCTATGTTGACCTTTTGACCTCAAAATCAATAGACTTCTTTATTTTGACCAACTCTATCATTTCCTGAAGTTTCATGAAGACCGGTTTAAGATGTGACCTGTAGGCGATTGATATACAAACAAACAATAACACATGGAACTAGAGGGGGAGCACTCGGTAGAGTGCAAAACCTCCGCCGCCAATACTGCTGGGTCACTTAAGTGAACCTGATATCCTATTCATTGTAGGTCAAAACGGATCAGACTCTACTGAACCACGATTGAATAAACTAAACTAGATCGACGGCATGTAGAAATGCCAAAAAAATAAAATCGAAATTTTTTTGAAAAAAAAGTTGCAAAATTTCTTTTTTTTTTTCTCTAACAAATTTTTTTTGGGGAGGTTGGAAATCACTTAAAACATGTAGAAATGCAAAAAAAAAAATTCAAATATTTTTCAAATAAAATCGAAATTTTTTTGAAAAAAGTTGCAATTTTTCTTTTTTTTCTCTCTAACAATTTTATTTTTTTTTTGGTTGGAAATCACTTAAAACATGTAGAAATGCAAAAACAAAAATTCAAATATTTTTTCAAAATGGCCGCCATAGCAGCCATATTGGACTTTGGATCGAGTCCAAAATCTAATGGCATGATCCTTGGACCATACCTAATCCCCCACCAAGTTTCGTCGAAATCCGTTGAGTTTTTCCGTAATACTGTTCACAAACAAACAAACAAACAAACAGACGGGTGAAAACAGTAACCTCCGTCCATCTTCGATGGCGGAGGTTAATAATGCATGCGACCAACCAATATAATTGTACTCGAACTTGAAAATTTTTCGATTTTCACAGTAACAAACAATAACCAAGTCGACGACCAATATCTTGAAAAATCTTCGATTTTGCAAAGAACAAACAGACAGATGGGGTGAAAACTTAACCCCTTCCACCTTTGGTAGAAGGTTTTACAAAATCTTTTAAAGGTCCTATAAATAATTATTCCGGGTTTTACCGAAGTTTTATTCAGTGTCTATTACATCACCCAATCTAACCATTACATTAGTTTATTCTTGTTCTATTTTCCTTTTATTGAATGATTTGTGAAAATTTTTTAAGATTTTTAAAGTTTATTAAATTATATTAACTTAATATGCTATAAAAATAATAAAAAAATTAAAATAAATTTAATTCATTAATTTAATTTTTTTGCTTTTTAATATAATCTAATTCTAATAATATCCATTACATTAGTTATTCATCCTGTGGTCCTTGTGATGTCCTTAAAAACATGAGTTCCTGTTTGGAATGATTTTCAATTTTGTTTGAATGCAGGCAGCAGATCAGAGTAAAAATATTATCTCACTCCTCTCTACGCATGTGGATGGATGAGTTCAGAGCCAATATATGGTAAAGGCAAACTTGTGTCCTATTCATGTTCCATTCATGTCAAATAACATTCAATTAAATATGTTGTTCCTCCATCATAAACTGACGATCATAAACTAATAATACAGATAGATGGGTGGAACAATGGACATTAACCAATGGCTTAACCCCGCTTTTTGCTTCGCGTGCATGGATAATAACAGCACTCATGATAACAGCATAATATTAATGTATTACAAAACAATATTAATGCTAATAATACCTCCTCTCCCCAAGGGGTTTTTCCTCCTTGGACAAAGGCCGTGTTAACGTATATAAATAGCTTATTGTGGCGTATTGGGGAACCCCAACTGGAATAAAACGTATTACATGTAGCGTACATCAAAGTACACCGCCCCCATGCCAAATAAATAAATAACAAATCCTCCAGCATGCGACATTGCCGGGGGGCCTTCGAACAGGCGATGTCGCCTTGCAGCACATAGAGTCGGAATTGAGGGAGCGGTCCAATAATGATTGATTAATTGATTAATTGCTAACTAAAATAAATAATAATCATAAAATAATTAATTTTCAATCAACTACCTAATAGCATACCTAAACCACCACTATTTCATCCAAATATCTAACTTTTGAAAATTAAATAATTAATTGAAAATGAGTAATTAATTGATTAATCAATAATCAAAAATACCCTTTATAGCCAAATCACTTGCTCACTGTCATGTCCAAATATCAGCTTTCAGCTCAAAATAAGCCTGAGATATTGTCAGGATGAGGAATAAAATAAAGAAGTAATTAATCAATTGATAACAATTAAATAATTAATCAATTAATTGATTAATCAAAAAATAAAACGTACCGTTCTTGCGAAGGCACATCTTCACTTTTGTCCCCAAATTTCAGCTTGCTCGCTCAAAGGATGGCTGAGCTATCACTGAACAAACAAACAAACAAACAAACAATCAAACAAGAATACAAACAAACGGAGTAAAAACTGAGTACTCCCTTCCTTCGGCACCGACGATGACGTCTTGCATCACCTAGATATGGAATTGGGAAGGAGTGGTGGACAATAAACCATGAACATGTAAGATTACATTTTTAAACAGTCGCTACTGCTGTTTAACACTCAACATAAAGGATGATCCCGACGTGCTTGAGGCATTATATGTGAACGGACCTGAGTCTAGATTTACTGTAATCTATATATTTCCCAAGAGAGGATAATAACATGATCCTTCCTGCCACTCTTGCTGAGAGTGCGTGTACTAGTAACATTAAATTGAAATTAAGTTGTTCCTCGATCATAAACTGACGTTTACAGACAGACAGATGGATGGATGGAGGTATGGACAGACATGAACTAATTGTTTAACCCCGCTTTTCTCTTTGCGTGTGTGGGGTAATAATTTTGCATTCTGTTCAAATACCTGATTTGATGAATCACATTTGCATTTGGAGGCCTTGACTGGAGGAAGCATGTTTGAAGCCATTGATAATCTCACTTTCTGTCTCATTCTCTTCTTCCTTTTCTCCGTGTTGTTTCTCCTTTGTACTCTGTCCTTAAAGTTTGACAGGCGGCAATTTGATACATTTAACTTTCAGAGCATTGAACCATCTGGGCTCAAATATCCATTTAGTGAAGGTGTTTTCCCCCAAATTTGGTGTTTTTAGAGTGAAAGAACTACATACTGTATTTTATATTGGATCTTAGTACTGACATTGTTCATTGAACAGAATGGCCTTCATAACCTAATCAACCGACTCCATTCCTTCAATTCCTCCTCTCGGAGTATCTCTGAGCCACAGCACGAAGCAAGAGATTGATTGCGCACAGTTCGAGGCATCGGAAGGTGATGGTGCTTCGTTCCTTCAAAGCAAAATCCCATTTTACATGAAAGAGCGACCCGCTATGATGACGGTTTTGTTCTTAACAAGCACATCAGCATTGGGGTTTTGTAATTTTGAGTCCCGCTGTGGTTAATTCGCTGATGACTGAAAGCAATTCGAAACCCGCATGGATTTGTTATTGGACTTCCACCGGATTCATCTTACCATCGAGGTCGCACAGGGCCTGAAAGTTCTGGAACTTTCCTTTCAGTGATTCCCTTCTTGTAAAACTAGTGCAGCTATAAGGAGTCATTAAATTAATATTTATGAACAAATGGGGGAGGGGGGGGTAAGGGGGTTGAGAAGCAGATGACATACAAATTGCAGAATGGAAGAGAAAGGACAACTGACAAGAGAGAAAGCAGGGTAAAGTGTGTGTTAGAGGAGTGGGAAGATCAGCCTCCTCCTTGCTTGGTCATCCAGTTTGGAGGGACGGCCTGATCTAGACAGGTTTTGGTGGTACATATGCCTTCCACTTCTTAATGATTGTCTTGACTGAGTGCCAAGGGATTTTCAGGCCTTTGAAATTCAGGTCACCATATACAGGTGACTTCACTGTCTGTGGCAGGTGTTTGGTCAGAGGTGACTCACCAGTGGACAAAATCAGCAATTAGTAACTCACCTGGTCTTAACCGGTTTTAGGGAAGAGGAAAGGATAAAAAGAAAAGAAGGGAGAGTGTCCTAATCTGTAGAAGTGAGAAAGACAGAAAAGAAAAGGTTTGGATGTGGGAAATGAATGTAAAAGACCATCTATCTATTACATATGCAACGCATATTTATCACATGTATTCCATCCATCCATTGGGACCATACTCTGTGCAGAGCGTTCGTGCTACCTAAGCAGACTCCTTGGCTATTGGACACAATCCTGGATGGGTCGCCACTCCCGACACAGGATACCAGCATGCTGGCACTCATTTTGCCGACCTCAGAAGGATGACAGGCAGAGTCAACCCCACCTGGTATTAATTCAACAGCCAAGTGGGATTTGAACTCAGGATCACATGATCCCAAGTCCACCACCTAACCATTAAGCCAACACAAGGCATACATGTATTTCGTGCACTTTGAAATAACTATCGTTATACTAAAAATGCATCTTTAACCCCGAGGAGCCACAATCACAACAATATATTTGTGCCTTTTCTTGTGTCACGCTAACTCTTCCTTTATTTTCATTTAATCTTTTGCAAGAGCCTGTACTGTGAGATTATCTGTCACAATCAGAGGCCTTCTTCTTCCGTATGCAGCACATGTCTGAGGGTGGCATAATTTGCTGGGGACAAGCTGTGCTGCTAATGCAGTGTCCCTGTAGCTTCGAGCAGGAATTTGGAATTGGGCCAGGGTGCCGATGATAGCTCGCATACTCTTGGTGAAGGCTACTACAATATAGAGGTGGTGTTGCTTTAACATCCACAAACTAATGCCAGCAGATGGGATGTCCAGCTTTACATGCATCCGAGAGATGACAAGACTCATTGAGGATGACCTGCACGCAAATCTCCAGGATGACAGTTTATAGCCAGGCTGAGATTCAAACTGAGGCTAGACAGCTCAAGAGGCAATTTTGTGCATACTTCTTGGCTATTCTGGCAGAGCAATGAAAAGCCTGCCATTGTCATTGGAGGAAATGTGATGGCCTTCATCAAATTGTCTCGAACTGACATTGAATGTTTATTGGAGCGTGATCCCTTGCAGCAGCAATACCAAGAGAGTTCGTGAAGGAGACCAGGTTTTCTGCCACCCATCCATGGTTGCAACATTTGGCTCCAGGTTAACAATTTTTCTCACATGATCAAACCACGTGTTTTAGATCATTGTTTTGGTATTTGAGACTTGAGTAGGCCAGGTAATCTTCATTTTAAACAGCATGTTGTGGTTTTTTTCAGCATTTTCTCTTGTATAATTTAAATATCAAGATGGAGGATAGTGCGCCGCAGCTGCAACAAGTTATTCGGATGGGAGTACAAGCATTTTCTCGTCCACCCTCTCAATTGCAATATTTTGGATTGTTTCATCGACACACATCTCACAAGATGGAATTCATGGCTCACGTGACGTGGAACCCTTCCATCATGGATGATGCGCATTTTCTCAAGAACTCGAGATTCAGTGACTTTTATTTCCTGAGTCAGCCTCGTGGAGGAGCTCTAACACAGAATGGAGCAGGATTTAACAAACAAAAAGAACAGGAGAGGAGGGAGGGGAGTGGGCAAACACACCAACAGCATGGTAGAGGGACAAATTAGAGGGAGAGTTGGAGGAATAAAGGACATGGAGAACAATGAGAGCAAAGGGAGGAGGACACAGCGGATTGGGGAAAACTGGGGAAGAAGCAGAGATGGAACAACATCATATAAATAAATAAATAAATGGGAGAAAAGGAAAGGAAACTTGTGATCTCTGGTCACTCGAGAGTAAAACTCGAGTGTCACCATGATGTCATGGATCGGATCATTTTCCGTGCGAAATCACCACGAAATACTGGGAAATACTCTCAATAAGCTGAAATAATACATCTTAATTACAAGGATAATGAGTGTTCTAATTCCTGTTTAGCATTTAATCTGTTGATGAAAATAAAATATATGTCTTGTTTGTTCATGTTGTTGGTTCATTTCTTTTAGTCCATACAGTGGACTAAACAGTAACAACATTGTTGTTGTTGTTGGAAGAAGATTCATTCTTAACAATTCTGTTATGTTGTAAGTTTGTGATAATCAAGGAGTGTCGGGCATCTTTGTACTCGTCTGTAGCTACTATGGAAGCTCTGACTTATGTGTGTGTGGGGGTGATAATGCAGATTAGAAAAACCCCTTATTTTGGGCAGAACTACGTGTTGGTGATATTACGGCATAAATGTGGGGGCCTGTTGTCAATTGGGATTAATGGGGGATTGCAGTGGGGATTAGTTCTGGGTATGAGATCAGGCTGATTCCGTGAAACAAATCCTGCGATAGTGTCGGTGGCTAGAAATGCACGAACGGTGGATGTTGACTTAAGGCATGGGTGGTAATTGGTGCTTTTAACTCTCTGGTGGTCATTGGGTAGTGACATGAGGGGGTGTATTACGTAGTCGAGTCTTTCAGCAGGAGAGTTTCGCTGTATGTTATGAATAACTTATGGGCCTGTGCAAATGGAGGATCCGGCCGTCGGAGCGTGGATGACAGTCTGGGATTGGTGTACAGTTAAAGCGTTAGGGATTATGGGTGATAAATGTATTTCCTTTTGCGGTTGGTTGGCTCTTTCATTCAGGGGGGATAAGTGGGGTTTCTATATATTCAGTACAAACTGTTTTCGATCAAACAAGATTGGTCATCGAAGCGGTCATGTTCATTTAATAGATTGCTTTTTGCAATATAAAGGTATAATACGACGAGACGAACCAGGGGGAGCGCCGGTTTCAAACTTAAGTACTGAAGAATGCATTAACTAGTCTCTTTAACTCATACGTAGTCGTGTGGGCTCGGAGACTCTGTGAAAATGAAAAGGGAGGCAAGCAACATTATGGGTGCTAATGTGGTCAAATTTTTATTAAACAAACACAGCAGCAGTAAACTTTTACAGAAAGAGTATAGAGAGATGATGGTATGTAGATGATGAAAATGAGGTCGCGGGTTTGGTAATTAAGTTCTTAGAAAGGTTAAATTATTTTTGCTGACATTCTTTTACCCTGGTCTGATTTTAGTTGCTGCGGATGTGCTATTTTGGTTGTGTTCGATTAAGAGTATTAGGAAGGTGATAGTTTGGTGCGGCTGTTTGGGGTTTACGGTTGCGGTGCAGAACAGTGACGCCTGAAGAGCATTTGCTATGGCCGGGTTGTTTGTGGACGATGAGCACCGTCAGGGATGTTGAGGTAGTTCTACAGGAGGTGTTTGATCAAGTGCTTTCATGGGTACAGGAGTACCGACGTGTATGGTGGTTGGATACGTAAAGGTTCTTCGGCTTTCTTCAGGGGTCTCCTCTCTGCGGCTTGAGGATATACTAACGTAGGTTATGGAAAAGTTAGACTTTGTTGCATATTGTATAAATATTGCTTGCGCACAGATAAGAAGTGATCCTGAAGATAGTGCACGACGCTGCGATCTCGTCAGTGGTTCCACCGCTTCCGGTTGCGCAGCTTTCAGTCCAGCGGGGTTCAGTGCCTGCTGTTTTTTGTTCTCAGTGCACAAGGGTTCAAGGAATGGTAGGCACCATGGTCTTTACTCTGAAGTCCCCTTCAGTGTTCCGCAGAGGAGGGATACCCTGTCCTTTGTGGCCGTGAAGTCGGCTGCTTTGCTCTCGCACTGTGAGATGAACATTATTGGTGGCATCTTTTTCCAAAACAAGTCGGTTTCATCAGCGTTAAAGACCTGCTCTAGCAGATACCCCTCTCCTCGATGAGACTCATGAGTTCTGCAGGGAAGTTGTTGGCCTCATCGTGGTCTACGCAGGCACTTTCCTCTATGAGCTTGATATTGCGCAATTATATCATGCTTTGAAGTGGTGGAACCACCCCTGCTGCGTCTGTAACAGCTGGAGGTGCCGCTTGTACCCGCTACGCTTGTGCTACCACCACTGTCATGAGAAATGTCTGTAGGAGCTTTGCCTTCTTCCATATCAGTTTGTCCGCTTAGAGGCCTACCTCTTCTGAGTGCTATCCTCGATCCTTGGGAGCCATTTTTAAGAATGAACGGAGCGAGAGGCAATACACAGGTCAGAGCAATGGGACAGGAATGACGGCGATCCAGGATGTGGTCCACCTGTCAACTCTCACGTTTTTGCCATGAGACTCACAACTTTCTGTTGAAAGTCACATTCTCACGTCTCTGGCAATAAATTCTCACACTTTTTAAAAAATTTCTCGCCCAAAAATATTTCCAACATTATTGTATTGCGACTGGTTTAACTGATGATACCTTGAATACCGACTTAAATCCGATTGTTTCGCATAGTTCTGCACTTCCTCTTTGAGAGACGGAGTAGATTGGTCAATTAAACAACCATCCTGATCCATGAAATGTCTTGATACTGGGGGGGGGGGGGGGTCATTTTCCGTGCGAAATCACCACGAAATACTGGGAAATACTCTCAATAAGCTGAAATAATACATCTTAATTACAAGGATAATGAGTGTTCTAATTCCTGTTTAGCATTAATCTGTTGATGAAAATAAAATATATGTCTTGTTTGTTCATGTTGTTGGTTCATTTCTTTTAGTCCATACAGTGGACTAAACAGTAACAACATGACATAAAAAACAATCTTCTGACAAAAAAAATGGAAGACTTTGGCACGAGAGTGCAGGAAATTGCATCTAAGACATACCAGAAGCAAACATTTCTAGGGCGGGGGGGGGGGGGGCAATTCAACTATGACAATTAAACATTTATAACAATTCTATATTTAACAACCTTTGGTAGCAGTAGTAATTAAAGTAAGATGTACCTTCTTCCTCTTCATTGCATTGCATTCTTTGAATGATTTTGCAGAC
>CM068959.1:110347848-110362852 GCA_035128595.1 Eptatretus atami
TGAACATAAAAAACAATCTTCTGACAAAAAAATGGAAGACTTTGGCACGAGAGTGCAGGAAATTGCATCTAAGACATACCAGAAAGCAAACATTTTCTAGGGCGGGGGGGGGGGGGGGCAATTCAACTATGACAATTAAACATTTATAACAATTCTATATTTAACAACCTTTGGTAGCAGTAGTAATTAAAGTAAGATGTACCTTCTTCCTCTTCATTGCATTGCATTCTTTGAATGATTTTGCAAGACTTATTCAGTGATAAGCAAGTGAAGATGTATTTTTTCAATGCCTTTTTGAGTTGTCCCTTGTGATAAATATTCAACCATTTAATGTTTTAGATCTTAATAGTAAGTCATTATTTATTTAAACTCAGAAAACAAGGCAATTATTTGTACGTACAGACAGTGCCTGTAGAAAGTCTGCATATATAGGCCGAATTCAGCAACTTGATATGCAAATCCTCTTCAAATTTACAAGTCAATTGGATGAAAATTGACAATTTTAGAAATCCGGCCTATATTGACCGGCCTATGTTGACCGGCCTATGTTTACCTCAAAAATAATTGGTGGTTGAATTCAGTGATCTGATATGCAAACCCTATTCAAATTTCAAGTGAATCGGATGAAAATTGACAATTACAGAAATCTGGCTTATGTTGATCCTTTGGCCTATGTTCCTCAAAAATAATTGGTGGTTCAATTTACTGACCTGTTGTGCAAACTCTGTTCAAATTTCAAATAAATAAGATGAAAATTGACAATGTTAGAAATTTCACGTAAGTTGACTTTGCCTTATGTTGACCTCAAATAATTGGTGGTTCAATTCACTGACATGTTGTGCAAATCCTGTTCAAATTTCAACTCAATCAGATGAAAAAGTGATGATTTTAGAAACTTGACAAAGTTGTTGACATTCGGTCTATGTTGACCTTTTGACCTCAAAATCAATAGACTTCTTTATTTTGACCAACTCTATCATTTCCTGAAGTTTCATGAAGACCGGTTTAAGATGTGACCTGTAGGCGATTGATATACAAACAAACAATAACACATGGAACTAGAGGGGGAGCACTCGGTAGAGTGCAAAACCTCCGCGCGCCAATACTGCTGGGTCACTTAAGTGAACCTGATATCCTATTCATTGTAGGTCAAAACGGATCAGACTCTACTGAACCACGATTGAATAAACTAAACTAGATCGACGGCATGTAGAAATGCCAAAAAAATAAAATCGAAATTTTTTTGAAAAAAAAGTTGCAAAATTTCTTTTTTTTTTTCTCTAACAAATTTTTTTTGGGGAGGTTGGAAATCACTTAAAACATGTAGAAATGCAAAAAAAAAAATTCAAATATTTTTCAAATAAAATCGAAATTTTTTTTGAAAAAAGTTGCAAATTTTTCTTTTTTTTCTCTCTAACAATTTTATTTTTTTTTTTGGTTGGAAATCACTTAAAACATGTAGAAATGCAAAAACAAAAATTCAAATATTTTTTCAAAATGGCCGCCATAGCAGCCATATTGGACTTTGGATCGAGTCCAAAATCTAATGGCATGATCCTTGGACCATACCTAATCCCCCACCAAGTTTCGTCGAAATCCGTTGAGTTTTTCCGTAATACTGTTCACAAACAAACAAACAAACAAACAGACGGGTGAAAACAGTAACCTCCGTCCATCTTCGATGGCGGAGGTTAATAATGCATGCGACCAACCAATATAATTGTACTCGAACTTGAAATTTTTCGATTTTCACAGTACAACAATAACCAAGTCGACGACCAATATCTTGAAAATCTTCGATTTTGCAAAGAACAAACAGACAGATGGGGTGAAAACTTAACCCCTTCCACCTTTGGTAGAAGGTTTTACAAATCTTTTAAAGGTCTATAAATAATTATTCCGGGTTTTACCGAAGTTTTATTCAGTGTCTATTACATCACCCAATCTAACCATTACATTAGTTTATTCTTGTTCTATTTTCCTTTTATTGAATGATTTGTGAAAATTTATTAAATTTAATAAGTTTATTAATTATATTAACTAATATGTATAATATAAATAAATTTAATAAAATTAATCATTAAATTATTTTTTTGTTTTTAATAATATCTAAATTGCTAATAAATAATCCATTACATTAGTTATTCATCCTGTGTGTTCCTTGTGATGTCCTTAAAAACATGAAGTTCCTGTTTGGAATGATTTTCAATTTTGTTTGAATGCAGCAGCAGACAGAGTAAAAATATTATCTCACTCCTCTCTACGCATGTGTGATGATGAGTTCAGAGCCAATATATGGTAAAGGCAAACTTGTGTTCCTATTCATGTTCCATTCATGTCAAAATTAACATTCAATTTAAATATGTTGTTCCTCCATCATAAACTGACGATCATAAACTAATAATACAGATAGATGGGTGGAACAATGGACATTAACCAATGGCTTAACCCCGTTTTTGCTTCGCGTGCATGGATAATAACAGCATCTCATGATAACAGCATAATATTAATGTTATTACAAAACAATATTAATGCTAATATACCTCCTCTCCCCAAGGGGTTTTTCCTCCTTGGACAAAGGCCGTGTTAACGTAATAAATAGCTTATTGTGGCGTATTGGGGAACCCCAACTGGAATAAAACTATTACATGTAGCGGTACATCAAAGTACACCGCCCCCATGCCAAATAAATAAATAACAAATCTCCAGCATGCGACATTGCCGGGGGCCTTCGACACCAGGCGATGTCGCCTTGCAGCACATAGAGTCGGAATTGAGGGAGCGGTCCAATAATTGATTGATTAATTGATTAATTGCGTAACTAAAATAAATAAATAATCATAAAATAATTAATTTTCAATCAACTACCTAATAGCATACCTAAACACCACTATTTCATCCAAATATCTAACTTTTGAAAATTAAATAATTAATTGAAAATGAGTAATTAATTGATTATCAATAATCAAAAATACCCTTTATAGCCAAATCACTTGCTCACTGTCATGTCCAATATCAGCTTTCAAGCTCAAAATAAGCCTGAGATATTGTCAGGATGAGGAATAAAATAAAGAAGTAATTAATCAATTGATAACAATTAAATAATTAATCAATTAATTGATTAATCAAAAAATAAAACGTACCGTTCTTGCGAAGGCACATCTTCACTTTTGTCCCCAAATTTCAGCTTGCTCGCTCAAAGGATGGCTGAGCTATCACTGAACAAACAAACAAACAAACAAACATCAAACAAGAATACAAACAAACGGAGTAAAAACTGAGTACTCCCTTCCTTCGGCCCGACGATGACGTCTTGCATCACCTAGATATGGAATTGGGAAGGAGTGGTGGACAATAAACCATGAACATGTAAGATTACATTTTTAAACAGTCGCTACTGCTGTTTAACACTCAACATAAAGGATGATCCCGACGTGCTTGAGGCATTATATGTGAACGGACCTGAGTCTAGATTTACTGTAATCTATATATTTCCCAAGAGAGGATAATAACATGATCCTTCCTGCCACTCTTGCTGAGAGTGCGTGTACTAGTAACATTAAATTGAAATTAAGTTGTTCCTCGATCATAAACTGACGTTTACAGACAGACAGATGGATGGATGGAGGTATGGACAGACATGAACTAATTGTTTAACCCCGCTTTTCTCTTTGCGTGTGTGGGGTAATAATTTTGCATTCTGTTCAAATACATGATTTGATGAATCACATTTGCATTTGGAGGCCTTGACTGGAGGAAGCATGTTTGAAGCCATTGATAATCTCACTTTCTGTCTCATTCTCTTCTTCCTTTTCTCCGTGTTGTTTCTCCTTTGTACTCTGTCCTTAAAGTTTGACAGGCGGCAATTTGATACATTTAACTTTCAGAGCATTGAACCATCTGGGCTCAAATATCCATTTAGTGAAGGTGTTTTCCCCCAAATTTGGTGTTTTTAGAGTGAAAGAACTACATACTGTATTTTATATTGGATCTTAGTACTGACATTGTTCATTGAACAGAATGGCCTTCATAACCTAATCAACCGACTCCATTCCTTCAATTCCTCCTCTCGGAGTATCTCTGAGCCACAGCACGAAGCAAGAGATTGATTGCGCACAGTTCGAGGCATCGGAAGGTGATGGTGCTTCGTTCCTTCAAAGCAAAATCCCATTTTACATGAAAGAGCGACCCGCTATGATGACGGTTTTGTTCTTAACAAGCACATCAGCATTGGGGTTTTGTAATTTTGAGTCCCGCTGTGGTTAATTCGCTGATGACTGAAAGCAATTCGAAACCCGCATGGATTTGTTATTGGACTTCCACCGGATTCATCTTACCATCGAGGTCGCACAGGGCCTGAAAGTTCTGGAACTTTCCTTTCAGTGATTCCCTTCTTGTAAAACTAGTGCAGCTATAAGGAGTCATTAAATTAATATTTATGAACAAATGGGGGAGGGGGGGGTAAGGGGGTTGAGAGCAGATGACATACAAATTGCAGAATGGAAGAGAAAGGACAACTGACAAGAGAGAAAGCAGGGTAAAGTGTGTGTTAGAGGAGTGGGAAGATCAGCCTCCTCCTTGCTTGGTCATCCAGTTTGGAGGGACGGCCTGATCTAGACAGGTTTTGGTGTACATATGCCTTCCACTTCTTAATGATTGTCTTGACTGAGTGCCAAGGGATTTTCAGGCCTTTGAAATTCAGGTCACCATATACAGGTGACTTCACTGTCTGTGGCAGGTGTTTGTCAGAGGTGACTCACCAGTGGACAAATCAGCAATTAGTAACTCACCTGGTCTTAACCGGTTTTAGGGAAGAGGAAAGGATAAAAAGAAAAGAAGGGAGAGTGTCCTAATCTGTAGAAGTGAGAAAGACAGAAAAGAAAAGGTTTGGATGTGGGAAATGAATGTAAAAGACCATCTATCTATTACATATGCAACGCATATTTATCACATGTATTCCATCCATCCATTGGGACCATACTCTGTGCAGAGCGTTCGTGCTACCTAAGCAGACTCCTTGGCTATTGGACACAATCCTGGATGGGTCGCCACTCCCGACACAGGATACCAGCATGCTGGCACTCATTTTGCCGACCTCAGAAGGATGACAGGCAGAGTCAACCCCACCTGGTATTAATTCAACAGCCAAGTGGGATTTGAACTCAGGATCACATGATCCCAAGTCCACCACCCTAACCATTAAGCCAACACAAGGCATACATGTATTTCAGTGCACTTTGAAATAACTATCGTTATACTAAAAATGCATTCTTTAACCCCGAGGAGCCACAATCACAACAATATATTTGTGCCTTTTCTTGTGTCACGCTAACTCTTCCTTTATTT
The DNA here is from genome assembly GCA_035128595.1 of Eptatretus atami. Lineage (NCBI taxonomy): Eukaryota > Metazoa > Chordata > Myxini > Myxiniformes > Myxinidae > Eptatretus > Eptatretus atami. Next base: position 110,353,195 of record CM068959.1, read on the forward strand.
TCATTTAATCTTTTGCAAGAGCCTGTACTGTGAGATTATCTGTCACAATCAGAGGCCTTCTTCTTCCGTATGCAGCACATGTCTGAGGGTGGCATAATTTGCTGGGGACAAGCTGTGCTGCTAATGCAGTGTCCGCTGTAGCTTCGAGCAGGAATTTGGAATTGGGCCAGGGTGCCGATGATAGCTCGCATACTCTTGGTGAAGGCTACTACAATATAGAGGTGGTGTTGCTTTAACATCCACAAACTAATGCCAGCAGATGGGATGTCCAGCTTTACATGCATCCGAGAGATGACAAGACTCATTGAGGATGACCCTGCACGCAAATCTCCAGGATGACAGTTTATAGCCAGGCTGAGATTCAAACTGAGGCTAGACAGCTCAAGAGGCAATTTGTGCATACTTCTTGGCTATTCTGGCAGAGCAATGAAAAGCCTGCCATTGTCATTGGAGGAAATGTGATGGCCTTCATCAAATTGTCTCGAACTGACATTGAATGTTTATTGGAGCGTGATCCCTTGCAGCAGCAATACCAAGAGAGTTCGTGAAGGAGACCAGGTTTTCTGCCACCCATCCATGGTTGCAACATTTGGCTCCAGGTTAACAATTTTTCTCACATGATCAAACCACGTGTTTTAGATCATTGTTTTGGTATTTGAGACTTGAGTAGGCCAGGTAATCTCATTTTAAACAGCATGTTGTGGTTTTTTTCAGCATTTTCTCTTGTATAATTTAAATATCAAGATGGAGGATAGTGCGCCGCAGCTGCAACAAGTTATTCGGATGGGAGTACAAGCATTTTCTCGTCCACCCTCTCAATTGCAATATTTTGGATTGTTTCATCGACACACATCTCACAAGATGGAATTCATGGCTCACGTGACGTGGAACCCTTCCATCATGGATGATGCGCATTTTCTCAAGAACTCGAGATTCAGTGACTTTTATTTCCTGAGTCAGCCTCGTGGAGGAGCTCTAACACAGAATGGAGCAGGATTTAACAAACAAAAAGAACAGGAGAGGAGGGAGGGGAGTGGGCAAACACACCAACAGCATGGTAGAGGGACAAATTAGAGGGAGAGTTGGAGGAATAAAGGACATGGAGAACAATGAGAGCAAAGGGAGGAGGACACAGCGGATTGGGGAAAACTGGGGAAGAAGCAGAGATGGAACAACATCATATAAATAAATAAATAAATGGGAGAAAAGGAAAGGAAACTTGTGATCTCTGGTCACTCGAGAGTAAAACTCGAGTGTCACCATGATGTCATGGATCGGATCAAGACTTATTCAGTGATAAGCAAGTGAAGATGTATTTTTTCAATGCCTTTTTGAGTTGTCCCTTGTGATAAATATTCAACCATTTAATGTTTTAGATCTTAATAGTAAGTCATTATTTATTTAAACTCAGAAAACAAGGCAATTATTTGTACGTACAGACAGTGCCTGTAGAAAGTCTGCATATATAGGCCGAATTCAGCAACTTGATATGCAAATCCTCTTCAAATTTACAAGTCAATTGGATGAAAATTGACAATTTTAGAAATCCGGCCTATATTGACCGGCCTATGTTGACCGGCCTATGTTTACCTCAAAAATAATTGGTGGTTGAATTCAGTGATCTGATATGCAAACCCTATTCAAATTTCAAGTGAATCGGATGAAAATTGACAATTACAGAAATCTGGCTTATGTTGATCCTTTGGCCTATGTTCCTCAAAAATAATTGGTGGTTCAATTTACTGACCTGTTGTGCAAACTCTGTTCAAATTTCAAATAAATAAGATGAAAATTGACAATGTTAGAAATTTCACGTAAGTTGACCTTTGCCTTATGTTGACCTCAAATAATTGGTGGTTCAATTCACTGACATGTTGTGCAAATCCTGTTCAAATTTCAACTCAATCAGATGAAAAGTGATGATTTTAGAAACTTGACAAAGTTGTTGACATTCGGTCTATGTTGACCTTTTGACCTCAAAATCAATAGACTTCTTTATTTTGACCAACTCTATCATTTCCTGAAGTTTCATGAAGACCGGTTTAAAGATGTGACCTGTAGGCGATTGATATACAAACAAACAATAACACATGGAACTAGAGGGGGAGCACTCGGTAGAGTGCAAAACCTCCGCCGCTAAGGTACTTGCTGCGGTCACTTAAGTGAACCTGATATCCTATTCATGTGTCAAAACGGATCAGACTCTACTGAACCACGATTGAATAAACTAAACTAGATCGACGCGCATGTAGAAATGCCAAAAAAAAAAATCGAAATTTTTTTGAAAAAAAAGTTGCAAAATTTCTTTTTTTTTTTCTCTAACAAATTTTTTTTGGGGGTTGGAAATCACTTAAAACATGTAGAAATGCAAAAAAAAAAAATCAATATTTTTTCAAATAAAATCGAAATTTTTTTGAAAAAAGTTGCAAAATTTTTTTTTTTTTCTCTAACAAAATTTTTTTTTTTTTGGGTTGGAAATCACTTAAAACATGTAGAAATGCAAAACAAAAAATTCAATTTTTTTTTTTTAAATGGCCGCCATAGCGGCATATTGGACTTTGGACAGTCCAAAATCTAATGGCATGATCCTTGGACCATACCTAATCCCCCACCAAGTTTCGTCGAAATCCGTGAGTTTTTCCGTAATACTGTTCACAAACAAACAAACAAACAGACGGGTGAAAACAGTAACCTCCGTCCATCTTCGATGGCGGAGGTTAAGACGCATGCGACCAACCAATATAATTGTACTCGAACTTGAAAATTTTTCGATTTTCACAAGTAACAAACAATAACCAAGTCGACGACCAATATACTTGAAAAATCTTCGATTTTGCAAAGAACAAACAGACAGATGGGGTGAAAACTTAACCCCCTTCCACCTTTGGTAGAAGGTTTTACAAATCTTTTAAAGGTCCTATAAATAAATTAATTCCGGGTTTTACCGAAGTTTTATTCAGTGTCTATTACATCACCCAATCTAATCCATTACATTAGTTATTCATGCCTGTTGTTTGTGTCCTTTGTGATGTCCTTAAAAACATGAAGTTTCCTGTTTGGAATGATTTTCAATTTTGTTTGAATGCCAGGCAGGCAGACAGAGTAAAAATATTATCTCACTCCTCTCTACGCATGTGTGATTGGGATGAGTTCAGAGCCAATATATGGTAAAACGGCAAACTTGTGTTCCTATTCATGTTCCGATTCATGTTCAAAATATAACATTCAATTTAAATATGTTGTTCCTCCATCATAAACTGACGATCATAAACTAATAATACAGATAGATGGGTGGAACAATGGACATTAACCAATGGCTTAACCCCGCTTTTTGCTTCGCGTGCATGGGATAATAACAGCACTCATGATAACAGCATAATATTAATGTTATTACAAAACAATATTAATGCTAATAATACCTCCTCTCCCCAAGGGGTTTTTCCTCCTTGGACAAAGGCCGTGTTAACGTATATAAATAGCTTATTGTGGCGTATTGGGGAACCCCAACTGGAAATAAAACGTATTACATGTAGCGGTACATTCAAAGTACACCGCCCCCATGCCAAATAAATAAATAACAAATCCTCCAGCATGCGACATTGCCGGGGGGCCTTCGACACCAGGCGATGTCGCCTTGCAGCACATAGAGTCGGAATTTGGAGGGAGCGGTGCACAATAATTGATTGATTAATTGATTAATTGCATAACTAAAATAAATGAATAATCATAAAATAATTAATTTCTCAATCAACTACCTAATAGCATACCTAAACCACCACTATTTCATCCAAATATCTAACTTTTTGAAAATTAAATAATTAATTGAAAAATGAGTAATTAATTGATTAATCAATAAATCAAAAATACCCTTTATAGCCAAATCACTTGCTCACTGTCATGTCCAAATATCAGCTTTCAAGCTCAAAATAAGCCTGAGATATTGTCAGGATGAGGAATAAAATAAAGAAGTAATTAATCAATTGATAACAATTAAATAATTAATCAATTAATTGATTAATCAAAAAATAAAACGTACCGTTCTTGCGAAGGCACATCTTCACTTTTGTCCCCAAATTTCAGCTTGCTCGCTCAAAGGATGGCTGAGCTATCACCTGAACAAACAAACAAACAAACAAACAATCAAACAAGAATACAAACAAACGGAGTAAAAACTGAGTACTCCCTTCCTTCGGCACCCGACGATGACGTCTTGCATCACCTAGATATGGAATTGGGAAGGAGTGGTGGACAATAAACCATGAACATGTAAGATTACATTTTTAAACAGTCGCTACTGCTGTTTAACACTCAACATAAAGGGATGATCCCGACGTGCTTGAGGCATTATATGTGAACGGACCTGAGTCTAGATTTACTGTAATCTATATATTTCCCAAGAGAGGATAATAACATGATCCTTCCTGCCACTCTTGCTGAGAGTGCGTGTACTAGTAACATTAAATTGAAATTAAGTTGTTCCTCGATCATAAACTGACGTTTACAGACAGACAGATGGATGGATGGAGGTATGGACAGACATGAACTAATTGTTTAACCCCGCTTTTCTCTTTGCGTGTGTGGGGTAATAATTTTGCATTCTGTTCAAATACCTGATTTGATGAATCACATTTGCATTTGGAGGCCTTGACTGGAGGAAGCATGTTTGAAGCCATTGATAATCTCACTTTCTGTCTCATTCTCTTCTTCCTTTTCTCCGTGTTGTTTCTCCTTTGTACTCTGTCCTTAAAGTTTGACAGGCGGCAATTTGATACATTTAACTTTCAGAGCATTGAACCATCTGGGCTCAAATATCCATTTAGTGAAGGTGTTTTCCCCCAAATTTGGTGTTTTTAGAGTGAAAGAACTACATACTGTATTTTATATTGGATCTTAGTACTGACATTGTTCATTGAACAGAATGGCCTTCATAACCTAATCAACCGACTCCATTCCTTCAATTCCCTCCTCTCGGAGTATCTCTGAGCCACAGCACGAAGCAAGAGATTGATTGCGCACAGTTCGAGGCATCGGAAGGTGATGGTGCTTCGTTCCTTCAAAGCAAAATCCCATTTTACATGAAAGAGCGACCCGCTATGATGACGGTTTTGTTCTTAACAAAGCACATCAGCATTGGGGGTTTGTAATTTTGAGTCCCGCTGTGGATTAATTCGCTGATGACTGAAAGCAATTCGAAACCCGCATGGATTTGTTATTGGACTTCCACCGGATTCATCTTACCATCGAGGTTGCACAGGGCCTGAAAGTTCTGGAACTTTCCTTTCAGTGATTCCCTTCTTGTAAAACTAGTGCAGCTATAAAGAGTCATTAAATTAATATTTATGAACAAATGGGGGAGGGGGGTAAGGGGGTTGAGAGCAGATGACATACAAATTGCAGAATGGAAGAGAAAGGACAACTGACAAGAGAGAAAGCAGGGTAAAGTGTGTGTTAGAGGAGTGGGAAGATCAGCCTCCTCCTTGCTTGGTCATCCAGTTTGGAGGGACGGCCTGATCTAGACAGGTTTTGGTGGTACCATATGCCTTCCACTTCTTAATGATTGTCTTGACTGAGTGCCAAGGGATTTTCAGGCCTTTGAAATTCAGGTCACCATATACAGGTGACTTCACTGTCTGTGGCAGGTGTTTGGTCAGAGGTGACTCACCCAGTGGACAAAATCAGCAATTAGTAACTCACCTGGTCTTAACCGGTTTTAGGGAAGAGGAAAGGATAAAAAGAAAAGAAGGGAGAGTGTCCTAATCTGTAGAAGTGAGAAAGACAGAAAAGAAAAGGTTTGGATGTGGGAAATGAATGTAAAAGACCATCTATCTATTACATATGCAACGCATATTTATCCACATGTATTCCATCCATCCATTGGGACCATACTCTGTGCAGAGCGTTCGTGCTACCTAAGCAGACTCCTTGGCTATTGGACACAATCCTGGATGGGTCGCCACTCCGACACAGGATACCAGCATGCTGGCACTCATTTTGCCGACCTCAGAAGGATGACAGGCAGAGTCAACCCCACCTGGTATTAATTCAACAGCCAAGTGGGATTTGAACTCAGGATCACATGATCCCAAGTCCACCACCCTAACCATTAAGCCAACACAAGGCATACATGTATTTCAGTGCACTTTGAAATAACTATCGTTATACTAAAAATGCATTCTTTAACCCCGAGGAGCCACAATCACAACAATATATTTGTGCCTTTTCTTGTGTCACGCTAACTCTTCCTTTATTTTCATTTAATCTTTTGCAAGAGCCTGTACTGTGAGATTATCTGTCACAATCAGAGGCCTTCTTCTTCCGTATGCAGCACATGTCTGAGGGTGGCATAATTTGCTGGGGACAAGGCTGTGCTGCTAATGCAGTGTCCGCTGTAGCTTCGAGCAGGAATTTGGAATTGGGCCAGGGTGCCGATGATAGCTCGCATACTCTTGGTGAAGGCTACTACAATATAGAGGTGGTGTTGCTTTAACATCCACAAACTAATGCCAGCAGATGGGATGTCCAGCTTTACATGCATCCGAGAGATGACAAGACTCATTGAGGAATGACCCTGCACGCAAATCTCCAGGATGACAGTTTATAGCCAGGCTGAGATTCAAACTGAGGCTAGACAGCTCAAGAGGCAATTTTGTGCATACTTCTTGGCTATTCTGGCAGAGCAATGAAAAGCCTGCCATTGTCATTGGAGGAAATGTGATGGCCTTCATCAAATTGTCTCGAACTGACATTGAATGTTTATTGGAGCGTGATCCCTTGCAGCAGCAATACCAAGAGAGTTCGTGAAGGAGACCAGGTTTTCTGCCACCCATCCATGGTTGCAACATTTGGCTCCAGGTTAACAATTTTTCTCACATGATCAAACCACGTGTTTTAGATCATTGTTTTGGTATTTGAGACTTGAGTAGGCCAGGTAATCTTCATTTTAACAGCATGTTGTGGTTTTTTTCAGCATTTTCTCTTGTATAATTTAAATATCAAGATGGAGGATAGTGCGCCGCAGCTGCAACAAGTTATTCGGATGGGAGTACAAGCATTTTCTCGTCCACCCTCTCAATTGCAATATTTTGGATTGTTTCATCGACACACATCTCACAAGATGGAATTCATGGCTCACGTGACGTGGAACCCTTCCATCATGGATGATGCGCATTTTCTCAAGAACTCGAGATTCAGTGACTTTTATTTCCTGAGTCCAGCCTCGTGGAGGAGCTCTAACACAGAATGGAGCAGGATTTAACAAAACAAAAAGAACAGGAGAAGGAGGGGGAGGGAGTGGGCAAACACACCAACAGCATGGTAGAGGGACAAATTAGAGGGAGAGTTGGAGGAATAAAGGACATGGAGAACAATGAGAGCAAAGGGAGGAGGACACAGCGGATTGGGGAAAACTGGGGAAGAAGCAGAGATGGAACAAACATCAATAAATAAATAAATAAATGGGAGAAAAGGAAAAGGAAACTTGTGATCTCTGGTCACTCGAGAGTAAAACTCGAGTGTCACCATGATGTCATTGGATCGGATTGGCATTGTTCCGTATTTGAAGAGGTGTTTTATTTTTTGAAGAGGTTTTTTTTTTCCCCCATCGTCTTTTTGCCCCCGAACCCTTCGCCAAGGTCAGAGATGAGAGACATGAAAATGAGATCCGTCCGACCGACCGATCATCTGTCCATGTACTTTTATGTACACGATATTTCAAAAACCATTGAAAATTTCGTTTTCATATTGCAGATATCTATTCCTCATGACATTTTCTCAACCTGATTAGATCAAGGCTGGGATTGCCTGAATTATGTTGTCATGACAACCATCTTGATAATTTGGCTGGTGTACGTGATATTTCAGAAACCGTTCAATATTTAGCTTTCATATTACACAAATCTATTCAGGCTGGCAGGGTGGCCTTGTGGTGTGCACCAGCGCCTCCAAGCTGTGTAGCCTTGGTTCAAGTCCTGACCCAGGTCAAAATGGTCATCCCGATGTTTCACAAGCGGGGCGATTCATCAGTGTGTCCTGTCCCTCAGATGGCTGTTAAAAGGGTATTTGGTCTGCCAGCATTCGTTGGGTGGATGTTAAAGATCCCATGGTGTCTTTTGTGAATGGTAGGGGAAGGTGAGCTGTCGCTGACACCATGGCCAAATTCCAAATTCCTGCACTAACTAATCGATCATCAGGCCTGGCCAGAAGGTTCTTGATGACTCGGGCCAAGTGACCACCAGCTGACCCCACAAGAAAGGTGGGATAATGGTGGCTGTTGAAGAAGACGATGACACAGATCTATTCCTCATGACATGATCTCAACCTGATTAGATCACAGCTGTGACTGCTTGAATTATGTTGCAATGGCAACCATCTCAGTAATTTGGCTTTTGCACAATATTTGTGAGGTCTTCTTGCCTTGTTTCTTTTAAAATAGGTAGTGTGTGTGTGTGTGTGTGTGTGTGTGTGTGTGTGTGCCACCCAAAAGGTGGGAGACTGATCGTATCAGCGACTTGCTTTCTGAGTGAAGGTGAAAATTACTATGATAGACAATATCTAGAATCTGATACTGACTCATGTCTCAAGATTCTGATTACAGAATTTATATATATTATATATATATTTATTTGTGGGCCGGGGGTCGGTGCGAGAACGACCACTAGGTGGGGAAAGCTTGCGTCGTCTCCCACCAAACTCCCCGGAATGTAGGCCGTCGCTCGGATAACTCCACGAGCCGGCGGGTCGTTTAACGACCGTGGTCGCCAATATTTCAACCGCGTAGCGTAGGGTCTATTTGTCTATAACTAATTTACCTAATTAACTACGCGATTTCGACTACCGGGGATCCACGCCCTCGGCACGTCTTGCTCGAAACGGGTCACTCTACCGACTGCGGTAGAGTTCAACTACCGACTACCAACTCCAGTTCGGGTGCAGCGAGCGGAAACTGCCAAAGCCGTGCCGGCTGGAATGAATGGATTATCGGGGATAAACCCCGCCTAAACTCAGATCCGAACCATGCTGGACCAATTCAAGAAGGGACGGAAATGAACTGGGAATATTTCTAACAAGTTTTATTTACAGTAAATGAAGACACAAAGCAAGACTTAACGCGAATATGCAAGAAGTATTTACAATGATCCAAAAACACTTATTCAGTTCTACTAAAGACGGGCCCACACGCAGACACACACACACACACACACACACACACACACACACACACACACACATGAAATAAACCCAGAGTTCTTTATTGGACCCTCACAGCCAAGAAGAGAGACAAGCTGGGGGTCAGAGTTCGGATGGTACCTGGCCGTCGGAGAAAGGGGTACTCGCTGCTGCGGCACCTGACAATGGTCGCTGGTTTGGTTCCCCAGCGCACGCTGTGGACTCAAGGTTCGTGGCGGAGCTCGGGTGGTGAGTAGCGGGTTCCACGGAGGGGGGTCGGGGTCACTCTCTCCTTCCTTGTAGAAGGCCAGCAGAGACATGTTCGCCGCCTCGACGACCTTGGTAACAACAGAAACCCCTTTTGTGACAGCAAAAACCCTCCAAAACTCTCCAAAAAGACCCACCAAAAACTCTCCAATACCCCCAAAAAGACCCCCAAAAGACCCTTGCCTCAGAGGGTGCTCGGGAATTTATGGACCTCCCTCAGCGGGGA
>CM068959.1:110362862-110376365 GCA_035128595.1 Eptatretus atami
TGAACACACCTCGCTGTCCGCCTTTGATTGGACAGAGTCCCACAGCATACCTTTCTGGGGCGGGGCCTTGGCCCCTGCCGGGAAACCCCAGCCACTCTTTCCACGCGGGGTCATACTTGACGAGTAACAGTATCAATGTTGCAAAGGTTGTCGTGAAAGAGTTACAACGTTCGTGGGAGCCGAGAAACCGGAACCGCTAGATCTTGCCTTGGCACGTCAGGGTGCGAGAAGGCAGCTGGTTGGTGGTGGATCGTGATGGGCCGAGGGGTCATGCAGATGGGATGGTTGTTAGATGGCTTGTTAGATGTAACAACCTAACTAAAAGAAATCGCAACGCACGCCTTTGATTCTCCCACTAGACAAAAGGAAGGGGATGTGACTACACACCTACTTAACGACATAACTGACTTTTGGGACATCTGTATCTTGAATGCTTATGGTTTCCAGATCCGTAACAATATATATATATATAATATATATATATATATTATATATATATATATATATATATATATATATATATATATATATCTTCTTCGGCAGAAAGAGCATGGGAGGTGTCAAGTTATTTATATAATCCTAGTCACCTGGGTTTAGTTGATCCGGTGAGAGCTGATTGGCTATTCCGTCCATTCACAGGTAAGAGATATGGGTGGGTCTTTCTTTATTATATTATTGACTGCTTTTGACTACTTTGTACGTAGTACATGCTTGGGACCCTCAATGATACGATTGCTGTCTGCGTTGTCGCTGATGATTCGCCAATCGCTAAGGGGTTTATAGCATTGGGATTCTCATGTGTGTTCTATGTGTGAATGTCCTTATAGCTGTGGAGGAACTCGGGGAACGGTTTGAAACAGCATAGCGCTTACCTTGTGTCGGCCTTCTTGGTTGCTTTATGCAGCTTCTTTAGTGTGAGAAGAGATGGAGGTATATATATATATATATATATATATATATATATATATATGTATATTGTTGCAGTTCTGGAAACTGCATACCTCCAACACCAATGACAGCCAACATACAGTGGTCCCCAGTCAGTTATTTCAGAAACGTATGTTCAGATAGTCCTTTCCTTCTTGTCTAGTGGGTCGAACGGGACAGTGTGTTGTGTAAATTTCATAGTTAGGTCTTAGTAAACCTCTGAACTTCATTCCTACTCTGTGTTTTTCTCTATTCCTGAGGTAAATCCAAGCAAGGGGTCCTCGCGTGAGCCAGCGGTCACTACGCTCGGACACCCGTCGGTAAAAAAAAATGCAGCCGCGCGCCTGCACTGTGGAACATGGGTCCTCGCAAAAGTCAGCAGGCATTACGCTCGGACACCCATTTGTGAGAACCATGGCCGCACCCTTCCCGTAAGAATGCACCCTCGCAGAAGAAATAGGAATAAAATACCAACCGCTCACGCTGCACGGAGTGTGTGCCCCACAGCGACGGGCCCCCACTCACTGTTCAGGAGATAGGAAGGATGACGCCATGCTGAGGAATTAGACGGAGCGGCACACCAAGTACTAACAAATTACAGTGCGCACGCGGCGCACTCTTTTCAACCCATTTCTGAAATTAATAAATCTATCTGTCCTCTTTTCAATCCGAATCTCCATCTAATAATTATATCCAAACTTTTCGCTCAATTCCCTGACACAGATCGGGGCTGGCACCGTGCACACGACACCGCCTTTGATAAATGGCCACGTGCTTAATGGCAGTGGACCCACTTGCAGTCCCGGGATAATTTATTGTCATACACAGAGCAGGGCATGAATAACCCACATCTTGCTCGGGTCTGCATGGGTTTACCATCACATCTTACCGTCGGTCTTCGCTGATCATCGTGGCCGCGGGTGTCTCCCGCAGACAGCGAGCATCCTCTCGCCTCTCCGCCCAGCGAGGCTGCAGCCAGGCAGAGGCACGCTGTACGGCTCGGGCCGCATGGTTTACAGACAGGCAGCGCATTGACCAGCGCTGACCACCGGTTGCCGTGGATGGCCCGGGAGTTCGGTGCAGGACGATTCGTGTAACGGTGCTCGGAGCGAGACGATTCCGCAGCTTGGAACCATCTGGCCGGAAGTAAAGTGCAGCCGCTTCCGGTCATGGCGGCCGGCCCATGTGCTGGCCGGGGCCCAACCAGAGCGCCCGATTCGGGTGACGACACATCGCTTCGGGTCGTCGCCCCCTCCCCGCACCACAGGGTCTTTAAAAGGACGGGTCGCGGAGCCGCAAGCAGTGTCGTTCTTGCTCACCGCTCCTGTCTGCTCATTCCTGTCAGCTCGTCCTGCTCGTCCTGGGCTAGTGGTCACCTTTCCTGCGCTGCGTTCCCATCTGCTGGTGGATTTCAGTTCCAGTTCCAGTTCCAGCTCCAGCTCCAGCTCCAGCTCCAGCTCCAGATCCAGTTCCAGTTTGAGTGCCAGTTTGTGTGTCGTTCCTGCCCATCGTTCCTGTCTTCGTTCATGTCGGCTCGTTCTGTCTGGCTTGGGATTGACAGTCCGTCCATTCACCTGCCGGCTCCGCCCTTCTTTACCAATTTGCCTGCTGACTCCGTCTTCTTCACCGCCTCGTCACCTTTCTCTGCCCACTCGCTTCTGACTCCGCCCAAAGTCCTTCCTTCACGCCTGTCGGGCATGCCATCTCCCTGGATCGACGCTTAGCAGCTCGAAGTGCCATGAAGTGGGAGACGACGCGCCAGCTGTCAGGGAGGTATCGCCCAGCGGAGCATCCCCCCAAAACGTATTGGTGGCGCGGTCTGGCAATCGTGCATGGTATTGAGAGACCGTTAGCCTCATCTCCTCTCCTTTTTCTTCTCCTTAACTCTTCTTCATTAGGTTGTGTGTGTGTGTGTGTGTGTGTGTGTGTGTGTGTGTGTGTTGTGTGTGTGTCAATGGCGCCTGCCCTCGCTTAAGTTAAGATTGTACAATAATTTTATCGGGATAACTCTGCTCTTTTGTCTACTTTTGTAAGTTGCTTGATTATTGTCACACCACACTTTTCTTCCTATCCCTGCTACAGACAACAATATAAGCTATATTCACTGTGCCACATATCTTTCCTCGCCTGCCTGTAAATAAATCCTTTGTAGAAATGTTCCCAGCTCGTTTTCATCTTTTCTTTCATTGATCCAGCATGGTCCGTATCCTAACCTAGCCGGGACTTTATTCCCAACAATCCGTTGCTTTTAGCCAGTACATCTTTGGCAGTGTCGCTCGGCTGCATCTGATCCGGTAAAGTGATCCGGTTCGGACAAGGCGTACTGAGGGTGTGTCCCCCGGTAATTAGGTCACGTGATTAATTAGGTAACCGGATTAACCCACTGACGGAGGACCCTAAGTCATGTGGTTGAGTTATTGGCGTTCACGGTCGGTTGGAGACCCATACTTTTGTACAAAGTGCTGGTGCTGCCAAAGCAGTTTCTTGGAAAGCTTGGTTTGCCATTTCCTTCCCAGCAGTAGTCAGGGCTTCCCAGCAGTTTGTATTTTGTTCAGGGTGCCGTTGATAGCTGGCCGACTCTTCGCAAAGGGCACCATGGGATCTTTAACATCCAGTAACTAATACCAGCAGATGGGACATCCAGTTTATCGTCCATCCGAGGGACAGGACACACATTGATGAATCATCATGCCTGTGATTCAAAGCCAGGTGAGACAGCTTCAAGAAGAGTGTGCGTACCACCATGCCAACCTGTCAACGTGTCACAAGATAGGATTTGTTCATGTTTATGTGTTTTTGTTGCTAATATATGTGGAGGCGATATTTTTTTATGAGTCACCTACCAGTTACTCATGAAGCAGCACCGGTGCCGTTTCACCGGAGGGTTTGCTCTCCGTCTGTCCGTCCGCCCGTCGCACCTGTGGTTTTTCAGACTTTTTTTTGCATACCCTTTAACATATTCAATTGAAACTTGGTACATGACTTTACTATGATAAGTTACAGAAAAAGTTCGAGTTTTGGGGCGTTTGGTCAATTTTTCACAGAGTTATGCCCTTTTTGGACTGAGAAAACAACACATCAGTCGGGGACATGTATTGCAAAGCAATTATTGCTCTTGTTGTTCTTATTATTTTGCTGCAAAGGAGAGTTTCTACCATTTTAAAGGCCTTGGCTTGATTCGGCCGGGGTTCGAATCACCGACCTCGCAGACGTCGAGCAACGATTACGCCACCGAGTCGAGCAAACATATTGTGTAAAGGTTTTTGACAATTGCCTTATCGGTTCAACAACCACTTGATAAACATTACATCAGATATGACCCAATATGGAGGTGGTGTATTTATCGATTTTCGATGTCAATAATGCTCCATCACTTGTGTTGAATCATTGATTAATTTATGCCGTTGCTGAGTCTCACTGCGCTCTATGAAGCGGCACCGGGGCCGTGCCTTTAAACGAGTAAAAGTAAGGAGTGAAAAATGTTGCCTACAACCAGGTCGTGTTTTGCAGAATAGTATGTAGCCATCAATATTTAAAATGCCATCTTTTACCCTCAGCAGTGTGTGTGTGGAAATGCCAGGAGCGATGTGAGGAATGGGGAGAAGCCGTCTGACTCGCTGCCGAATGCCGTGACATTTTCTATGCTCCAGATCATTCTCTTTGAAGTTTTTCCAAGAGTCCATCATGCAGGGCTCCACTGGGAAGACATTGCTGGAAGTTTCCGGCGACGGATCATAAACGGGCATCACACCTGACACCGGTCCAGCGACGAGCGGTCCTGCATGTGGACTGTGAGTGGGAAGTCAGCCGATTATGACCGAAAGTTGAAAATATGTTACTCATGTATTTACCACTTTTAGAACGCTTCTTACCTCTTCATAGTGTCCTCCTTGTCATGGCTATCGTAATTTTGATAGGTACGCTCAGAATTGTTATTTTCAAAATCTCTGCTCAGCAGTCCTGTTGACGCACAGGTGTTGGGCTTGCTTTATGGTGATGAAATCCTTCAATGTTGTTGCTGAAATGGAGTAATTGAAAAGAGCAAAAGGACAACTCAAAACAAGTCAGGTGTATATAATATATATATTATATATATACATATAATCATCTACCTTTGGGGTGAAAAAGTAATATATTGGCCTACTGGGTTATTGATTAAAGTCAGGTATCACTGGATCCCTGAATCCCTGGATCCCTGGATAAAGGTGGAGGAACATGTACCTCCCACTGCTTTCATTAATTTACACCAAATTTTGTTTCCATAAAGAGAGCTATTTCCTTTTTCTCTGCCTCTCCCCGGGGTGTTCTGCCATTGTACTATTTCCTGGCAGCAAGTCTCAGCATGTAGCGGTGATGAGCGTGGGGAGGGGACGACGAAATGACAATTAAAAACGCGTTCAATAAAGTAAGAAAAATTACCCTTCCCATGTTCAAGGGTGAAAGGGGGGGTTAGGGAGAGGAGCGTGGGGTGACTATCGTGATAGAGGGGTCTGCAAGTGTGCCAGAAAGGCTTTCTTATGAACCCCATGTAGCATTGCTCATGCGGGCTTTGTACGCACACGGTCGACGCTCGACGTACAAGGGTAGGGACGATACTCGTTTGGTACGGATGCAAAGCTTGGTCGACGTTGCATGCTAGTTAGCAATAAAACTGGTCGAGAATAGATTGTTTAGAAGCTGTTGAAAGAGTTCAGCCAATGATCATATTATGTGGGCATTATCTCAGGCGACGACGTATTGCAAACTGGGAACTGAACATCGTTTTATGATTATCGATTGATTTACAGTGAATTACGTTATAACTAGTTAGAGTTATTAAAGGGCTGGCTAACCCTAACTCTAACCCTAACCCTACCAGCTTAGAGTTATACTCACTTGACTTTGAGGGCTGTCCAGCTATAAACTACCACCCTGGTGTTTCGCAGGCAAGGTGATACACCAACGTGTGCACTATCCATCCGAAGGACCTCAAGCCGGTGGACAACCTCTGCCAGCACTGGTCGTTTGGTGGACCCTAAAGATCATATACTAGAGTTATCACCGGTGCCACAAATTCCAAATTCCTGCTAGTTGCAGTCGAACCTCAGGCTTGGCCGACCGGTTGGTGAAAGACTTGGGCCAAAAACGTTCCTCATCAACTGGATACCTCCACAAGAAGGTCGACATAGTTGGAGCCGTTGAAGAAGTAGTATAGATTAGTGATCTAGTTAATATGCAACTGTTTGAAAAAGAGAGGAAATTTTAAGATAATGTAGTAATATATGGCTATTCATGCAAATATACTATTATAGGATTACGAGAACAGCTTTGCGAATTTGGGGTTACCAGCATAGCATTCATCCTCCTATATCGTCTAGGTTCGAGTCCCACAGCCCGACTATAAACTGCCTGCCTGGTGCTTCGCAGCCCATGCGTTGCACTTGCACCAATCACAATTAAGTTCGCCTTCCATCTTGAGGGGATGCTACCCGTATGCCCCGATGCGAGCATTAGCTTCAGTACGTTAAGAGTCCAAAGGTAACTTGCCAAAGAGTAGGCCATTGTGTGTCGGTGCTTCTGGTCCAGTTCAACATTTTCTACTTTTCAGACCGAGGATTGCTTAATCGGCAACACTGTGCGATGGAGTCGCCACCACCTATCCAAGGGCAACTTTCTCAACTTGTTCATGGAAATGTTCATGACCTGTCGTCACGGGTGCTCCTGATGTCCCGAGAGTGCAGGTGTGTGTTCAGTTACCAAGTTTCCAAAAGAGTGCTTGCCAGGTGGCTTAAGCACTCAAGCAAGCACTTCGTTCGAAACTGTTGACACGGAACGGCTGGCTTGGCGAGCGCTAACCAGCTGCTTGGTAACTGAACACACCGCAGGTGTAGCCGCGAGTAACCGGAGGTATATGATCCTTACTATTATACTTGCGAGTTCACTTTAGGTTTTAGTTCCGAGAGCAGATTAAAACTAAAGTGAAAATGTTTACAATATATACATATATATGTATTCTACTGTACTTTCAAAAAAATAGTCCATGTTTAATTGCATCCCCACTTTCGGTTATTAATTTATTCGATCGACCCCTTTCCCCATCCCAGCTGCCTTGCACCATCCCTCCCTCCACACTTTGCCATAAATTGCAATATCCGATTCTCGATGTAGGTGGAATATGGCAAAATAAAAAATAAAACAAAATTATTTTTGATGAAAACCCCTTGTACACTTTTCAAACGACCTATAATGTGTCCAAAAGTCGATGTGCGTTTATACTTCAATGACGTCATGTTGCTGAGCAGATTTTATGGTAAATAAGAGTTCATCATCATGCGTATATAATGTATTGGATTTTGTGTGACGGAGCACCATCTGTACAAGGTGAAATCTTATCTGGAGAGTCATTGGTGACTTGCGGACACCACAATGCTTCACACCAGTGGTATGCAGTCGACTGATATAGAATGTATTAGATTGCCATTAATAAATATACTATTAATGAACGCAAAAGCACCCAGCGAGTTCATGGAACACCTTACCACATGCAGTCTTGAGAAACAAGGACATGGGTGCAGTCTGCATGCAATTTGTCACGATGACGTAAAATGCTGAAATATTTTGTCCAAGTCCTGCTAAACAGAAGGGTTTTGAAAATGCCAAACGGCGATTTGTATTCCGCAGCGCTCCACTATTTAATTCAAGTGAAACAAGAGCGAGAATTGCTTTGCAATTCATGTCCCCTACCGATGTGACATTTTCAAAGTCCAAAAAGTGTGTAACTCTGTGAAAATTTGACGAACTGCCCTGAAACTCGAACTTGTTCTGTAACTTATCACAATAATGCTATGTACCAAGTTTCAGTTGAATATGTTAAAAGTATGGGGAAAAGGTCTGAAAAACCATAGGTGGGATGAACGGAGGGCAAACCTATAGTCCCTGCCGGTGAAACCGGTATGGGACTAATAAAATATAGATTTTAAAGGTTGTACAAAAGAAAAATTCCAGAAGTTTACCGCTGTTGATGCACCATCTCACATACCACCATATCTAACACGTTACATTCGTTCTTCGTGCCTGTTGTTTGTGTCCTTTATAACATCCTTAAAACAGTAAATTTCCTGTTTGGAATTATTTTCCATTTTGTTGAACTGCCAGACAGGCAGACAAGTGTAAAAAAAAATTATTGATATATATTTTACAGATATATACAAGACTACAAAAAAAAATCACAAGACTGCGGAAAGCCAGAGTTGTGTTAAACTACAGTTTTGTTTTCCGATTTGTGTTCAAAATATAACATTAAATTTAAATTAAGTTGTTCCTCTATCATAAACTATCGTTTATAGACGGACAGACAGACAGACAGACAAACAGAACCAATTGCTTAACTCCGTTTTTCACTTCGCCAGTGCTGGGTTAGAATACATTTCCATGGTTCACAAACGATGTGTAAGGAAAGTCATTTGGCAATCTATATTAATGATAAGTTGGTAATCTATTGAAACAAATGGAATAGTGTATGCATGGCCAGCAAAACTACTATATGTTACTTCCACAATAACTCTCGATGGACTGACTTCGCAACCTCTGCATTCACTTTACTTTCACGATTTTGTATTATAATATAGAAAATGTTTGTCAAGACTCTTCCCTTTTGCTGTCTGTTTGAATGAAGATGGCCATGAGGACCATCCCCACCCTGGTAGTTATACCATAACCGGTTGATAAAATTGCCATTAGTTACATCAAAATGATTATACTTGTGAAAATTGAAGATTTTCCAAGTATATTGGTTGGTTGCATGCATTATTTTGTCTGTTTGTTTGTCTGTCTGTTTGTCTGTTTGGTTGTATGTCAATTTTAAATTTTAAACCGATCTTCATGAAAATTCACCACCTGGTAGAGTTCGTCACAAACAAGAAGCCTATTGTTTTTGAGGTCAAAAGGTCAAAAGGTCAACATAAGCCAAAGGTGAACTTTGTTCAATTTCTAAAATCCTCACCTTTCATCCGATTGACTTGAAATTTGAAAAGGATTTGCATCTTTGGTCATTGAAATCAACCACCAATTATTTTTCAGGTCACATTTATTTAATGGATTTTGCAAGTATCATGTGATGCACCGCATCTTTCTTGTTCCACATGTTCGTTGTCCCGACATTCTATATGCCTAGTGCTCATTACCAACGTTCACTGACCACTTATTTTTTAAAAAAATTTAAAATATTATATCTTAAGACTCTTTTGCGCTACCATTTTGATTTGTGGCATCAGACACAAAGCACAGTCCCTTTAAAATAGTTTTGCAATTTTTAGGAAGTTCATTTACATGCACAAAAATGTGTACATGCATCAGGTCTTCTTCTTTTTCTGTTTTCAGCACAAGCATTGAGCTCTAAAATACAGAGGAACTACCAGCCGATGAGAGTGCATTTTCTGATGAGGCCACGCAGCCGTCATATTGGGACTCCCTACTGACCGAAAGTTCCAAAGTGAACAATGCTGACAAACCATCAGAGTAGCAGGCTTTTAAATAAACTGAGTTATTATCATTTCTAGGGCTTTTTCGTGTTATCAAGTCCTCTATTTCACAACAGAAGGTCGTTAGTTTTAAAGATATATTTGGTCACAATAAGGATTATTTAGATTTAATATTGGGGCATACTTTTCGGCATATTATATAGATTTGGTGGACAGGTTGGGTGTGTGAGAAGGACGAATTGATTAAATTTTAGTGAAGATCCGGATCCGGATACTAGAATTTGTTAAAGTGATTCTTCAACGTTGAGAAATAGGGCTAAAAACGATATTTGCACGGTATCTCAAAAAGTTATGGACGGATTCGGATGAAGTTTGGTGGGTGAGTTGGGTTGGTGACAAGAACAAGCCAGTTAGATTTTGTTTCAGGTCCAAATCCAGACCCGGCCCATCAGTAGGATATAAAACATAAACTGTTCAGCCTGGCGGACGTATGCACTCTACCAAGTGCCGTTCTAATTTATTTTGCATCCAAGGTGTATTTACCAGTATGTGACTTTTACAGCATGAAATTCAATAATTTAAGCCCCTGATGTAATGCAAAGTATTTTAATACCATGACTCGATTTGCATTCTCCCTTTACATTGTAATTGCTGTTTCCTAATTAAATATGCAATGAATGAATGAATGAATGACAGTCGGCCAAACTTTAGATATCATACCTCAGATTCAGCTCCGCCTAAGTAAAGTAACACAGCATCTATGGTTGCATATAATTTTTCGACATTTGCTAAACATGAAGTTTAAAATCCTTAAAAACATGAAGTTTCCTGTTCAGAATGATTTACAGTTTTCGTCGATTGCCAGACAGGCAGACAAAGTAAAAGTATTATCTCACTCCTCTCTACGCATGTGCGATCGGGACAAATTCAGAACTAGAGTATTGTTAAACGGCAGGTTTTCATCCTATTCATGTTCAAATTCATGTTCAATATGTAACATTCTATCTATATAATTAGTTCTTCGATCATAAACTGATAAGATGGAAGGACAGACAGACAAACTGATATGAAAACATTGCTTAACCCTCCTTCTCACTTGTCGTGCTTGCGGTAATGATAGGTGTGGTTGGAGGATGGTTGATTTGTGGTGAGCATGGGGCTAAGACCGGTAAGGTGTGACCGAAGGTAGGAAATCGGAACAAGTTGAAGAATGAGGTGTTTTTTTTAATTCATTGTTTTTGCTGTTGGGAATTGAAGGATGTGTGAAAACTCAAGGGTAACGATGGAAGAAAAAAAACCCCAATGGGAAACCATAAAACGCAGCCAAATGGCACATTTTGGACTTTGTTAAAGCAATTTCCAATAACAACAAGATATATTCATGTAACTAGGAATAACATCATTGGACAGGAATGTCTCCTTTGATTTGAAATTTGGGATGTCTGTGTAAAAGAGTGTGAGCATACTGCACTCAGTTTTGATACTGGAGGGTTCGATCAGTAAGTCTGTAACACAGCATCAGCATCAGGGTGTAACAATTAAATAATGTATTGGCGATTGCGTAAGGATATTGAAAATGTCAAAGGATCACTGTATGTAGAAAATAAATAACAGTTTCATTAATTTAGTTGACTGAGTTTTTTTTTTAAATAAAACCACAAACATGAATTTTTAAAGAAGTGAGTCTAATTATAAACTTGGAGAAAAAAAAATAGTTCGCCTGAAGCTTGCGGCTTTGTTATTCAAGGTGAGATAAAAGTATCGTTTTTATTATTATTTATTATTATTGTATATACACTGATCTAAGGCTCGAGTGGAGGAGCTCGCACATAAATCACACGCAAGACAAAGACATTTGTAGATATCGATGAACTTTTAAACATGGGTTTAAGCGGCCTCGGTGATGTAACGGTTAGAGTGTCTGCTCTGAGTCCGGGAGGTCGCTGGTTTGAACCCCGGCTGAGTCACACCAACTTCTTAAAAACGTGCTGCTTCTTTGCTTGACACTCAAGCATTTACAAAGGATAGAGCACAGACAAACAACCACAAGTCAGTAAACGGACTGCAGGCTTCGATGGGTCGAATGGTTTCCTCCTGCATTGAAGTTCCCTGTAAGGTTCCTCTTAGCCTTGACTCCTTCGTCCACCTTTTCTCCTGCCCGTGGAATTACCCCAAATGTCTGCATCAAATCCCACTATTCTCTTCTGTCGAGGTGTTCCTGCTGGTTCACCATCGTCATCGGACATCCATTCTACAGGGTGGACTGAAAGTCGCTTTGCATCTCCGCAGTAAAGCATTAGTTGTTAAACCTTGTATGATGATCCAGAGGGTTCGGATGGGAATGCTAAGAGGCTGCCTATTGGTCCTCCCCGGGTCCGTCTGTCCGTCCATCCCCTTTTAGATGGTTAATAGGGCAATAGCGCAAATAAGTGCAAAAATTTATCGGTTTTGGATAACACTTTGAGGTTAAATCTCACACACTGTGCAGCGGCGTTGGTTTGGAAAAAGAACTTAATTGTTTTGCCAAGTCAAGGCATTCCGGGCTCTGTGAGGGTGCGTGCAGTGTAATCCCACCACTCGTTAATTGACAAACGGTTTAGTTAATTAGTGCTGTCTTTTGCACAAGCGATCCACAACGTGCATTGCTTGTAAATCTTGGGCAGCCGCGAGATTGCTTTGCTGACCCGTGCAGGTTTCCTGCAATGCAGCCTTGCAAGTTGTATTCATGTGTGAAAGGCCGCGAGAAGACCAAGGAGACGGATTCAAGAGCTAGATATTACAAGGAGAAACAGGACCGCAGTCGCTTCCACGGAACATCGCCTGGGAGCGTCGGCTTCAAATATTTTGCCATTTGAGCAGAACGTCTACGAGGTGATGCTGATAAGGTGGAAGTTAGTTGTATATTCAAACAACTGTCCTACCCTTGGCAAGCTTCAGGGGGATGGATGGCCATTCATTATTTACACTGGTTTCTTGTTTTCCAAGCAACGCAATTTCGAATTCATTGCCAATTTGTCTACATCTCTTCGGTGAAGCCGACGGCGGTGGAATACCCAGGTTCACAGTTTCCGAAACTTTCCACCTGGGGTCTCTTTGGATGGAGAGTTCATTGCTGGCTCGTTGGTGGCCGGATGAAGTGCTTGTCAGCGTATATAAACTCAGGGCTCGAATCAGGTCTAATCATGCTTTAAGACGGTACAAACTACCTTGCAGCCTGTCCTTCGAATCCCTCAACCTTGTGGTTCTGGCATGTAGCTGATACCTTGACAGCTATGCGTACCGCCTTGGTGGCTACGAATAGATGTGCAACGGTTTAGAAGTCTCAACGTGACATGATGCGGATGTGTTCTTGTGCGCTTGCTTCGCTATCACTTTGATTACACTTGTAAACGAAGGAGTAAACTCGAACTGGCAGTGTGCGCCGCTTTCTGACCATTGCAGCTTGTTATTTTGGGAAAGATATGGGTCTTGCGGCAGAGTCCTTGCCGCCTTTGGCTGAAGCGTCAGCCGGGAGTTCCACCCTGTGTTATACCTGCCAGCACACATTTTTTACATTGGTCTTTGATTCATCCGCACAAGTCGGTCCCCCATGGTTATACCATCCACGGCTGGCTGATCGGTATCGTTTATAAGTTTCACTGATACTGTTAACGAAAACATATGGACGCAATGGTGTCCATGTCTAATATCGCTCTCTTTCGAACTCCCACCGTCTTTCCGGTCGGAGAGGTTCTGGGATTGAGAAGTCAACACCTCGGTGATGGACGATATCTGGCCAATGATTTGGATGATGATTGAATAATGAGCTGAAGGAATTCTTCAGATCTCTCTCGCTCTCTCTCTTCTATCTGTCTGTCCCACTCTGTACCTCTTGCCACTCCTTGCCCCGTCTTTTAAAGTAATTGCCACTCTGCGTGTCGAGGCTAGTCATATCCGCTGAGAAATGAGAAGCAACAGCCCTGTTATGGCTTAAATGATAGCTTAAATTATCCAATTTGTCACCCACGCGTGGGTTGTGTGTCGAAGCTGTTGGCTAGATTTCATTGTGCTTGCGATGTGCTGGGGTTACGTGAACAGCCAAGCCTTTCACAGAAAGCTTTGTCGCTCTCAGGTTGTT
>CM068959.1:110376375-110393791 GCA_035128595.1 Eptatretus atami
TTCTTTTTTTTTCTTTCTGCCATTAGTTCAGTAAAAGACGTTTTCTGCTGAGAATAATAACACGTGATTGCTGGTTATGAGGGCTCGTGTCTGAGAGATTTATGGTAGTGACACAAGTGGTTTAGCAGAAACCATCAACTCTCTCATTCCGCATTTCTATTGCTCTACATATGGCAGGCTGGCAATCCAGCAGATGCAGGTTTGCATGCTTTGAATATATGTTCCACACTCGCCTCTAAGCTGTCTCACCTAGGTTCGAATCCCGACCCAGCTACAAACTGTCATCCCGGTGTTTCACAGGCAGGGGCATTCATCAATGTGTGTGCCGTCCCTCGGACGGACGTTGACCAGGCATCTCATCTACCGGCAATTAGTTGGTGGATGTTAAAGATCCCACGGTGTCCTTCATGACGAGTACGAGAGCTATCGCCGGCAACCTGAACAAATTCCAAATTCCTGCCCTAACTAGTACTGAGAAGGCAATGGAAAGCCACTCAGTATAACTTTTGCCAAGAAACTGCTTCAGCAGCACCTACACTCTGTAACAGAGTCTGGTACATCAGAATCACAATCGGAATATGGCTTCCCTCATCAGAACTTCAATGCAGGAGGATATTGTGTCATTAGGCCCACCTATCGATGTTATTTGTTTTCTTTTTTTCTTCTGAAATCCTTTATATAAATGCTGAGAGTCAAGCAAGTTTTTTTTTTTAAAGTCTTTGTTATGACTCGGTGGGGGTTCGAACTGCTGACCTCCCAGACTCTGAGCTAATGCTCTAACCATTACGCCACCGAGTCTGCTTTCTCATGATTATGACGTCATAATACCAAGTCGTCCTTAGGATGCGTACGAGAAATCATATGAATCGTTACTGATTGAAACGATGAAAGTACTAAGCCGCATCATGCCATTCTCCCGAACTCGAAAAGATTCCTCCAAGCTTCACTCCTTTGTCCACCTTTTCTTCTGCCCGTGTAATGACCCCCAAGAGTCTGCATCAAATCCTGTTATTCTCTTCTGTCAAGAAGCTGGTGCTGGTTCACCATCGGCATACGTCATTCTGTAGGGTGGCCTGAAAGTCGCTTTACCCCTCCGCAGTGAAGCATTCATTATTAAACTCTTTCAATGTACAGGTTTTTATTGCGTAGTACTAACGATAATTAATCAATCAATCATTACCTCCGCTACCTAAGGTGAAGGAGGTGATGTTTTCACCGCTCACTGTCCGTTTGTTACTTGCAAAATCGAAGATTTTTCAAGTATATTGATCAGTCGATTTTGTTATTCTGTCTGTCTGTCTGTCTGTGTTTGTCTGTCTGTCCGTCTGTCTGTGTTTGTCTGTCTGTTTGTCGCCTCGAGGTCGCAATTTTATACTGACCTTCACAAAACTTCACCACATGGTAGAGTTTGTCATATGGAAGAAGCGATGTTTTTGAGGTCAAAAGGTCAAATATAGGCCCAAGGTCAACAATTAAGGTGAGGTTTCTAAAATCCTCAATTTTCATCCGATTGACTTGAAATTTGAAGAGGATTTATATTTCAGGTCACTGAATTCAACCAGCCAATTATTTTGGGTCCACATAGGCAAAAAGGTCAACATTGGTCGAATTTGTAAAATTGTCAATTTTCATGCATTTCACTTGAAATTTGAAGAGGATTTGCATATTTGGTCATTTAATTCAACCAGCCAATTATGTTTGAGTTTAAATTTGTTTTCTGGATTTTGCAAGTCTCGTGCTCTGCACGATGTCTTCTTTTTGTTACTTACGAAATCTTTAGATTGATGACTACCGTTTCTGTTTGTTTGTTTGTTTGTTACTACGAATCTAAAGATTTCGTAAGTATATTGATGACTACCGTTTCTGTTGTTACTTACGAAATCTAAAGATTTCGTAAGGGCCCTGTCACACCTTGACGTTTAAGCCAGCAATGGCAACGTTAAAAATTGATCTAAAACGTTGACGTACGCTGAAATTTTGATGGTTTTTTGAGTTTTGGCGTATTCAAAACGTGTTGTCGTTTGCATAACATATTAGTAACGGGCACAGAACGTTTCGTTGTGTTATACATAACTTTTACCAACGAATGCTTACCTTGTGATCGGCGTTCAAAACCTAAGACAAGCGATAGTTCAACTTACCCTTTGCGCGCTATACGTATCGCCGGCGAACTCGTGCATAGCCTGTTGAGAACTTGCCGGACGCCGATTGAAATCAAAACTGCCCGAGATTTTGAATTGTCAACATTGCAGTCACACCTTGACGATTTTGCCAGCGTATGCCATTCTATGAAAATGGGTTCAAACGCTAGGCACACGCCAAATACGCTATAGGAAAGTTGAGTATACGTTAAGATTATGCTCGAAATCATTGAAGTACGCTGGCATATTACCTAGTCCGTTCGATACGTCGTGAATTTCAAGCATGCTGAAAATTTTAAGACGTACTCGACGTAAGGCTCACACGTTTCGCATGCGTTGGCATCTGTTCTTGCACGTTCCGCGATCGTTTAAACACGGCGAACACACGTTACTTGTAGGTTACTCATAAGTCGAAGCACGTCAAGTTAATGGCAACCATACTTGAAACCCAATTTATAACCGTTGAGTAACGTGCTTTGAACAAATGAGTAACGTCAGCTTAGCCTATGTTTAACGTGCTTGGAAAGTATGAGTAACGTGCATTGAAACTATTATAACTGGCCTTGAACCAATGGCTACCGTGCTATGAACGTAAGAGTAACGTGCGTTTAACCTATGTGTAGCATGTTTTGAACCTAAGTAAAACGTGCATCTAACCATTGAATAACATGCTATTTGTAACGTATGTATAACGCACATTGTCGTATGTAGATGAATTAAATTGACGTCTTCCGGACAACCACAGAAATTACTGAAAGTGTTTTCTAACTTACATCTACCGTGTACTGACGTATTGGCAGCGTTTATGGGAATTGGTACATACAAATGGGCTTCACAAGAGGACCCATCATTGTTCCAGACTCCATGTTGAGTAGATGTCAATGCCAGTAGTATCAGTAGTAGTAATACTATTAGCAGTAGTTGGTGTGCGTGACAGTAGTAATAGTAGTAGTAGTTGTAGTAGTAGCATTGGTAGTAGTAGAATGTCTACATCAGTAGTAGTAGTGGTATGTCTATGTCAGTAGTAGTAGTTAATTCTATGTCAGTAGTAGTAGTAGTAGTAGTATTGTAGTAGTAGTAGTCCATGTCAGTAGTAGTAGTAGTAATTCTATGTCAGTAGTAGTAGTAGTATGTCTTATGTCAGTAGTAGTAGTAGGTCCATGTCAGTAGTAGTAGGTGAGCGTGATGGGGAGGGTGTGGGTGATGATGGATCCTCTTGTCGTCCACGAACAGGAGACTACTTTGCACCATTGTTCGATGTTCTTTCGGCTAATTTTTTTCCTCATTCCCACGATGAAATATTTCTTTGTTTTACTTTTTAAAGTATTAAAAACGACTTTGACAAATGCATAATGTACTAGTAATGAACACAGAACGCTTCGATAACTTATAGATAAGTTATACCAACGATTGTTTATCGTGTTTTAGGCGTCCCCAACCTATGCCCAACGATAGTCCAGCGTATGCATAGCGTAATAATTCCCAAGCACGTTATTCATAGGTTATAAATAAGTCACGGGTACCCTAAACATTACTTTGATTTTGTTTCGACGTATGAGGAACTTTCAAGTAGCGTGTTGCGAAGTGTGAACAACGTTCGTGTAAGTGCTTACAAAACGTTACTCATAGGTTAGAAATAAGTTTCGGGTACACGAATGTTACCTCTACGTGTTTCGACTTATGAGTAACATACAATTAACGTGTGTCAACGATCGCATAACGTGCCTAAACCTATGGCCGGCGTAGCGGAACGTGTGAGCCAAAGCCGAGTAGTCGTAAAATTTTAAGCATTCGAAAAAGAGAGAACAAGCACAAAAGTCAACGATTAAAGCCAGCGTACAACGACTTATGGCATGTTTTTCAGGTATTCCTAACGTATACAAAACTTACCAATAACGTATTCGACGTGTGCCAGCGTATTCGGCAAATTTGTAAAAAAAACGGCATACGTTCGCTAAATCGTCAAGGTGACAGCCCTTAAGTATATGATGACTACCGTTTCTGTTTGTTTGTTGTTTGTTGTTTGTATGTTGTTTGTTTGTTTGTTTGTATGTTTGTTTGTAGGCACGATAACTCGAGAACGGAAGAAGCTACCAATGTCAAATTACACCACGTGATTCAGGAGGGTGATGGTAGTGCTGATTAGATTTTGGTCAAAATCGTTCAAAGGTCAAGGTCACAGTGAGGTCAAATATTCGATTTTTTTGATGGTTTGGTACAGATAACTCGAGAACGGAAGAAGCTACCAATGTTAAATTCCCACGTGATTCAGGAGGGTGATGGCAAGTGCTGATTAGATTTTGGTCAACATCGGTCAACGTCAGGTCACGGTGAGGTCACCATTCGATTTTTGATGGTTTGGTACAGAATCATCGTAGAAACTTCTGGTTTGCGTGGCTACCTTCTCTAGAGACAGCTTTTATTAGACAAGGTCAGAGGTCAATTTGGCGATTTCGTAAGTACCAGTCTATGACTGCTGTTTTACTTACGAAATCTAAAGATTTCGTAAGTATATTGATGACTACCATTTCTGTTGTTTGTTTGTTTGTATGTTTGTTACTTACGAAATCTAAAGATTTCGTAAGTATATTGATGACTACCGTTTCTGTTTGTTTGTTTGTTTTATGTTTGTTTGTTTGTTTGTTTGTTTGTAGGCACGATAACTCGAGAACGGAAGAAGCTACCAATGTCAAATTACACCACGTGATTCAGGAGGGTGATGCTAGCGCTGATTCGATTTGGTCAAAATCGGTCAAAGGTCAAGGTCACAGTGAGGTCAAACATCCAAAACATTCGATTTTGATGGTTTGGTGCAGAATCATCGTAGAAACTTCTGGTTTGCGTCGCTACCTTCTCTAGAGACAGCTTTTATTAGACAAGGTCAGAGGTCAAGTTGACGATTTCGTAAGTACCAGTCTATGACTGCTTGTTACTTACGAAATCTAAAGATTTCGTAAGTATATTGATGACTACGTTTCTGTTTGTTTGTTTGTTTGTTTGTATGTTTGTTACTTACGAATCTTTAGATTTCGTAAGTATATTGATGACTTCCGTTTCTGTTTGTTTTGTTTGTTTGTATGTTGTTTGTTTGTTTGTTTGTAGGCACGATAACTCGAGAAAGGAAGAAGCTACCAATGTCAAATTACACCACGTGATTCAGGAGGGTGATGGCTAGTGCTGATTAGATTTTGGTTAAAATCGGTCAACAGGTCAAGTCACAGTGAGGTCAAACATTCGATTTTTGATGGTTTGGTTCAGATAACCTCGAGAACGGAAGAAGCTACCAATGTCAAATTACACCACGTGATTCAGGAGGGTGATGGCTAGTGCTGATTACATTTTGGTCAAAATCGGTCAACGGTCAAGGTCACGTGAGGTCAAACATTCTATTTTTGATGGTTTGGTACAGATAACTCGAGAACGAAGAAGCTACCAATGTCGAATTACACCGTGATTCAGGAGGGTGATGGCTAGTGCTGTAAGATTTTTGGTCAAAATCGGTCAACGTCAAGGTCACGGTGAGGACAAACATTCGATTTTTCATGGTTTGGTACAGAATATCGTAGAAACTTCTGGTTTGCGTCGCTACCTTCTCTAAGACAGCTTTTATTAGACAAGGTCAGAGGTCAAGTTGACGAGTTCGTAAGTACCAGTCTATGACTGCTTGTTTGTTACTTACGAAATCTAAAGATTTCGTAAGTATATTGATTGAACTTCCGTTTCTGTTTGTTTGTGTGTTGTGTTGTTTGTAGGCACGATAACTCGAGAACGGAAGAAGCTACCAATGTCAAATTACACACCTGATTCAGGAGGGTGATGGCGAGTGCTGATTAGATTTGGTCAAAGGTCAGTTCACAGTGAGGTCAAATATTCGATTTTTGATGTTTGGTACAGATAATCGAGAACGGAAGAAGCTACCAATGTCAAATTACACACGTGATTCAGGAGGGTGATGGCGAGTGCTGATTCCATTTTGGTCAAAATTGGTCAAAGGTCAAGGTCACAGTGAGGTCAAACATCCAAAAATGATAACTCGAGAACGGAAGAAGCTACCAATGTCAAATTACACCACGTGATTCAGGAGGGTGGTGGCTAGCGCTGATTCGATTTTGGTCAAAATCGGTCAAAGGTCAAGGTCACAGTGAGTCAAACATCCAAAACATTCGATTTTGATGGTTTGGTGCAGAATCATCGTAGAAACTTTCGGTTTGCGTCGCTACCTTCTCTAGAGACAGCTTTTATTAGACAAGGTCAGAGCAAGTTGACGATTTCGTAAGTACCAGTCTATGACTGCTTGTTTGTTATTTACGAAATCTAAAGATTTCGTAAGTATATTGATGACTACCGTTTCTGTTTGTTTGTTTGTTTGTTTGTATGTTTGTTGTTTGTTTGTAGGCACGATAACTCGAGAACGGAAGAAGCTACCAATGTCAAATTACATCACGTGATTCAGGAGGTGATGGCTACGCTGATTAGATTTTGGTCAAAATCGGTCAAAGGTCAAGGTCACAGTGAGGTCAAACATAATTCCGTAAATTAACATGGAGAAATGTGAGTATTTTTGCTTCGCTCGACGTTACGAGTTCGTTTTAACTTCGATTTTAATTTTGTCTTCGGTTTTTGCGATCGCTTCGGATGCTTAAAACTCGGTTGTCGAAATTCTGGTAAAAATCGGATGTTTTGGAGACGTTTTAAGATTGATAAAAATATTTCACTAGAAGCGTCAAGGGTCGTCCATGATGCAGTGCGCTCGAGCAGACGTCACGGTCGTCCCATGATGAACAGTGCGCTCGAGCAGACGCGTCGTTGGTACGTTAAGGTTTTCCGTGTGCGCGGTGACGTTTTTTTTCAATAAAGATGGTGTTTAAAAGTCATTTTTTTTATCCAATAAAGGTTATCGTCGCATGCCTGACTCGCTGAGCCGTCAATTATGTAAAGATTGTTGGTGGATGGCCGATATTTACGGTTTTGTGACTTTGAATAATAATATTAAATAATTGCGTGGAGAAATGCCGATTTTTGCTTTGCTCGACGTTGCGAGTTCATTTTAACTTCGATTTTAATTTTGTCTTCGGTTTGCGATCGCTTCGGACGCTTAAACTCGGTTGTCGAAATTCTGGTAAAAATCGGATGTTTTTGAGATTTATGTCGGTGTCGTATCTGAGGTATTATGCACTGAAGATTATGCTAATGAGGGGATTGTAAGACACAGCATTACGCGCTCGTTTGCGTCGCTACCTTCTCTCGAGACAGCTTTAATTAGACAAGGTCAGAGGTCAAGTTGAGATTTCGTAAGTACCAGTCTATGACTGCTTGTTACTTACGAAATCTAAAGATTTCGTAAGTATATATGATGACTACCGTTCTGTTTGTTTGTTTGTTTGTTTGTATGTTTGTTTGTTTGTTTGTTTGTAGGCACGATAACTCGAGAACGGAAGAAGCTACCAATGTCAAATTACATCACGTGATTCAGGAGGGTGATGGCTAGTGCTGATTAGATTTTGGTCAAAATCGGTCAAAAGGTCAAGGTCACAGTGAGGTCAAATATCGATTTTTGATGGTTTTGGTACAGATAACTCGAGAACGGAAGAAGCTACCAATGTCAAATTACACCACGTGATTCAGGAGGGTGATGGCTAGAGCTGATTAGATTTTGGTCAAATAGGTCAACGGTCAAGGTCACGGTGAGGTCAAACATTCGATTTTTGATGGTTTGGTACAGAATCATCGTAGAAACTTCTGGTTTGGTCGCTACCTTCTCTAGAGACAGCTTTTATTAGACAAGGTCAGAGGTCAAGTTGACGATTTCGTAAGTACCAGTCTATGACTGCTTGTTTGTTTTGTTTGTTTGTATGTTTGTATGTTTGTTTGTTTGTAGGCACGATAACTCGAGAACGGAAGAAGCTACCATGTCAAATTACACCACGTGATTCAGGAGGGTGATGGCTAGTGCTGATTAGATTTTGGTCAAAATCGGTCAAGGTCAAGGTCACGGTGAGGTCAAACATTCGATTTTGATGGTTTGGTACGCGAGGTCAAATATTCGATTTTTGATGGTTTGGTACAAATAACTCGAGAACGGAAGAAGCTACTAATGTCAAATTACACCACGTGATTCAGGGGTGATGGCTAGTGCTGATTAGATTTTGGTCAAATCGGTCAACGGTCAAGGTCACGGTGAGGTCAAACATTCGATTTTTGATGGTTTGGTACAGAATCATCGTAGAAACTTCTGGTTTGCGTCGCTACCTTCTCTAGAGACAGCTTTTATTAGACAAGGTCAGAGGTCAAGTTGACGATTTCGTAAGTACCAGTCTATGACTGCTTGTTTGTTTTGTTTGTCGTGTAAAGGATTCTAAAAAAAGTTGAGGATGGATCCGGATGAAATTGTGTGGACAGGTTCGGATGTGTGACAAGGACGAACTGATTAGATTTTGGTGAAGATCTGGATCCGGATCCAACTACGAGAATTTTAATGGGCCTGCTGCTCTTCGACGCCGTCACAACTTTTGTCTGCCATGCCGTCTAACCTCCTACTGACTCCTGCGTCAGTGAGTCGGTGCTGTTGCACACCACGGCGGGGGATAGCAGAGGGGAAGGGAGGGAGGTGTGGGAAATGTAGTCTGCGTAAAGCGACTTTCAGGCCACTCGGTACAAACCTATATTTTGTGCCAAGCGGAAAAACGGAATCACCAAAATGTGTTATTTTTCTTCCTTTTCTTATGAGGGCTGTACCTGATGATTGTTTCTTTTTCTGAATCATCCCTTTTATGAGGGCACACTCACTGATAAAAGCTCATGCTTGCCACATACCAAGGTGGCAGTTTATAGTCAGGTCTGGAATCAAACCCACACTAGACAGCTCGAAGGCAGGTGCACCACTTCTGAGATATCTTTATATATTATATGTACTGTTTGCAAATATGGTTGAATTTCTACCTACCTCCAACTCCCCCCCCCCCCCCCCCCCCCCCCCCCCACCCCACATGTGGTCCCCCCACCCCCCCAATGTTCCCTTTTCCTTGCTAACTCTTCCTCTGATCCGATTGCATGTCCTTTCTGTTTGTCCTCCTTAGTTTGCCATTGTATTTCTTTTCTCAGTTTTGTTTTTTCCCTCAATCATCTACCCCATCCTGCTTGCTTGTGTAAATATGTACGTGTCCCTTCAGAATACATGGAGCAAGAAGGACAATTTTGGAGAAGCACTCGGGTGTATTTCCAAGGGGTTAAACCTAACGTTATGTGGGGTTCCAGGAGGTTATAAGCGCTATTATTGCATTTTAAAACTTATTTGATTCTCAACATCTGGAGATCCCTCTGATTATTATTTTGCATTTATCTTATCTATAAGGCTCAGAAGGGCGGTCAAGATGGTTTAGTAGAACGCATACTCGCTTCTAAGCTGTCTAGCCTGGGTTTGAATCCCAACCCAGGTATAATCTGTCATCCTGGTGTTTCACAGGTAGGGTGATTCATCAATGTGTGTGCCGACCCTCGGATGAACGTTAACCTGGGCATCCCGTCTGCCGCTATTAGTTGGTGGACATTAAAGATCCGACGGTGTCCTTCGTGAAGAGTGGGCGAGCGATCGCCGGCAACCTGAACAAGTTACAAATTCCTGCCCTACCTACTGCTGGAAAGGTAATGGTCCAACCCTTGCTCAGGTTTAGCTGCGTCGGCAGCACCGACGCTCTGTGAAGAGTGTGGGACATCAGAATCAGGATAAAATTCAGAAAAAAAAAAAAGCTCACAAAGAACAGACGAGACTTGATCATTTTCATGATGTTACAATCATTTTATTTGAAAAGAGCCAGTACATTCACATGGACAGTTGGACAATTTTAATAAAGTACTGCAAGTTATTTGACACCACCTTAGTCGATCCCAACAACTTACACCAACTCCACAACACCCTTCTGGATCGTTTTCTGCAACAAACCTTTCGACTTTCTCCATCTTTGCCACAGAAACCATCAAAAGTATTTGGTGGACAGGACGAGCATCTGATCTCTTACCCGACATCAACCAAAATCGACCCCCTTGACCCGACCAAATCTGTCACCTTTACCCCAATCGTGCCATTCCTGGCTGCGTTGCTACCATGCTCATACGTGTGCTCACTTTTCCAAATATACAAGTCGTTCGGACACAAAGATGGGTCCATGCTTTTTGAGTAACCAAAAGAACATTTTGAGGTTCTTGGAACTTGGGGGCTAAAGACCTTCAGTTTGGAAGCCAATGGCACAATAACTCTGCATGGCACACCGATGCCTGACCGAATAACAAGTTATCAGCAAAGAACATTTTTACACGAAGGGCCAAAAATGAGGGGAAAAACAACGTTTTCCGTGGAAAGATGAGGGGGTGAAATAGGCGCTCAGAATTGTCATCCTTAGGCGTCTTCACATCGCAGTCCACGATTGCCCGTGTCTGTCGTGTCAAGAAGCATTATCGCGACACGCGGATCGAGTACAACACCCTGACAGTCAAAGCGAGCCTCGGCTCAGAGTCATTGCGACGTGACCCCCCGCATGTCCCTGATCGTGTATGACAGGCCCTTTAAAGTTCTGGCCTCAGCAGAATCTGGCCTGTCTGTCTAGCGGCATCCTCATCTCGTACGTGTGTTTTACATGGTCACTGAGCAGCACAGGCCATCAATCTTACCATCTACACGGATCATTATGGATTCTTGTAATGATATGCCGGACTACATCTTCTGGGATCCCCAGAATACAAATCTATTTGTTTTAACAGCATAGCCGTGTCGTTGTCCCTTGAAGATGCAATTGTGGCAAACAAACAAAAAACAACAATAACATTGTGCTTCGACAGTACCTTATTGCGTCTGAGTTAATACCAAAGCAGGGATTAGACCATTCGCTATTGTATGGAGGACTGTAGGATTAAACTTAAACACCGGCGCACAAGATTTTCAATTTCCAGTTGGCAATACCTGTCGGGGATCACACCTGTGTGGTGCATTTCGAGCTGTCTAACCTGGGTTTGAATTCCGGCAAAGTTACAAACTGTCATCCAGGTGTTTCATGTGTAAGGTGTGAGCCATCCCTCGGATGGACGTTAAACTGGAGGACCTGCCAGCCAGCACTGATCGTCAGTGGACATTAAAGATCCCACAGTGTCATTTCCGAAAAGTAGGCGAGCCATCACTTGTACCTTCACCAAATTGCATATTCCTGACAAAAATAAGCTCTGCTTTTGCATCAGACCTGGCCAGACGATGAATATTAAATGTGGTCCCTTACAAGGAACTTCAACGTTAGCTCGAACAGTTCGAACCACCAACCTCACAGACTCAGAGAAGATGCAGAGAAGATGCTCTAACCATTACCCTACAAAGTCTGGGTATACAAATTCACCCTCCAAAGATGTACTTGAGATGGTGAAAGACTTGGGCCAAAAAAGTTCACCGGCCGACTTGAAGGTGGGAATAATTGGGGCCATTAAAAGAGAGTAATTCCGGTAGTTTTGTCTCACTTTACTATCTTGTGTGCAAATGACATTGTGGTGTGTGTTCACTCTCAGCATGCTCGCATCTAATGGTTGGGGGGCACACAATCATAAACGACCAGCTGAGACCACTGCACCCCACCCACCTATCTACCCCCCAAGACAGCTTTGACAGACGTCAGTCTATGATCGAGGAAGGAACTCATTAATTTCAATTGAGTTTCATATTTTGAACACTGGACAACAAGAAGTGGAACTAACGTGCAGCTTAGCAGTACCTTGGCTCTGAATTTGGTAAACTGTATGGAACCTCGTCCCAACCGTGCTTGCGAACTCGTGGTAAAGCAATTGCTCGTGCGGCAGTGAAACAAAATTGAAAATAATTCCAAACAAGGAAACGTACTGCTTTTAGGGACGTTATAAAGGACACAAACAACAGGCATGAATTAACTAATTAAACGTGTTAAATCAGGTGGTGGACAAGACGGTGCGTCAACGGCGGTAAACTTCCGATTCGACGTTTCCTCTTTTTTTTTTTTTCGACAATTTAAAAAACTTTTAATTTTATTTCAATTTAACTATATATTTTGAACACCGCACAACACAAGTCGGCTTGGTTTCACTTCCAATTAAATTTTCCACTGAGGGCGGAGTACCAGCAAGATTCGGACAAAATGTCGGCGTCGAGCAATGCACCCAAAGAGCTAACTTCGTCCAAAGAAAGATCTGTTTGTTTCGTGCAGCTTTCTCTCAAGTATCACTCAAAATCGTTTCTCCGAGAACAGTCGGTCGAAGCTTCGGCTCCGGACTGTTCCGTTTGACCCTTCGGCTTCGTATGGTTGCCATCGTGCCCGTCATCCAAAGGTCACAAACAAAGCCAACACAGATCATGTCCGTGAACCACAAAGCAGGAGTTGAAAAGACCCTTTCCAGTTTCCATGTCATTTTTCTCAGGACCGCACAGTCGGTGTAAGGTGTTCTATGAACTCTCTAGTTTTAACAGCAAAGATGCGATTTCCTCCCTTTCCAACTACAACCACCAAAGAGCCATGTGTTTTTGACCTCGCCCTACTCAAGTTGCGGTGCAGTATTTTTGACATCCACTGCCACGTATACCTGGTGAATAGCCATTTGCTTCTCTTTCTCTTCCTCCATACGCTTCATCCACACTTCCAAGGCCTCCTTTCCTATCCTTATCATGTCCTCCCCATTTTTATTCTAATCTACTTACTTTATTTTCTTTACAATAGATCTACAGCGCATCAAGGAGGTTGAACGTAAACTGTATGACATGTAAGACAAGAACTTTAGAAGACATGAATGTCCTTTTATATGAATTGCAAAGACATCAACAGATAATGGACAAAGCAACACAGTACTGTATTGTATATTGGATTTGAAGCTGTTAGGGTCATGAGCCAACTGTTCAGATGGAAATGTCAAACAGGTCAACTTTTTCTTTTGACTTTCTGAATAGCTCCCCCCCCCCCTCTCCATTCACCTGCTCCTTTACCTTTGTATACGTAATAGGTAGACAGCCCCAAGCTTTACTCTGCCACATTGTTATGCAATGACTAATACCAATGGTTATATAATTGGGCTTAGAGCGATTTTTGTTTCCGTTGCTGTCATTCACATCCGCATAGCGGCTTCCAGTCCATCCTTTCCTGTGCAGTTGTGTGATCTCCAAGTCGCTGACATCATTCACCTGCCATATGTCATTCTTCATGGAGGCACTGACGTCATACACCTGCCAATATATCATTCTTCATGGAGGCTCTGACGTCATACACCTGCCAATATATCATTCTTCATGGAGGCTCTGACGTCATACACCTGCCAATATATCATTTCTTCATGGAGGCTCTGACGTCATAACACCTGCCATATATCATTCTTCATGGAGGCTCTGACGTCATGCACCTGCTATAATGTCATTCTTCTTCATGGAGGCACTGACGTCATACACCTGCCATATGTCATTCTATCGGAGCGTCTGACGTATGCACCTGCCATATGTCATTCTTCCTGGAGGCTCTGACGTCATACACCTGCTATATGTCATTCTTCTTCATGGAGGCACTGACGTCATACACCTGCCATATGTCATTCTTCATGGAGGCTCTGACGTCATGCACTGCCATATGTCATTCTTCTTCATGGAGGCTCTGACGTCATACACCTGCCATATGTCATTCATTCTTCATGGAGGCTCTGACGTCATGCAACTGCTATATGTCATTCATTCTTCATGAGAGCTCTGACGTCATGCACCTGCTATATGTCATTCATTCTTCATGGAGGCTCTGACGTCATGCACCTGCCATATGTCATTCGTCGTGGAGGCACTGACGTCATACACCTGCCATATGTCATTCATTCTTCATGGAGGCTCTGACATCATGCACCTGCTATATGTCATTCATTCTTCATGAGGCTCTGACGTCATGCACCTGCCATATGTCATTCATTCTTCATGGAGGCTCTGACGTCATACCTGCCATATGTCATTCATTCTTCATGGAGGTCTGACGTCATGCACCTGCATATATCATTCTTCATGGAGGCTCTGACATCATGCACCTGCAATATGTCATCCATTCTTCATGGAGGCTCTGACGTCATGCACCTGCCATATGTCATTCATTCTTCATGAAGGCTCTGACGTCATACACCTGCCATATGTCATTCATTCTTCATGGAGGCTCTGACGTTCCCTCAGTATCATTGCACACACTGAGCTTTCCCTTGTGTGATCTCTTGACATGATTTGCAACAACATAGTACTGTGCTGTACATGTTAAAATCTCTGTTCTGTATTTTCTTCCCACACTTGTATCATTAGTGAGTTATCGTTATTATTATTATCAACCTGACAGTGGCACATTGGTTAGAGCAACCCCTTCTAAGTCTAGAGCATGGTGGTTCAAACCCAAACAAGTCCCCAAAATATTCAAAATGGTACCTGCCTTGCTTCCTTGCTTCCTTGCTTGACGCTCGGCATTTAAAAGGATAGAGCACATACAAACAACTACAAGTTGGAAATACTACCATAGGCTTTGATGGGCCTAATGCCCTCCTGCGTCGAAGTTCCTTCTACTAAGGGACCACCTGTTATATCATGGTCATGATTGGTCTCATGGACTGGAAGTGGTTTTGGATATTGCATGAAGGGAACCATCAACCGGTGAAATAATCGACTTTAAAGGATGCTTTGAACAATGATCTCACACCTGTGTTTGTACGCCACAAGTAAATATATAAATAAATAGTCGATATTGATGGTGTGATCAGTGATGACTCCTCCGTTACCGCAGCCCATAAAACCACTGAGAGGTGGTTGTGGTTTTTGCGATGGTGATGAATGCGAAAGAGATGTTTGGCACCGATGGATAATAATCAATTGATTTAACCGCAGTCACAATGAGGACATCCATGAAAAGGAAACTCTTCAGTTCAAGGAGATACCAATAATGGTCGATCCGAGCCACAGTCAACCATCGTCGGATTCAGGGGAAGCTGTGGATTACTAACTACATGGCTTTGTCCATTGAGGGTTGCATGCACACAAATCGAAAGTACAGGTAATTTAAACACACCTGTGTGCTATGAATTGATTAATCTGGTTTAACCGGAGAATATGCGTCATTGATGTAACACTTCTTATTGAATCTGAATTCTTATTTAAGGTCAATGTTGGTAAACGAAACTATGTCAAGGTGGTGATGGCGGTTGCAGTTGTGGTGCTCACTCGAGATTGGACCTTCCTAGCTTGATTGTCGCTGCAAAAAGGGTTGGAAGGAGAAGGTCCTGTGGAGCATTGTGATTACTATGGGAATTTCATGATTTCTATGGAAGGGTTACTGTGTAGCAGGCTTCCACTGGTGAATTCGGTTTATGGAATGTAATGGATGAACACACTCATAAGTAGGTGAGACTATTCAACATGCTCCCACTCCACACCAGACGCTCCCTTTCCCAGGCTATGACGCTTCCTTTCCCGAGTCACGACGCTCCCCTTCCCGAGCCACAATGGCTCCCTTTCCCGAGTCAGGAAAATCCCTTTCCCAGGCCACGACGCTCCCCTTCCTGGGCCACGACAATCCTTTTCCTGGGCCATGATGCTCCCCTTCCTGGGCCATGATGCTCTCCTTCCTGGGCCACGACACTCCCCTTTTCAGGCCATGACACTCCCTTTCCCATCTCCATGACCCTTCTCATCTCCACGACCCTTCCTGTATCCACAACACGGCCATTTCCATCTCCATGACATGGCCTTTCCCATCTCCACGACATGGCCTTTCCCATCTCCATGACATGGCCTTTCCCATCTCCACGATGTGGCCCTTCCCATCTCCACGACATGACCTTTCACATCTCCATGACATGTCCATTCCAAATCTCCACACGCAGCCCTTCCCATCTCCACGACGTGACCCTTCCATCTCCACGACGTGACCCTTCCCATCTCCAAGACCTTTCTCATCTCCACGATGTGACCCTTCCATCTCACACGTGACCCTTCCATCTCCAAGACCTTTCTCATCTCCACGATGTGACCCTTCCCATCTCCACGACGTGAGCCTTCCATCTCCAAGACCTTTCTCATCTCCACGATGTGACCCTTCCCATCTCCACACGTGCCCTTCCCATCTCCAAGACCTTTCCCATCTCCACGATGTGGCCACTCCCATCTCCACGACGAGCCCTTTCCATCTCCACGACACGGCCACTCCCATCTCCACGACGTGACCCTTTCCATCTCCACGACGTGACCCTTCCCATCTCCACGACATGACCCTTTCCAGACCTCAACCACCCATTTATTTTTTGAAACCAGCAACGTTTTCTCTTTTGTTTGTCTGTAAGGAGACTACAAGTGAAACCCAGAAGCTAATGTTGCTCCATATTTATTTTACTGATGTGAAGTTGCCCGTACAATATTTTAAATCCCCCCCAAAAAAACAAAATTCAAGTTAACTTCTCAACTCTCCAAGTCAAATGGGCAGTACGACTTAAGTTTCCTTGGAATCCTCAGGTTGTCTGCAAGACTGTAAGGGTTTCTTGGTTCTATTGTCGCGTGATAAAAAAAAATAACATCGACACAGGGAACGAAAGATACAACTCATTTTTTTGACAGGGAGCTTCCTAAATGTTGCTCTTCTTCATTTAGATCCTCTAAACTTTACTCCAGTTGTAGAGAGATGTAATTGCTTGGTCTCATCACTGTGCTAATAGGACGTTAAAGCGGTGCCAAAAGGTCCAGTTAACATGAAATTGAACATTTATATCATCATTAGTGTCAGCTCTTGCAACAGAGGGTTCCGGGTTGGCTCAACTAGCTGAGCTTCAGTGTTGTAATCTTGTGGTTGCAGGTTTATGGAATGCCCACCTGACTGTGAAGGCAATGGCAAGCCACCTGGTGTGTTTCATTACCGAGGAATCTCGTGTTGGCAGCACCGTCCCTCTCGGGGGATGGCACTCGGACCTGCCACGGGGCAGATAACCGCGATGGCTTACGGCGCAGACACACTGGCGATCACACGTCAGGTTTCCTAAAATGTTTCATCCTCCCGTATTGGCAAAGCTTTGACTGTTTCCACGTTTGGAATTACAATCAACTTGAGGTTAACGTGAAGAACATTCACTCGGGGACTCATTAAACGTTTAACCTGCTGTCAGTACC
Organism: Eptatretus atami; assembly: GCA_035128595.1. NCBI lineage: Eukaryota > Metazoa > Chordata > Myxini > Myxiniformes > Myxinidae > Eptatretus > Eptatretus atami. The sequence continues at coordinate 110,393,671 of CM068959.1, forward strand.
TGCCTTTTCGCCCCTTTTTCAAGATAATACATCACTACATCATCCAAGATTAGTTATCCAATGAGTTGAGCAACATGGAAAAACCTCCTCCTCGCCAGTCTCATTCCTTCTGGATTTGGTA
>CM068959.1:110393801-110407635 GCA_035128595.1 Eptatretus atami
AAAAAACCTTCCTGGTACAAAGCTTACGATATAACAAACCCCATTGTTGGCTCCTTTCTACTTATAACTTTCATTTCCAAGAACGAAACTTTGTTTGTGGCTGCTGAAATGCAAGTTCTTTGGGTGGGAAGGCTTATTTATAACTGCTCGAAATACAATTGATGTTGAAGATGTACCTCTCAATTCGTCAGAGAATATGCACCTAGTTTGTAGCCCACCTGTGAGAAAGATCACATCACCAATTGTGTTGATTTCACCACTGGTGTATTCCCCTAGTTGCTGAACAAATGGTGAGCCCAATTCCTTGGGTATGACATGAAATTTACAACTTACATTTAATGGATTATCAAGTAAGTTTTTTTTTCCCTCCTACTTTTCTATCCTTCGATTGCCCAGTGCTTTAAAGATGGGTCCTGGAATCAGGTGCACCCGTCATCCCACGCACTATCCCATGTGGATGAGCAGCTGAAGCCTGGCTAGTGATCTGTCCAGGTGTGGTGGTGCCCTTGACATTACCCTTGGCTCGGCTCCAAAAAAAGAGAAGAAGTGAGCAAAGCAAGACTACAACGAGGAAAGAAGAACAGCCCATAGCCGCCGCCACCAGAGCCATTTGGAAGCTGAGTGGAAGTGCAGCTGTGGGTTGTGCGGGTGGTGGGAAAGCATCGGGGTAAGCTCCAAAGAATGGTGGTGGCAGTGAACTGTCGGTCCCATCATCATGTCTCGGTGGTGGTGGTCCATGTGCAGCAGTGGCTCCGCTCATAGCCATTACAGCACTGTGAGGTCTCACTGAGAGGCGCACAGCACGTGACGCATTGCCACCGGCATTACTTGCGACACACACGTATGCACCAGCGTCGTACCTCTGAGCATGTCGTACTTCCAGTGTGCCATCATTATGCACCAACAGGCGTCCAGGCTGTCTTGGTTTTAACCGCAAGCCCCGAGGTCCAAGCCAAATCACTATGGGAGTCGGGTCTCCATCTGCCTCGCAGGTAATCCGGATGGTCTGCCCTTCAGACACCGTCATGGCTGCTGCAGTTCCAGAGATCCCGTCACCGTAGATACGAGGTGCCTGGCACTCAAATTGTCCGGGCAGCAGGATGTCGGGGAAGGCTCGGAACTCCCAACCACGCACTGCCTCTGGTCCAGCACAAGTCGGCTGCCGAGCGCCCAGGCCAAGGCGGCGTCTCCGACGTAGTAACCAGAGCAAGCGACAGTCACACGATAATGGATTCCCATCAAGACGAAGCAGCGCGAGAGTTGCCACAGCATGGAAGGATCCTTCCTCGAGTGTGACCAACTGGTTGCCAGACAGGTCAAGCAGACGAAGCTGGGGCAAGCCCCAGAATGCTTGGAGGGCGACTGTAGCCAAGTGTCCACCATCTGCCAACCGTAGCTCCTGTTAGGCACAGATTGGTGAAGGTTAAACATGTTTTATTTTTATAATTCCTCACCTTATTTCAAAAGAACGATGCCATTCTCATTGAGGTATTTTTGTAACAGCAAGGTGACGTTTCTTACAACTTACAATTACACTCAGTGCTAACTGTAATGGAGTTCATTTGAATAGTTCTCATTACATCATGCCAAAAGTTGAGTGATTCTTGCACCTGGTGTTGATGTCCTCGGAGGATTTTGCATGTGTTGCGAGTGGTTTTTTTTTTTCGTAAACTGTTTACTTTTATCTATCCATAGGAATTGTTCAGACCGAATGACTCCTGTCATTACCTGCCTTTGAATTTGTTCAAGGTAGGGTACGTTGCGCTTGCTACGAATATGAACAATAAATCTTGTCGGTATTGTAAAGGAAAATATCATGATTACTAGAACGGCACTTGGTAGAGTTCATACCTCCGCCACGCAATGCCTGATCCATGAGAACATATCTGGCCCAATACATTTTTGAGATATCATGCTATATATCATTATTGGCCCTATCTCTCAATGGTGAAGAATCACTTAAAAATTTTTCGAGTCGGTGGATCCGGATCTGGATTTCACCAAAATTGATTAAATTCTTCCTTGTCACACACCCAACGTGTTCACCAAGCTTCATCCGAATCCATCCAAAACTTTTTGAGATATCCTGTACACAGACAACCAAACAAACAAACAGACAGAAAGGGGTGGAAACATAACCTCCTTCACCTTCGGTGGCGAAGGTAGTAAGGCTTGCAATGTACCAATCTATCCTGGATAATAAATATCGGTATATATATATATATAATCATGCTCACATCACAAATCTTCGTGAAGGAGGTCCATGATGTTTTATGATCACTTCTTTGGGACTAACACACCATCCACAGGATGACAGGCTTAAACTCTCCACTGATACAATGGGTATCAAACTTGTCTCAGTGAAGTAAAGGAGTTTAACGACACAACCCATCATGTGAGCAAAACTATATGGGCTGGCAGGATAGCTTAAATGTATGTACACTCCCCTCTGAGCTGCCTATCCTGGGTTTGAATCTGGACCGAGCTATAAACTGTCATTCTTGTGTTTCGCAGGTAGAGCAATTCATCAATGTGTGTGCCGTCCCTCGGATGGACGTTAAACTGCGCCAGGACTCCTTTGCCAGCACAAATTGTTGGGCATTAAATATCGTGAGATTAGGTGAGAAAATTATCCAGCATTCAAATTCCAAATTGCTGTCCAAACTCTCACCAAACCACACTTGGAAAGCATGGAGAGTCTGTTAACACCCCCCCCCCGCCCCCCACCACCTCCCTCTACTCCCTGGTTTGAGTTCAGGGAAACTTGAGGTGCTTGCGGTGGAATGAAAACAGGCTGATGATGAGGACGATGATGATGATGTAAAATGATGTATTTCTCCTACAATCCCTTGCAAGCTGTCAGATGAATGGTGCATTATTACCCAACACACGCGAAGCGAAAAGCGGGGTTAAGCGATTAGTTCATGTCTGTCTATCCGTCTGTCTGTAAACGTCAAGTTTATGTTCGAGGAACAACTTATTTAAATCGAATGTTATATTTTGAACACGAATCGGAAAACAAACCTGTCGTTTAATACTACTTTGGCTCTGAATTTGTCCCGATCACACATGCGCAGAGAAGAGTAATCAAATTTTTTTTACTCTGCCTTCCTGCCAGTCAAACAAAATTGAAAATAATTCCAAACAGGAAACGTACTGTTTTTAAGGATGTTCTAAAGGACACAAACAACAGGCAGGAAGAAGTAATGAAATGTGTTAGATGGGGTAGTGTAATCGACACTGGGTAAAATGGCGGTAAAACTCAAAATTTATTTATTTATACGCCTTTTACAATCTTTATTTCATTTAAAATGAATTATATACATTCTTGAACACTAGATCACAAATCACCTTGTCACTTACAAACCCCTCAGTTTAGCAGTACTTGGACATGTCAAATAGGATTGTGTATACGGGTGGCTTTCATCGTAAGACTTCTTCAATAGTGCTAAACTTCCAGAGTTTTTTTTTTTTAACGATCTTTAAAATCACTATTTTATTGAATTTGAAGTGTAAACTAGAACACTGCACAGGGTAACATGTTCTATGAACTCTCAAATTTATTTTGCATCCGTTTCACTTTCAAGGTCAGGTCAGGTATGGGAGCATACGCCGGAGCAGCGCGTCGCTGCGTCCACTTTCCGCCGGTACTCCAGGGGCCTCCGTCTGGCCGTCCCCAGGCAGATGTCTGGCCCATCCCCATCTCCTTGAGATGCTGATCAACTTGCTGCAACCACGAGTCACGTGGTCGGCACATTGGCCTCCTCCACTCATGAGGCTCCCTCGCTGAGAGAATCTGGGATGCATAGTTAATGTGGAATTAGTTATAAAAAATAGTTTTTCAGATTTCGTTAGCTACTTTGGTAAGATATCTTCCGAGAAGGATGTGAATTATTTTATTTTACGCAACGTTTTAGGTTACTTTGTACTTTTCTCTTTGTCTCTGCAGTTTGTCCGACTTGAACACAAACGAATGTGCTTTGTGATCCAGCTATGAAGATTAACTCTGGATTGGCCCTGTCTCTGGGTCATGTAAATCTTGTATTGACCATTATTGTCATGATCAAGATGTACGTGTGATTTAAGATTGTTGCAAAACTGGTTGTTGATGTAACCTTTTGGAATCCAATGTGGCCATCTGCCATTGCTACCTTGAAGGTGTTCAATGAGACTGTCTGTGCAGTCTTGTTTTTTGCTTCCTCATGTGTTGCGGTGTGTACTTGTATGCAGGTCTAAAAGCACTCCAGTGCTTATCATGACACTCACATCAAAAGCACATGAACATCAACCACAGAAGGAACTTTGACACAGGAGGATGCCATTTCGCTGGTCATGCCTGCACTACATCCAGGTGCGCCAAAAGCATTTCAGGATTGGGGGTGGGGGGGATCATGAAAACAGCATTTTTCATTATAAAAAGGTTCATTTTTCACCAATCAAAAAAAATGGTCACTTTTCACCATGAAAAGGGCATCCTTTCTATTATTAGACTGGAACAGCACTCGGTGGAGAGTACAGCTCCGCCGGTCTGAACAGTTTATGTTTTGTATCCCACCGATAGGCCGGATCTGTATTCGGACCTGAACCAAAATAGAATCGGCTTGTTCTTGTCACCTAACCAACTCATCCACCTACTTTTGTCGGAATCCGTCCACAACTTTTTGAGATATCATGCTATTCATCATTTTTGGTCCTATCTCTCAACAGTGAAGAATCACTTAAAATTTTTAGTATCTGGATCCGGATTTTCACCAAAAATGCAATGAATTAGTCTTGTCACCTGCACTCATTTGTTCTTCTTTTTCCCCAAAATGTTGAACCAATTTCCACATCCTCTAAAATCGAATCCTTCCCTCCAAGTCTTCAAGACAGCGGTTCATTACCATCTCAGATCATTCCCCATCCAACACCATGATCGTTTCTACCCAGTAAACCACCCCCACTAACTCCTTCCAAATTTCGAGTTTTTTCCTTCCTGAGAGTTTGCTTCATGCTCCTCCCACACCCATTGTTTGTCCGAGCTCCCTCTATCTTGTCTTCAACCCTGCTGTTGGTGTCCCCCCCCCCACTCTCTCTACTGTTCCTTTTGTTCTGTTGCATCCTGATCCATTCAGTGTTCAAGCTTTTCCTGAGTTGAGACTCTCTTATACAAAAAAAACAAAAAAAAAACGAATCACAGGCCCAGGTTATATTCTCTATTCCATCTGCTGGAATGAAAAGTGCTTATTTCTTTTGGGTCAAAGGAATGAAAAATGCTCATTTCTTTTGGGTCAGCTGTATGTCTGCTTCATTGTTTGCAAGATAGCTGTACAACGTGTGGGGGCTGTTAAATTGTCAAAGTGGATGGTGGGATGTTGTGTTGTCTGTAGCATTAGAATCGACAATTTCACATGCCACATGCTGAGATCTATAGACATTGGCAAGCATGAACATATGTGGCAAGTTCGAGGTGATAAAAAAAACGGGTTGGTTTATATTTATTTGGTTGCTGCTGACGAAAAACGGGTTGGCGCTCCGCCATCGTGGTAAGGCTTCCTTTGTGTTTTTTTTCTTCTGATGAGCACCTCGTTAATTATCTTCAAAAGGGGTGTTTAAATTTACACAAATACCCAATTTCCATTCATGCACTCCAATGGAGTTACCTTAGTATGCATGCAAAGTTTTGGGCTGTTAGGTTTCATGGTTCTGGAGTTATGGAGGAGACAGACGCATACACTGACACTCAAGGAAATGGATACTTCGAGATCTGGAAGGTTTCCATTCCATCCACTGAAACCCACCCACGTGTAGAGATAGCAGCCAACAGCAGCACTTTTACACACACACACACACACACACACACACACACACTCAGTTGGCTGTCACCACATAAGTGATGAGATCCTTTGGTCAGGGTCAAGTCCCGGGTTGAATCATAACTTTTTTCACACTAGTCCCATGCAGGAATTTATTCCTGTTTGGTAAATACACACGCACACACACATGGTACTTCGAGACCTGGAGGGCTCCCTTCCACCTTCTGAAACTCACATAAAGGACCATAACACAACAACACACACAACACACACACACACACACACACACACACACACACACACCTCTCTCTCTTTTATTATCATAGATTAGACGGGATCTATTATTATATTTTACTAGTACTAGTACGTGCCCGTACGTGCGTGGCCGAACGTGCAAAAAAAAAAAAAATCTTTCAAACCGCGAGCCAGAAACAACAACCACACAGGCCGTTCCTTCGCTCTCGCGTGCCCGTACGTGCGGCCCGGAAGTTTGCATATGCCAGTTACGATTATTCGCAATTTAGGTTTTAATGCCAATTATTCAATTAGCGCCAACGTATTTTGCCTTTCGCAATGTCGTCGCAAGGAAAAACACAAAGAGAAGAGAAAAAAAGAAAAAGAAAAAAACACGTGCAAAATTTTTTTTTTCAAACAACCACACAGGCCGTTCCTTCGCTCTCGTAAACGACGACTGGATTGGGGCATTGTGTTTATCTATAAATGCGCAGAAGAAATCGAGAAATTATTAGAATACACTAAGTCATCACTATCCGGAAGTCCGTAAGTTGTAACCGTAATGGGGAACGCGGCTGAGAATCTCTTCCCCATCGGCCACGCCTACGCAGCAACGTGTCCTGTCATTGGTTGGTAAATAAATGGCCATAACTTGGGAATCACTTGTCCGATTAATATCAAACCTTGAAAAGGCACATCCACAGGGCCCCAGCAATATACCTGGCAAGTTTCAATTAGATCGGACCAGTGGTTGTCGAGAAACAGCCGTCGACACACACACACACACACACACACACACACACACACACACACACACACACACACACAAACACACACACACACACACACACACACACATTGCTGGAATTATAGATAGATGAAAGCCCGTCAAAAATGACGGTTTGGAATTATCTTTTTCAAAATAGTCAAGGAGACTGGAAGATTTTCAATTTGTAGCAAGAAAAAGCGTTATTTTAAACGCCACATGCACAAATGTGATCCGATTTTATTTATCTTCTGGGACATTTCATTTCGACGGTACAGCCTCGTGAGCATAAAAAGGCTGAAGCCTCGGCCTAGTGTCAAGTGCGCTTTGATCTTCTTACTTTTCAGCCATTCCACGGACGTAAATGAACACTCGTTTTCCTCTCCGTGCGTTACACATCACGTGCAGCGAATTTCACCTCGTGCCTGTATTTATTGTTCTTTAAGAAAACGTTTCCGTACACCGCCCATAAGGCCTGGGTGCAAGCCGCCTTATTACAATTACTCTTTATGAAAAATGTTTTTCAAGTTTTTTTTGTTTTTTTTTTGTCCTGAAAAATAGAAAGTAGTGAACACACAGTCTGTTCAAAGATTGCCTTGAAAACCCTACTCAATCGTTCTTATGAAGGGGAGACAAATACACAAACACAAATACAGATTGTGCTTTACAGAGGCAGATACAAGCAAATACAACCCGTCGCTTCGCTGATGGTAATATTGGTACAGGGTGGGTGGAGCAAGGAAGGAGTGAGAGCGAGGAATTGGGGGGGGAGGGGAAAGCGAGAAGGGTGGGGAGCAGGCCTCACCACACATCGCTACACACTCTGGGAGGGGTAGGGAGCGAGGAGGATGGGAAAGAGAGGGAGTAGTGGGGAAGGGAAAGGTGTGTTCTGGCCATGCATTTGATTCGGGGACTTGAGGAAACGAGCCGAGGTGGTGGAAATGGTCCCCTTATGCTGGCATTAGAACAGGAATGAACAAAATTGGTTATGTTAAAACAGCACGTTCGAATGGGTCAAACTAAACAATGCCTGAACATCGCCCAGAGATGTCCGTGGGAGGTGAACGGGCTTTGGGAGGAGGTAAGCGCGAGGGAAATCGTCAAAAAAGCCATCTGTATACATATTTGCCATACATATATGTATTTGCTATACATATACAGATAGGTAGTGGACAAAAAAGATGAAACACCTGGGTAAATGAGGAAGACCAAGTATATTGAAAGCAATGGCTTCCACGCAGATGTCGCCCATGTGTTAATTAAGCAAATAACATCCCAGCATGCTTCGGGTCATGTATGAGAATGCTGCACAGGCCTAGTTGCCTATAATTATGGCTAACACAGCTGCAAGAGGTGATCTCAGTGACTTTGAAAGAGGGGTGATTGTTGGGGCATGTTTTGGCAAGAACTTCAGCAACAAAGATAGCTCAACTTCCTGATGGTTCGCGAGCAATGATGCCCAAGGTGACGTTGCCATGGAACTGTGAGGGGAAAGACATCATCACCAAAGGCCAACGGTGGGCAGAAACACATACTGTATGCCAGGATCGTGATGTCCGTGCATTAATTTGAAGTGCAAGGCAAAGCAGGTGAGCAACTGCAGACCAATTGACTGTACATTTCAACCTGGGGCACGAGCAGCCAGTTTCATCAAAAATGGTCCTTTGAGAACTCCAGAGAGTGGGATATCATTGTTGGGTTGCAGTGCACACACCGCTTATTACACATGGCAATGCACGTTTGTGAGTGCGGTGTTGCAAAGACAACAGGCAATGGACTACCGAGTAGTGGAGAAATGTGATATGGTCAGATGATTCATCCTTCACCATGTTCTCCCCAAACAGACAAGTGCACATGTGGCGCCAACCGAACGAACTCTACAACCCTGAATGCTTGGTTCCAACAGTGAAAGGTTCTGGTGGTTCTGTAATGTTGTGGGGTGCATTTTCCTGGCATGGTTTGGGTGCAGTCATTACCTTAGAAGGCAAGGTCAATGCCAATCACCACTTAATGGTACTGAGTGATCATCTTCACCCCATGTTGTAGCATTTCGCTCCTGTAGGGAGGGTGTCTTCCAGGATGGCAATGCCCCCATCCACAGAGCAAGTGTGGTCACCCATTGGTTTGATGAGTATGACTATAATGTTATTATATACTGTATGTCATGGACTTCTCAGTCACCAGATCTGAACTCAATCGAACATTTATTGGATATTCTGGAATGATGCCTGAGACCTCCATCAAACAGGTGAGTTCATTGACTTTCCTGTGGAAGAATGGTGCTGCATCCCTCCTGCAGAATTCCAGACGCTGGTGGACGCTACGTCACGGTGTATTCAGGTCGTACTGGCCGCATGTGGTGACCCAAAGCCCTATTAAGCTGACTTTACTTTAGTGTCTCCATTTCTTTTCTTATCCACTACCTCAATACTCAGGCGGGGGGGGGGGGGGGACACTTATCCAACCAAGATATTTTAGTTTTGTATTTTTAATTAATTTTCTGAAATGGTGGAATTATCTTTCACTTGGAAGTTGTGGTTATAATGTGTAAATAAAGGTGGAAAAAGTCTGATTTAATGCAATTTAATTCCAGGTGAGAAGGCAACAAAAGGTGAAAATTTTTGAAAGGGGGTGTAGACTTTATATCAGCACTGTGTATATGTATATATTTATCTCTCAACATGTCTGGGTGATGTTTATGTCAGGATGGGTGTTTGTCTCCGGACGTGTCCAGGTGGTGTTTATGTCCGGATGGGAGTTTGTCTCTGGATGTGTCTGGATGGGAGTTTGTCTCAGGATGTGTCCAAGTGGTGCTTGTCTCCGGACAGGTCCGGGTGGTGTTTGTCTCCAAACATGTCTGGGCGGTGTTTGTCTCCGGACGCATCCGGCCGGTGTTTGTCTCCAAACGCGTCCGTGCAGTGTTTATGTCCGGACAGGAGTCTGTCTCCGGACGTGACCAGGCGTTGTTTTTCTCTGGGCGGTATTTATAGTATGACTGGTAGAAAATGCATTTCAGACATTATTTTGTTTCCATCTTCACTGTTCTATGCAGAAGCATTTTGATGAGACACTATGAATCGTAATTAACGCTCCACCGCACGTCTGCCTTCCTCTCACCTCTCGCTGCCTTCCCTTCCCCCACCCCTCTTCACTCTCCCTCCTTCCTCATTCCCCCACCCTTCTTCACTCCCCCTCCCTCCTCTTTCCCCCCCTTCTCTCTCACACCCTCTTTTCTCCCCACACTTTCAGTATTCCCGTAGCGAAGCGACGAGTGGTATTTGCTAATATACAGGGTGTGTCAATAAAATGTTAACACTTCAAATGACCTTTGTACTTTTAGTCATACTTAATTTTTTTGGTTTTGCAGGAGTGATCAATGATCTTTAGAGAAGTCATTCAAGCTAAACAAAGTATTCTATGGAAAAAATGACGTTTTCTTATGGAGCAAAGAGTAAACTTTGTCAAGTGGTATGTTTGAGACAAACCAATTGCTTCGTCCAGACAGGTTCTGTACTGAACATGGAGTGCATATCAGAAACAAGTCAAGCAAGCCAGCCATTTGGAAACTTGTGAAAAGTTCAAAAGTGAAGGGACGATTCTCAACATTAACAAGGGAAGGTCCGGTCGCCAATAAGTGTACGGTGTGAAGGAAACGTGGAACGAGTTCGTGAGTCAGTCATGCAAAGTCCAAAGAAATCGCATCGAAAAATCGGCTGAACTGGGTCTCATCCCAGCAGTATCGGAAGATGAATGAAACAAGATTTAACGCTCTTCCTTACACATCACAACAGCCATAAATTGACCGGTGGTGATAAAGCAGCACGAGTCACTATGTGTGGAGATGCTGCAGCAGAAGATGGAGCAAACCCAAACTGGATTGTGATGTGTGGTTTAGTGACGAGGCACACTTTCACGTCAATGGCGCTGTCATTCACACAACAACATTTCTGGGAAGTCAACGCCCAGATGAGGTTGAAGAGAAGTCACTTAAGGGTCGGAAATCACTGCTTTTGTGGCTGTCGGCTACAGAGGTGTGTTTGGGCCGTATTGGTTTGAAGACAAAAACGGAGAAAGGTTACCATCAATCAAGAATGATACCGGCCGATTGTCAACGCATTTAGAAGACTTGAAGCAATCGATGGCACTGCAGGCCTCCGACGACACTGTTCATGCAAGACGGTGCTACCCACATACAGCAACGAAGCAATTGCCTTTCTGCGTCAAAAATTCAGACGAGTTCTCAGTTTCCTTTGGAAAATGAATGGTTCCACATAGACCCGACCTCAATCCACTGGATTTTTTTCCTCTGGGGAGCGTGTAAGGATAACGTGTACAAGGAACACCGCAGATCTGAACCTGATCTGAAGGCGCAGTTGAGGCGTGTGTGCAGACAGTAACCATCACACTTGCAGAACGTCATTGAAAACTTCGCAATTCGTGTGAATGTATGTTGTGTGCGTGGGAGTGCTCACATCGAACACCTCAACTTTAAGCGCTTATCGCACAATGAGTTCCATTTCTCCATGATTTGATTTTCATTTTCCGAGTTAATATTTTGTTTTTTTTACTCAATGTTTTGGTTAATAAAGTTTTGAAGTGGTTTACCATTTATTGACACACCCTAATACAGGGTGTTGCAGTGCCGACTGACACATTTCAGACCGCTCTCCTGTCCGAGGGATGGGGTGGGAATTTTTTGGGTTGTGGGACCATTTTTCTAAGAAAATGCACTGCAACTGGTGGAGGCCACCTTCCTGATGTTATCTCCCATAAATAATATAATTGCAAGCTTCGAACATAAACCTTGTGTGTTTCAATTATCGCATATCTAAATGTGTCAGTGGGCTTTGCACCACTAAGATATATATATATTTATATGTTTTGACCAAACATAATTTACTAATTAGAAAATGAAATACCATGAAGAAACTCAGGGACATACTCTAATGTATTTTCATGGCTATGGATCCCATAGGGTAAGGCTTTATCGACTTATCTATATCGGTAAAGATGATGTTTTGTTATTTTCCATCATGCATTTAACCATATTTCTATCTTCTCACAGAGTCACTCTCTGACAGTTAGACAGCAATGCCATTTCACATGGTATGTCATTGGGAATTATAACAAGAACAGTTTAATGCACCAATTCATGCCTTGACATGTGCTGCACCTGAAGGCGAGAGAGGCCTGCAAGACCACGAGGCTCCAATGTCTGGATCAGGTTCCCAGAAAGGTCGAGCCTACGCAGGTAAACAAGGTGCCTCAGAGCGGTGTATGGTACATTTACCAGCCCGCATCCAGTTACAGCCAGTTCAGTCAAGTTGAGCCCATATAGACTGTCTGGCCCCAGGGACTCCAGTTCTGGCCACGTGGCTAACTCCAACCGCTGTAGGGCGGTTAGGCGGGAAAAGGAATTTGGCAGAACGATGGTGGTCGGAAAGTTGCGCAGACGTAGAGACAGCAACTGGGGGACAGTGGCCAGTGCTTCACTTGGTACACTCGTGAGGTTACACCTCTCAAGCACCAACTCCTGTGTGGAGGAGTGAAGGGAAACATGTTAAAGACACATTGTTTTTTTTATACTACAATTAAAGCTTGCTCCAGAATAATGAACACATAATGTTTGAGAAATAAATACACTTCTTACAGCTGAATAATGAAGTGTAAGCTTTTCCCCAATAGCAACAGGAAGTGAAACTAGATTATTGGATTTTTTTTGTTGTTGTTGAATTGATTTTCTTTTGTTATCTTTAGTTTTCTCTGATTTGGGGCAATCGGATCACAAACAGAGACATGCAATGGCCTTGCCTCTGGAAAAAAAACACAAGCACTGATCCTTGGGGCATGATGTCTGGCCTTGCTACAAGAGCATCAGTTCGGACCGTGGAGATTTAACGAAGAGCTTGATGGGTTTTGGTAAAGGAATCCCAATGATCTTTGTTAATAATTCAGCAATGAGTGTTTCACTAACTGAGAAGTAATTGTTTCTTTCTATCTCTTGTTTTGTTTTCCTTTGTCTTATCAAACAACAAGTACACTATATTACTTAAAGTATTGGGACAGCACATCCTAGGTTGAAATAAACCAACCCAATCTGCATGTACATGTTTCCCACACTGTAAAAGCAGCAGGTGCATGTGTAAAGGTGTGAATTACTCTTCAATGGGGAATGGTTACAGCCAGTTCAGTCAAATTGAGCCCATATAGACTGTCTGGCCTGAGGGACTCCAGTTCTGGCCACGTGGCTAACTCCAACCGCTGCAGGGCGGTCAGGCAGGAAAAGGAATTTTACTGTCCATCCGGCCAGTGTTTGTCTCCGAACGTATCCATATCAGAGATTTGCAACTATTCCTCACAATAAGCTTTTCCAATTCAACTGTACATATACAATATCCTTCGAAAATGGAACACAATGAGTCATGTCAAATGTTGAAAATAGACCCAACAGGCCAAGAATATTGTCAGAGTGAGCCAGAAGAAAATGCAAACATAGAATCAAGCAATATGAGGTCCTTTATCAACCAAAATTTTGTACAAGTACCGGTACATTCAAAGTACATCGCCCCCATGCCAAATAAATAAAAAACAATCATCCAGCGCGCGACATCACCAGGGCACCTTCAGCACCCAGCGATGCCGCCTTGCAACATATGGAGTCGGAATTGGGAGGGAGCGGTGTACAATAATTGTTTGATTAATTGCATAATTAAAACAGTTAAATAATAATCGTAAAATAATTAATTTCTTAATCAATTGGCTCATAACAAACCTAAACCACCACTCTTTCATCTGATTCTGTAACTTTTTGAAAATTAAGTAATTAATTGAAAAAGTAAATAATTAATTGATTAATCAATAAATCAAAAATATCCTTTATAGCCAAAAATATTCCTTTATATATTCACTGTCAAATTCAAATATCAGCTGCCTAGCGCAACAAGTGCTTGAGATATTGCCAGGATGAGAAATAAAATAAATAAGTAATTAATAAATTGATAATAATTACGTAATTAATCAATTAATTGTTTAATAAAAA
>CM068959.1:110407660-110418162 GCA_035128595.1 Eptatretus atami
ATATCTTTTCACCAAAGCACATTTTCACTTTTGTCCCCAAATTTCAGCTTCCTAGCTCAAAGGATGGCTGAGATATCGCCCAGAAAGCAAGAAGAAAATAATTAATTGATTAATCAATAAATCAAAATACTCTTTATAGCCAAATCATTTGGTCACTGGCCATGTCCAATATCAGCTTCCGAGCTCAAAAGGTGCCTGAGATATTGCCAGGATGAGAAATAATAAACATGTAATTAAAAAATCGATAATAATTAAGTAATTAATCAATTAATTGTTTAATAAAATAATACCTTTTTCACCAAAGCACATTTTCACTTTTGTCCCCAAATTTCAGCTTCCTAGCTCAAAAGGGGCCTGAGATATTGCCAGGATGAGAAACAAATAAATAAGTAATTAATAAATCTATAATATTTAATAAATTAGTTGATTAATCAAAAATAAAAATGCTCTTTTTGCCAAAACATATCTTCACTTTTGTCCCCAAATTTCAGCTTCCAAGCTCAAAGGATGGCTGAGAATATCGCCTTGACAATCAACAAGAAAACAAGAAGAAGACGTCGTGCAGAGCACGATTCTTGCAAAATCAATAAAACAAATTTAACTCCAAAAATAATTGGTGGTTGAAGTCAATGACCAAATATGCAACTCCTCTTCAAATTTCAAGTGAATCAGATGGAATTGACAATTTTAGAATTTCGGCCTCGTGGACTTAAAAATAATTGGCTGCTTGAATTCAGTGACCTGAAATATAAATCCTCTTCAAATTTCAGGTCAATCGATGAAAATTGAGGATTTTAGAAATCTCATCTAAGTTGTTGACCTTTGGCCTATGTTGACCTTTTGACCTCAAAAACAATCGGCTTCTTCCTTATCACAAACTGCACCATGTGGTGACGTTTGGTGATGATCAATTTAAAATTGTGACCTGTAGATGATAAACAGACAGACAGACAGAATAACAAAACCGATAACCAATGTACTTGAAAAATCTTCGATTTTGCAAGTGAACACAAACACAAACGGAGTGAAAACTGAGTACTTCCTTCCTTCGGTGCCAAGCAATGGCGTCTTGCATCGCCGGGATATGGAATTGCGAAGGAGTGGTGTACAAGAAACTGTTTTGATGGGATATGAACAGTCCTTGTTGCCAAAGGTGAATGAACACTCTATTAGGAATTGAATAAAAGTTGCTGTTAATAAACCATTTCTCTTATCCAAATATAGTCTGCTGATATAATTGATTTTTTTTTGTCTCCTCAGCTATGCTCTGTAGTACAAGATTGGGCCTGTAATTTGGAATCAGCATTGGTTTGCCATTAGAGAATGAAAGTGAAGAGTATTTTGTGGTATTTGGGAGTAAGTATCATTTTAAAGCTATACCTTGCCATTTTGAATAACTGTTATTAGATATTACATATATATATATATATATATATATATATATATATATATATATTATATATATATATATATATTTGTTACGGCTGTGGAAATTCGCATTACACCATAAAGGGCCCTCAGGTGAGATATCTCTGTAGGTACATGTGTAGTTAGCCCAAACCCGTTGTATAGAGGGAATTTATGTGATCCATCCGGGCTGCGACGCTTTGAGTTAGCCATTTTTCTGTTCTAATCTTTTATTTCAAACAAACAAAACCACCAACGATGCTGGTGGGCTTTTCCGCCTGTTTCTCCTGTTTGAGTTCCCGCGCTTGGTGTGAGGGAAGGGGGAAGGGCAGCTCGCCGCGCGATTGTGGATGAACAGCGTGAGGCGGTCGGGGTGAGGGAACGCCCCTTTTCGAGAACCTCCTCGAAGGAGGGTGGAGCCGAGAACAGGGCGGAGCGAAGGGCGGAGGCCCGCGCTATAAAAGACGGACACGGGGGGGCGTTCTCTCTCTCCCTCACTCCTCCCTCACTCTCTTCCTCCTCTTCTTCTCTTCGCTCGTCTGCATGTGGTTGTTGCTGTTGGTGGTCGTTCGTCTACGAGTTCTTCAGAGAGTTTTCCTACGAGTCCAGCTGGAGGGAGTCGAGTCGGCGCATCCTCGTCCTGGCCTGTCGCCGTCTACATGCGGAGAGGGCGAGCCTTCTGCAGGTGCCGGAAGCCCCGTTCGTGCGCGGAGCGGCTACACGTGCCGGGCGAGGTGCGAGTCGCAGACCACACCGGGGGAGGCTCGGATTCGAGGTCAAGGACGCGACGCTGGACGACGCGTGCAGGGAAGTCGCAACTTTTCTTTTCCTTTGGGTTCGTGTAAATGACTGTGGGTGGCGCTGTCCTTGAAGTAAAACTGGTTAATGTTGCCGTGTGTCGGGTTTAGTCGGGACATCTCTTTTGCCTGTGATTGTGTATACGTGCCATTTCTTGACTTGCTTTTGCTTTATTGTACATGATGATTGTGACTGTATACGTGCCTTCCGTGCTGGTCTGCGTGTGCAATTAAACGTGCTTGTGTGAACTTGTTCCCCGTTTCGCTGCGTCCTTTCCTTCGTTTGAATTTCCATCTTGCATCACGTAAGGGGTTCGTAGTGGGTTTAAAACGCCGGTAATTAATCGGAACCGTCAAGGCCGACGATAACACCGCTCGGTTATCACTGTAGCACGGAATGGACCGCTTAAGCGGTTCATGTCCGGAGTCGGCCTGTGGCGTGGTACGATCGCCCGGTCGACGCACTCGCGCAGGTACTTAGGTAGATCGAATTTGGCGAGCAACCCATATCCTGCGCGGGTGGGCAATTGGCACGATCGTGGTGAGGTTAAACCCCCACCCGTGACTAGCTCCGGCGTTGTTCGAGAGGGTCCACAACAGAATTGTCCCTCCGGTGGGCGCGATGTGCCCGCGATTCGAGTTACGTGGCCGTTCGCACGCCGCGGGCGCGAATTCGCAACAATATATATTATATATATATATATATATATATATATATATTATATATATATATATATACACTACATGGCCAAAAGTATGTGGACACCCTTCTAATTAGCGGATTCGGCTATTTAGCCACACCCATTGCTGACAGTTGTATAAAGTCAAGCACACAGCCATGCAATCTCCATAGATAAACATTGGCAGTAGAATGGACCGTACTGAAGAGCTCAGTAACTTTAACGTGACACCGTCATAGGATGCTATCTTTTCACAAGTCAGTTAATCAAATTTCCTGCCTGATAGAGCTGCCTCGATCAACTGTAAGTGCTGTTATAGTGAAGTGGAAACGTCTAGGAGCAGACAACAGCTCAACCGTGAAGTGGTAGGCCACACAAGCTCACAGAATGGGATCGCCGAGTGCTGAAGCGCGTAGCACGGAAAAATCGTCTGTCGTCGGTTGCAACACTCACTACCGAGTTACAAACTGTCTCCGGAGCAACGTCGGCACAAAACACTGTTTTGTCGACAGTTTTCATTGAAATGGGTTTCCATGGCGAGCAGTCGCACACAAACCTAAGATCACCAATGTGCAATGCCAAGCGTCGGCTGGAGTGGTGTGAAAGCCTCACCACCATTGGACTCTGAGGCAGTGGACACATTCTCTGGAGTGATTGAATCACACTTCACCATCTGGCAGTCCGACGGGTGAATCTGGGTTTGGCGGATGCAGGAGAACGCTACCTGCCTGAATGTATAGTGCCAACTGTAAAGTTTGGTGGAGGAGGAATAATGGTCTGGGGCTGTTTTTCATGGTTGGGGGCTAGGCCCCTTAGTGCCAGTGAAGGGAAATCAACACGACAGCATACAATGACATTTGAGACGATTCTGTGCTCAACTTTCTGGCAACAGTTTGAAGAAGGCCTTTCTTGTTTCAGCATGACAATGCCCCTGTGCACAAAGCAAGTGCCACAAGAAATGGTTTGTCGGATCCGGTGTGGAAGAACTTGACTGGCCTGAGAGAGTCCTGACCTCAACCCCATCGAACACCTTTGGGCAATGAATTGAACGCCGACTGCGAGCCAGACCTAATCGCCAACATCGGTGTCCGACTCAACTATGCTGCTTGTGGCTGAATGGAAGCAAATCGCTGCAGCAATGTTCCAACATCTCATGGAAAGACCTTCCCAGAAGAGTGAGGCTGTAATAACAGCAAACGGGGGGTGCGACCGAACTATATAATGCCCATGATTTTGGAATTAAGATGGTTTGGATCGAAGCAGGTGTGTCCACTTACTTTTGGCCATTTCGTGCATGTTACATATATATGATATATTTTATATTGATTAATATGTATATTATAAAATATTTCATATATATATATAATACATGCCCGATATATTATATATGGCATATATGATACTATATAATATATTGTATATATACTGGTATATATATATACCAGTATATATACATATAGTATCTCGATATATATCTATATGGGTGTCCGCAAAAAAATATACATGACTTTTAAAATGCTTCGTTTGATCTCTAAAAAAAGCAGTAATTTTGTCACTAATGGCTTCATTTCTTGTTGCAGAGACCCTGAATTTATTTGAATACCCAAACGCAAGAGCCAGAAAAATGCCAAGACTGCCCGTACAACACCGGACGAAAATTGTTGAAGCTTTGGCACCAGAACGACCAAAGTGTCATACAGGTGCAACGTCTTTACTCGAGACATTTCGGTAATCCACTGCGCGCATGCCCAACAGCTTTCGGACAATAGTGCACCATCGCAAAGTTTACACAATGTGGGAACCATCTGTGTGACCTTCACAATACCTTTTTCACCAAAGCACATTTTCACTTTTGTCCCCAAATTTCAGCTTCCTAGCTCAAAAGGGGCCTGAGATATTGCCAGGATGAGAAACAAAATAAATAAGTAATTAATAAATCTATAATAATTAATAAATTAGTTGATTAATCAAAAAATAAAAATGCTCTTTTTGCCAAAACATATCTTCACTTTTGTCCCCAAATTTCAGCTTCCAAGCTCAAAGGATGGCTGAGATATCGCCTTGACAATCAAACAAGAAAACAAGAAGAAGACGTCGTGCAGAGCACGATTCTTGCAAAATCAATAAAACAAATTTAACCCTCAAAAATAATTGGTGGTTGAAGTCAATGACCAAATATGCAACTCCTCTTCAAATTTCAAGTGAATCAGATGGAAATTGACAATTTTAGAATTTCGGCCTCGTGGACTTCAAAATAATTGGCTCGTTGAATTCAGTGACCTGAAATATAAATCCTCTTCAAATTTCAGGTCAATCGATGAAATCTGAGGATTTTAGAAATCTCATCTAAGTTGTTGACCTTTGGCCTATGTTGACCTTTTGACCTCAAAAACAATCGGCTTCTTCCTTATCACAAACTGCACCATGTGGTGACGTTTGGTGATGATCAATTTAAAATTGTGACCTGTAGATGATAAACAGACAGACAGACAGAATAACAAAACCGATAAACCAATGTACTTGAAAAATCTTCGATTTTGCAAGTGAACACAAACACAAACGGAGTGAAAACTGAGTACTTCCTTCCTTCGGTGCCAAGCAATGGCGTCTTGCATCGCCGGGATATGGAATTGCGAAGGAGTGGTGTACAAGAAACTGTTTGATGGGATATGAACAGTCCTTGTTGCCAAAGGTGAATGAACACTCTATTAGGAATTGAATAAACAGTTGCTGTTAATAACCATTCTTCTTATCCAAATATAGTCTGCTGATATAATTGATTTTTTTTGTCTCCTCAGCTATGCTCTGTAGTACAAGATTGGGCCTGTAATTTGGAATCAGCATTGGTTTGCCATTAGAGAATGAAAGTGAAGAGTATTTTGTGGTATTTGGGAGTAAGTATCATTTTAAAGCTATACCTTGCCATTTTGAATAACTGTTATTAGATATTACATATATATATATATATATATATATATATATATATATTGTTACGGCTGTGGAAATTTCGCATTACACCATAAAGGGCCCTCAGGTGAGATATCTCTGTAGGTACATGTTTAGTTAGCCCAAACCCGTTGTATAGAGGGAATTTATGTGATCCATCGGGCTGCGACGCTTTGAGTTAGCCATTTTTCTGTTCTATCTTTTATTTCAAACAAACAAAAACCACCAACGATGCTGGTGGGCTTTTTCCCGCTGTTTCTCCTGTTTGAGTTCCCCGCTTGGTGTGAGGGAAGGGGGAAGGGCAGCTCGCCGCCGATTGGTGATGAACGGTGAGGCGGTCGGGGTGAGGGAACGCCCCTTTTCGAGAACCTCCTCGAAGGAGGGTGGAGCGAGAACAGGGCGGAGCGAAGGGCGGAGGCCCGCGCTATAAAAGACGGACACGGGCGGGGCGTTCTCTCTCTCTCCTACTCTCCTCACTCTCTTCCTCTCCTCTTCCTCTTCGCTCGTCTGCATGGGTTGTTGCTGTTGGTGGTTCGTTCGTCTACGAGTTCTTCAGAGAGTTTTCCTACGAGTCCAGCTGGAGGGAGTCGAGTCGGCGCATCCTCGTCCTGGCCCTGTCGCCGTCTACATCGGGAGAGGGCGAGCCTTCTGCAGGTGCCGGAAGCCCCGTTCGTGCGCGGAGCGGCTACACGTGCCGGCGCGAGGTGCGAGTCGCAGACCACACCGGGGGAGGCTCGGATTCGAGGTCAAGGACGCGACGCTGGACGACGCGTGCAGGGAAGTCGCAACTTTCTCTTTTCCTTTGGGTTCGTGTAAATGACTGTGGGTGGGCCTGTCCTTGAAGTAAAACTGGTTAATGTTGCCGTGTGTCGGGTTTAGTCGGGACATCTCTTTTGCCTGTGATTGTGTATACGTGCCATTTCTTGACTTGCTTTTGCTTTATTGTACATGATGATTGTGACTGTATACGTGCTTCCGTGCTGGTCTGCGGTGTGCAATTAAACGTGCTTGTGTGAACTTGTTCCCGTTTCGCTGCGTCCTTTCCCTTCGTTTGAATTTCCATCTTGCATCACGTAAGGGGTTCGTAGTGGGTTTAAAACGCCCGGTAATTAATCGGAACCGTCAAGGCCGACGATAACACCGCTCGGTTATCACTGTAGCACGGAATGGACCGCTTAAGCGGTTCATGTCCGAGTCGGCCTGTGGCGTGGTACGATCGCCCGGTCGACCGCACTCGCGCAGGTACTTAGGTAGATCGAATTTGGCGAGCAACCCTATCCTGCGCGGGTGGGCAATTGGCACGATCGTGGTGAGGTTAACCCCACCCGTGACTAGCTCCCGGCGTTGTTCCGAGAGGGTCACAACAGAATTGTCCTCCGGTGGCGACGTGCCGCGATTCGAGTTACGTGGCCGTTCGCACGCCGGCGGGCGCGAATTCGCAACAATATATATATATATATATATACACTACATGGCCAAAAGTATGTGGACACCCCTTCTAATTAGCGGATTCGGCTATTTTAGCCACACCCATTGCTGACAGTTGTATAAAGTCAAGCACACAGCCATGCAATCTCCATAGATAAACATTGGCAGTAGAATGGACCGTACTGAAGAGCTCAGTAACTTTTAACGTGACACCGTCATAGGATGCTATCTTTTCAACAAGTCAGTTAATCAAATTTCTGCCCTGATAGAGCTGCCTCGATCAACTGTAAGTGCTGTTATAGTGAAGTGGAAACGTCTAGGAGCAACAACAGCTCAACCGTGAAGTGGTAGGCCACACAAGCTCACAGAATGGGATCGCCGAGTGCTGAAGCGCGTAGCACGGAAAAATCGTCTGTCGTCGGTTGCAACACTCACTACCGAGTTACAAACTGTCTCCGGAAGCAACGACACCTCCAAGCCGACGCTTGGCATATGCACATGGTGATCTTAGGTTTGTGTGCGACTGATCGGCCAGGAAACCCATTTCATGAAACTCAACCAAAACAGTGTTTGTGCCGCTAGTTGCTTCCGGAGACAGTTTTGTAACTCGGTAGTGACGTGTTGCAACCCGACAGACGATTTTTCCGTGCTACGACACGCTTCAGCACTCGCTGATCCCATTCTGGAGCTTGGTGGCCTACCACTCACGGTGAGCTGTTGTTGCTCCTAACGTTTCCACGTCGACTATACAGCACTACAGTATGATCGAGGCAGCTCGATCAGGCAGAAATTTGATTAACTGACTGTGAAAAGATAGCATCATATACGGTGTCACGTTAAAAAGTTTACTGAGCTCTTCAGTACGCCGTCCATTCTACTGCCAGTTTATCTATGGAGAATTGCATGCTGTTGCTTGACTTAACAACTGTCAGCAGTGGGTGTGGCTAAAATAGCCGGAATCCGCTAATTTAGAGGTGTCCACATACTTGCCAATTAGTGTATATATATATATATATATATGTTGCGAATTCGCGCCCGCCGGCGTGCGAACGGCCACGTAACTCGAATCGCGGCACGTCGCCACGGACGGACCAATTCTGTGGTGGTGACCCTCTCGGAACAACGCCGGGAGCTATCACGGGTGGGGTTTAACCTCACCACGATCGTGCCAATTGCCCACCCGCGCAGGATAGGTTGCTCGCCAATTCCGATCTAGCCGAAGTACCTGCGCGAGTGGGCGGTCGACGGGCGATGTACCACGCCACAGGCCGACTCGGACACGAAACCCTTAAGCGGTCCTTCCGTGCTAACAGTGATAACCGAGCGGTGGTTATCGTCGGCCTTGACGGTTGCCGGATTAATTACCGGGCGTTTTAAACCACATACGAACCCCTTACGTGATGCAAAGATGAAATTCAACGAAGGGAAAGGACGCAGCGAAACGGTGACAAGTTCACACAAGCACGTTTATTGGCACACGCCAGCAGGACCAGCACGGAAGCACGTATAACAGTTCACATCATCATGCTACAATAAAGCAAAAAGCAAGTCAAGAAATGGCACTATACACAATCACAGGCAAAAGAGATGTTCCCGACTAAACCCGACAACACGGCAACACTACCATTTACTTCAAGGACAGGAACCCACCCACAGTCATTTACACGACCCAAAGGAAAGAGAAAGTTGCGACTTCCCTGCCACGCGTCGTCCAGCGTCGCGTCTTGACCTCGAATCCGACCTCCCCCGGTGTGTCTGCGACTCGACCTCGCGCCGCCGTGTAGCCCGCTCCGGCACGAACGGGCTCCGGCACCTGGCAGAAGGCTCGCCCTCTCCCATGTAGAGGCGACAGGGCCCGCAGGACGAGGATGCGCCGACTCGATCCCTTCCAGCTGGGACTCGTAGGAAAAACTCTCATGGAAGAACTCGTAGACGAAAACGAACCACCAACAGCAACAACGCGCATGCAGTCGAGCGAAGAGGAAGAGGAGAGGAAGAGAGTGAGGAGAGTCAGGGAGAGAGAGATACGCCCCGCCCGTAGTCGTCTTTTATAGCGCCGGGCCTCCGCCCTTCGCTCGCCCTGTTCGCTTCACCTCCTTGAGGAGTTCTCGAAAAGGGGCGTTCCTCACCCCGACCGCCTCACCGGGTTCATCACCCAATCGGCGGCGATGCCTTCCCCCTTCCCTCACACCAAGCGTGGGAACTCAAATGGGAGAAAGCGGGAAAAAGCCCACCAGCATCGTGGTGGTTTTTGTTTGTTTGAAATAAAAGATAGAACAGAAAAATGGCTAACTCAAGCGTCGCAGCCCGATGGATCACATAAATTCCCTCTGATACACGGGTTTGGGCTAACTAAACAGTGTACCTACAGAGATATCCACCTGAGGGCACCTTTATGGTAATGCGAAATCCACAGCCGTAACAATATATATTATATATATATATATATATATATAGTATATATATGAATATCTATAACAGTTATTCAAATGGCAAGGTATGCTTTAAAATGATTACTTACTCCCAATACCACAAATATCGTCGACTTGCATTCTCTAATGGCAAACCATGCTGATTCCAAATTACAGCCCAATCTTGTTACTACAGAGCATAGCTGAGGAGACAAAAAAAATCATATATCAGAACTATATTTGGATAAGAAGAATGGTTAATTACAGGACAACTGTTTATTCAGATCCTAAAGAGTGTTCGTTCACCTTTGGCAACAGGCGTTCTATCCCATCAACCATTTCTTGCTAACCACTCCTTCGCATTCATTGCCCGGCGATGCAAGACGCCATTGCTGGCACCGAAGGAAGGAAGTACGCAGTTTTCACTCCGTTGTGTTTGTGTCACTGTGCAACATCGAAATTTTTCAAACATTGGTTTATCGTTTTGTTATTCTGTCTGATCTGTCTGTTTATCACCTACAGGTCCACAATTTTACAATTGATCATCACCAACGTCACCACATGGTTCAGTTTGATGAATAGAAGAACGATTGTTTTGAGTCAAAAAGTCAACATAGGCCAAAGTCAACACTTAGATGAGATTCTAAAATCCTCAATTTCATCGGATTGACCTGACAATGAAGAGGATTATATTCAGGGTCACTGAATTCAACGAGCAATTATTTTTGAAGTCAACGAGGCCGAAGTTCTAAAATTGTCAATTTCCATCTGATTTCACTTGAATTTGAGAGAGTGCCATATTGGTCATTGACTTCCAACCACAATCTCTCTCG
>CM068959.1:110418688-110464545 GCA_035128595.1 Eptatretus atami
TTGCCCAACATCGTGTCCGACCTCACTAATGCTCTTGTGGATGAATGGAAGCAAATCGCTGCAGCAATGTTTCCAACAGTCTAGTGGAAAGCCTTCCCAGAAGAGGTGGAGGCTGTAATAACAGCAAACGGGGGGGACAACTTCATATTAATGCCCATGATTTCTGGATAGATGTTGGGAATGAGCAGTGTCATTACTTTTGGCCATTTCGTCAATGTACATATATATTGATATTATTTTTACATTGATAATATCTATAAATATATATGTTAACGGGCTTCTGGAAATCGCAAAACACAATAAAGGTTCGCGTAGTGAGAATATATTTCTTAAGTACATGTGTAGTTAGCCCAAACCCATTGTATAGAGGGAATTAATGTGCTTCATCGGGCTGCGATCTTTGAGTTAGGCGTTTTTCGTTACCTTTGTTTTGATACACACAACAACGCAGCAGCAAAACCTAACCTTCACCACTCGCTACCCGCAAACCTCAAATCACGCATTCCAACAGCAACCAGTGGCCAAACGAACACCGCTGCAACCTCCACCACCTTCTCCTACGGCCATTCCCGCAACACCTGTGGGCCGCGAGCGTCGAGCTGTCTCAGCGAGACACCGCGATGACGCCGAGTGCGATGGCAGGGTTTTCTGCGGAGAATTGGTATCAGGACGATACACGCCCACATCTGATTCCACCTCAATCAGGAGCGCGGGGCGGCTGGCCCGCCTCCAGACGCGCCTGAGAAAATCGGCAATGCAAATTTTGAGGATAGATGATACACGCCCCTTATTTCTCCTCCAGCGGGCGAGGCGTGGCTCGCCCTGGAAGGTGCTTTGATTCCGAGAATTTTGCATATGGTGGGTTCCCGAAGCCGATAAAAAGGCGAGCGCAAGTGAGTCAGGAAGTCATTGGGCTGGGTCGTTTGGAGACGGAGCTCGGGCAGCAATCGGTGGAGCAGTGTCCGGTGAGCAGTGTCGGTGAGCAGTGAGTCAGCGAGATCGTGGGCGCAGATTCGGGAAGACCGGAGCTGAAGCAGAGGTGGGGCAGACGGTGCGGAGGCGAACGGCCGCGGAGGGCGATCGGCTGAGGAGGACCTGGAGGCTCGGGGACGACGAGGTCGGTGAGGTCGAGCAAGCCAGCCATACTCCTCCCCAGAGCATCACAATCCCTTTTCCCCCGCGCTGAGAGAGTGCGACAGGGGCCCCGTTCCCATTACACCAGCAGGTGCCCACGGAACCGCCGTGCAGCGACATTCTGCGGCTCGCCACGAGGCGCGCGGTAAGGACCCTTTCGGTCTCGTGGACCTGGCCGCTCATCCAGGTTCCACGCGCAATTAGGCCCACGGGCCCAGTCTGACTCCCTGCTGTGGAGGGGCTTTTCTTTGCTTCGGTGTGGAATGCGTGTTTGTGGCGCGTGTTCTTGTCAAGGTAAGTAATGTATAAGTGGGTGCCGTGTGTCGTGTAGCTCGGTTTTAACTCTCTTTTATATGTGCATTTCTTTTGTTCTATGTGATATATTGCAATCGCTAAATTGTGGCTGTAAATACGTCTATAGGTGTCTCGCGGTGCGCGAAATAATGTGCATTGTGTGAACTGCTTTTCCGTTTCGCTCGTCTTTTCTTTATTGACCCCTCCATCCTGCTTCAACTAAAAAAAAGGGTTTTCGTGTGGTGCAAAACGTCCCGTAAATAATCTGAACCGTACGAGGTCGACGATACACCGCTCGGTTATCCCGATACGTAACGGAACGGTCCCGCCAAGCGGTCGTGTCGGAGTCGACCTGCGGCGAGTACGATCGCCCGGTTTACCATCCCGCGTGGGGTCTTAGGTAGGTCGAGTTTGGGCGAACAACCTTCCTACGCGGGTGGCCGATTGGCACGAATGTGGTGAGGTCGAAAGGCCCACCCGTGACTGGAGTCCGGCGTTAGTCCGGGAGGGTCACGACTGAATTGTCCGTCCCGGTGGGCGAGGCAAGTCGCGGTTTCGAGTCGCGTGGCCGATCGCAACGCCGACGGGCGCGAAATTCGAACACTGGTAGCAGGAGTGGATTCAAATCCCTCCGGCTCAGCTAAATTCATAGGGAATCGGTCCAACGGGGTGAGAGGGAGCGCCCCGATTCCCTCTAATTTACGAGCGAGTTAACATTAACACCCTTACATGGAATAAGATGGCGTCTCAAGAGCGAGCGGGTGCCGGGGTAGAATGTATATGTTGTAGTAAATGGTAGGATCCATGGCCCGGGAATGGTACTACTTGTTGTACCATGTTGAATCCTGCCCGGCCATCATCCTTGGTTTCACGAGGGACGCTCACCCTCATATCTCTGAACAGGACTTGCCGGCAAAACTGGTCGCATAATGGCGCGCGATCGCCCCTCACGCAGCAGCGGAGCGAGCGCTAATTATGGCTCGGCGAATGGCGCAACGAATGGCACGACTACGGCGTCGCTCTCAACCACCAATTCGGCCGCGAGTGGGCGAGAATCATGGATTAATGGCAAACGAGTATCAAGATAAAACGTGGAAGGAAGAATGGAAAAGAGGTGTAGAGATGAGAAAGGAATTAGAAAGAAGCTCTGAGTTTGAAACTGAGCTGAAGATGTTGAGAGAGTGGAAAGAACGAGAAGGAGAATGAAACGTTAAGGACCACACTGTACCAATCGAACAGCTGGAAGCGAAGGCCAGATTAAAGAATGAGATGCAAGAAAGAGTAATGATGGAAGAACGAATGAGAACAGAAGAAGAAAATCGATCAATGATAGGAAACCACAGAGATTGCAGAATGAGGAACAAGAAAGAAGTCCCTGAAAGAACAAAGATTACGACAGGAGAACGAGTCAGCCAACTGAAAGAAATAACGAGATTACGAATGAGGAACAAGAGAGACAGTGAATAGAAAACTGAAAGAGAATGAATTTTGAAATTGAAAACGAAAAGGAAAAAGAATAAGTTGGAATACGAGGAGAAGTTGAAGGAGCAACGAATGAGCAGGAAGGAGAAATGAGGAGATTGGAGAGGGAAGAACTAGGAAGGAACAATGGGATAGAAACAAAAGAACCATGATAGCTGAGGTTGACCAATTGAAAGAAAAGGCGAGGCTGGAAGTGTGGGAGGAGATAGCAAAGAACAGCGAATGAATAACTAGGAAGGAAATGGGGCCAATTGAAGAAACGATGAGATTGGAATGAGAGCAGGAGAAAGCTGTGGGGAGAGAAACAAAAAACAAACGAGTTTGAATTAATGACTGGAAGGAGGTATGAGTATTTGCAAAAGAGACACAGGAGATATAAGACTACGAGGTGAAAGGAGTGGAGGGAGAGAAAGAACAATTAAGACGGAAAGCCAAGGATGAGGTACGCGGAGATCTGGAAAGAGCAAGGGAGTGAAACAGAGGGTAAGGACGGGAGCGACTTAGGAGAAAGCAAGGTGACCTACCGTAAAGCTAAGGGAAAGCGCCAGACACGAAGCAGAGTCTATAGACACGAGGAGACAACAGAAATTAACAAATGTACAGAGACGCGGGAGTAGAGAAAGTAGAGGAGAGACTGCACATAAAGACGGGGTTAAAAGGAAAGAACACACACCACATAGTACGAGGCTTTTAATGGCGGGGTGAGCTCGCGGAGCGTGGTGGAACCCGGTGCGAGCAGCGGGAAGCTGCCTCAGGAAGCGAGGGGGAGGAGTATGCCCCCTTGAGGCGGAATCACGACGCGGTGGGTTGGTCGTGCAAGCGGAGTGAAGGGACGAGTGCTGTGGATAGGTGCACGTCGCAGCTTGGGGGGGTGGTGGTGTAGAGGCCCCGGGACCTTTGTGGGGCAACAAATCCCAGTGTGGTTGTGCGAGGGGTGGTGTGTTTGCGAGTGTGCGGATGCGTGCTTTGCGGCACGCAGGTGTGAGCGGTGTCGCCGTGTGTGGGAGGGACCTGTGTGGTGAGTGTGGGGTGGCAAGTGTGCTCGGAGTGCGTGCCCTCCCAGCACGCCGTGTGTGGATGGAGACCTCAGGGGTGAGTGCCCCCGGTGTGCAAAGTGGAAGGCCGTGTTGAGTGGAGCCACGTGTGCGAGGAGAGGGTGGGCCAGTGGTGGGTGAGCGGCCGATGTGTGGGGAGACGCGTGTGTGTGAGTCTCTGTATGTGGAGGGAGATGTTCGGTCGCCTGCGTGAGCATGCAGCCCGCGTCTCCCTGGTGTGAATGTGAGTGTGTGGAAGTGGAGTCTGTGCGTTCGTAACACGCAGGTGTGCGTGGGTCGAATGCGAGACGACGGCGACAGAGGGACAAAAGCGATAGCGGGCCGTAGCTGTTTGTGGGGACCGTGCCGGGTTCACACCAGCAGCGGAGCGGCGAGGTTCGTGCCGTGCAACGCCGAGGCCCCACGTGCTCGCTGCCGGGAGTGAAAGCCCGGTCCGGAAACGGCGCAGGGTGGATTTGGCCGATCCCCGCGGACGGACAAAGTTTAGGCAGGATTACGGTATTTGAGACCGGACGGGTTCTCCACGCGAGACTTGTGTTAAGCTGCAACGGGCAGAGACATGTGTTTCGCGTGGGGAGACCCTCGGAGTGCGAGGTTTGCTTTTGGGGGTGCGCAAGGGTGACGTCAATGGCTGCACGTGGGGTTGGAATCCGGCAGGAAGGGTGATCCTGCCGGATGGTACCGTCCAAGAGGGACGAGGTGCACGTGCAGCCTGCAGAGTCAGGGTAAGGTGCAAGAGTGGGGCTGGAGGCGCGCTTGGTGCTGCGCGTATTGGGCTAATACAACAATTAACGAAAAGCAGCCTCCGCTTTCCGGTGAACAGGATTTCCAGGTAAGGGGTAAAGACCCTTCCTGGGCCACGGATGGAACTAGCCAGGGGGAAGGGTTAGTGTTATTAGACCGGCTCCATGGGGCAGGGGTAAGTCCTCATGGGGCGCGTGGATGGATTTAGGTAGATGGGATTGTAGTCAAGATTTTAGGCATGGGAGAATGGGAAATAGATTTGGAGACAGTGACAGACTGTGGATGTTAGCGGGACGTAGCTTAGCTACGTAGTGTTAAAAGGGACGTGCTGTATGGTAAGGGCACGACGTGCGGAGCACGAGTTAGTTAGGGGAGTAGATGCAGGATGGCAGGGTTCAAGAGAATGTGGTTTGGTGTTGGAAAGTTGTGAGGTGAGTTGGCATGAGACATGTTGAGTGAGGAGGCCAGCCGGTCTTGTGTATGGAGGAATGGGGAAATGCATGGTGCGATGAGTGTTGGGGGGAGGAGTGACTCCCGCCAAGGGCCCGGGGTCAGTGGTAAGTGAGTTTTAGCTTGGGTTTAGTCAAATTGATAAAAATGGAAGTCGTTTTGTTGTTTGGTGGGAATGTAGGCTCGATACCATATTGGCGGGGTGCAGGAGCCTGCTTGACGGGCTGGGAGCGTGCGCTGGAACGGTGAGTATGCTGAAAGTGGGTACCCGGGCCACGGGAAAGCCTTCCCAGAAGAGTGGAGGCTGTAATAACAGCAAACGGGGGGCGACCAACTTCATATTAATGCCCATGATTTTGGAATTAGATGTTGGATGAGCAGGTGTCCACTTACTTTTGGCCATTTCGTGCATGTACATATATATTGATATAATTATATTGATATATCGTTAATATCTATAATATTATTTATTATATATTATATATACATCCCGATAATATAATATATTATGCATATATATATATATATATATGAAATATACATGTATTATATATACAGTATATATACATATATATCTCGATTTAGTATATATTATATGGGTGTCCCAAAAAATATACAACTTTTAAAATGCTTCGTTTGTTATCCTAAAAAAGCAGTAATTTTGTCACTAATGCTTCATTTCTTGTTGCAGAGACCTGAAGTTTATTTGATACCAAGCAAGCCAGAAAAATGCCAAGACTGACCGCACACAACGGACGAAAAATTGTTGAACTTTGGCACCAGACGAAAAGTGTCATACAGGTGCAACGTCTTTACTCGAGACATTTCGGTATCCACTTGCGCCATGCACCAACTTTCGGACAATAAAGTGCACCATCGCAAAGTTTACCAATGTGGGAACCATCTGTGACCTTCACAAGGGTCACAGTGGTCGGAAGAGACAGGTCGTAGTGAAGAAATGTGGAAATGGTGCCAGACAGAGTCGTTCAAATCCAAAAAAATCGATTTGACGACTTTCTGCCGAGACAAACATCATAAGAGCACCACCGTTCAGAGGATCCTTCACCAGACATTCATGCCTTTCCATACAAAATTCAAATGGAACGGTGCTTACTGATCAACAGAAACGCAAATGACTAGACTTTGCAATTGGTTCTCAGGAAAGTTGGAGGAAGATGCAGACTTCCTCAAAAAACTTCACATGACGAGAGAACGAATGCCATGCTCACTTGTCCGCGGGAGGTAAACAAGCAAAACTTTCGGTACTGGGAACTGAAATCCTGGTAATGCATCAACTGAACTGGTGCCTCGATCTGTTCTCAAAGTCACCATGTGGGTGGCGGTTGGTTGGTATGGGATAATTGGTCCATACGTCTTTGAAGATGACAGGGACGCACTTGCACGGTAAACCAGAGGAACTATCGCGAAATGATTCAGGAATTCTATCTGCCTGAGCTACATACTCAGGCCGCTAGGAGAAACAAACCTGATCCAGATGAGAACCCAGTGGTTCCAGCAGGATGGGGCACGCCATACAGCCAGGGAAACAGGTGTTTTCTCAACCAACATTTTGAGGGCCGCTTTATTCCCTCTACGAAGACGTTGAGTGGCCACCGTATTTCCCTGACCTTACTCCTCCAGCTTCTTCTGTGGGGGTATCTCAAGGACAGAATCTATGGAAACCCTAGGCCTCAGACTCTTGATCAGCTGAAGGAAAACATCCACCGAGAAATCCAGAACATTCCTCAGGAAACGTCCCAAAGTGATGGAGAACATGGCAACGCGTTTGCAGGCAGTGATCGGACAACGTGGAGCTTCGTCGAACAGGTGGTCTTAAAGAAAACGACGATTCTATACCAAAATTTAAATTTTGGTGGCAATTGCTTATCATGGTTCAATAAACTTCAACCTTTCAGCTTTCTATCCAGCCAATATCTTTTTTAAAAATATACGTTATGACCATCCTCTTTGCAGATGAAAAGTTGTATATTTTTTGGGACACCCTATATACAATATATATATATATTAATATATAAATATATATATATAATTATAGATATCGAGATATTATATACATATACATACCTACTACACTACATGTCACGCGGCAAGGATGAGGAAAAGCACAGGCAGACAGCCAAATATGTATATAATATATATACTGTATATGTATATATATATATATATATATATAATATATATATATATACATATTTTGGCCTGTCTGTCTGTCTGTGCTTGTCCTTTATGCAAGCACGAACCATTTGACCTCGAGCTACCAATAAAGGAGTGCATAGCGCACGGATCGCAACAACACTGCATGTGGATGTACCTGAAATGTACCTGCAACATGAACAAATGTTCACTTTGGCACCATTCCACAATTTGGGTGAATTTTCCCCGAAAATCGGTCCCGTCATTTCTCCACAGCAGGTCCCGTCATGTGCGTAATGGTTGTTACAGGAAGTTAATGTGGCAATGTTTTTTTTGAGTTTTTTGAAAATCCCAACAACTTTCCCATGCCACACAAAGAAACGGGCAAGTTTGGGCAGATCTATATCAGCAGCCAGAAAAGAAAAAACAAACCCGGAAGCAGGAAAGCTCACAAGAAAGACAATCACGTCTTGAAGCTGTTCGTGAACACATGCAACAGCCAGAGCAACATCTCCTCAGAAAAAAGAAACTACAATCAATCAAATTCAGCTTTTGTCTTGAACTTAATTTTAAATATTATTTAAACTGGGGAAATAATGAAAATTAATCCCGGGCAACGCGGTACCTCAGTAGTAACAAATAAAAGAGCTCGGTCTCGGCGTGAGTCCGTCTGTCCTTCCTTCCATTTGTTCCAGCAGGTCAGGTATGGGAGCATGTGCCAGAGTAGCTGCGTCCACAAGAGTAACTGCGTCGCTGCCTCCACTTTCCGCCGGTACTCCAGGGGCCTCCGTCTGGCCATCCCCCAGGCAGATGCCTGCCATCCCCATCTCCTTGAGATGCTGATTAACATGCTGCAACCACGAGGCACGTGTCGGCCCATTGGCTCCTCCAATCACAAGACTCCCTCGCTGAGAGAATCTATGAGAGGATCAGCGTCAGGAAAACGAGCCACATGTCCATACAGCCCAGCTGATGCTCACGGACTATGCAGGTAACAAACCTCATTGAGTCTCTCTCAGCAACCGCTCGTTGGACACAAAATCCGACCAGCGACACAAGGATTCCTGAAGAGACCTGGTACCAAAGGAATTTGTCTCCATCTCAGATCCCTGGTCAGAGTCCAAGTCTCACATCCATAGAGCAAGACTGGAAGCACCAAGGACCTGAAGACTCGTATTTTCATCCTCCCACACAGGTACCGGCAGCGCCACACCCCATGATCCAGTGAATCCATGACTCCCCAGGCCCGAACCAGACGTCTGTTGACCTCTGGCTCACAGCCAGCAGAGAACTGAATATCACTGCCAAGGTAAGTGAATCTCTCCACGACCTCAACATCCTCACCACAAACAGGTACAGACAGGGCAGCAGCATCCAAGATGTCATTGAAAGCCTGGATCTTAGTTTTGACCCAGGAAACCCGTAATCCCTAGGCTCGACTCCTCATTCAGCACCTCAGGGGCCCCAAAAGGATATCTAAAGTCTCCGCAAAGATGACTGCATCATCTGAAATCAAGGTCAGAGATCTTGACATTCCCAAACGATGCACCGCAGCTTGATCTCTCCGACTTCCCATAATCTAGTCCATACAAGTGCTGAAAAGTGTGGGGCCAGTAACACCCTGACAAACTCCAGTAACAACTGGAAATAAGTCAGAGATGGTACCACCACATCTCACAGCACCCTCAGTACCAGAGTAGAGTTCAGACATCAGACGATCAGTTTTGGTGCACCCACGAAGACCAAGATCCTCCAGAGGGCATCCCGATTCACCGAATCAAACGCTTTACAGAGATCAACATAGGCTGCAAGCAGCCCCTGCCGAAACCTCGTCTGCGTTCGGTGAGGACCGAAGAGCAAGATACGGTCAATCGTTGACCTCTTTGTGTAAAGCCTGACTGCTCTGGACGCTGGTGCTCAAGCAGATGGTGGCAAACCCGAACAATTATCTGAGCCAAGACCTTGCCCAGCCCTGAGAACAGCGTCAACCCTCGGAGTTGTTGCAGTCGGTGATCACCCTTTCCTTTTCAGAGAGGGACAACAAGGCCCCTCTTCCAGTCAGTTTGGTATCAAATGATGCTCTGACCATTATAGATTATAGTACTGCGTGCCAGCTCATTTTTTTCAAAAATGTGACTTAAGTACTTCTTGCACCCAGGTCTTCAATCGCAAATGAATAGTATGATGCTTTATTTAGTGAGTGTTTTTATGGCTCCACTGACGAAGTTGCCGGTGGCATTATGTGTTCAGGTTGTCCATCCGTCCGTCCGTCCATAGGTCCGTATATCCGTCCACATTAATTTTCTTCACCATAGGTGCGACTACTTGTGTGGAATGTTTTAATGATAACGATGACGTCATAGATCACGTGGTGTGGCAGCCATGTTGGAAAAAAAGGGGAAAAAAATTGGATGTCTGTATCTCCGAAACTCCATGGAAAAAAATTGAAACTTGGCACATGGCAAGTACTTCCCATGGGAAACAAGTGTGACTCTTTGATGATGTCATAGGTGGCTTCATTTTGACATCATAATTGCATATGTTGAACGCTTTGTCTGATCACTATGAAAATTTGAGGGTCATCTCAGGCTAAATTGTATGGGGGGGGAAAAATTGATGACGTCATCAGTGATGTGGTTCAGCAGCCTTATGTTTTTTTTTTAACATAAAAACCTTCAAGAATCTTGTTCTCCAAAATGGCTGAACAGACCGAGGTGAAACTTTACAGGTAAGATCGCCTATCCATGAGGAACAAAAAGTTATCCACATCTATGATGTCATAGGTCATATAGTTTGGCAGCTCTGTGTTTTTTTGAAGAATAAACGTTTAAAAATCTTCTTCTCCAGAAAGGCTTGACAGATCGAGGGGGAGACCTCACCCACATGTTCTCCAAGCCTTGGAGATACCAGGGTGTTCACAAATAATTAATAGGTCACATGGTCTCGCAGCCATATTGGATTGAATGAAAATTTAAAAAATTTATTTCTCTTGAGCCGCTTCATCAATCGATGTGAAATGTCACAGTTATGATGCAGCCGTGAAGGGGAATATATGTTTTAAGTTTCAACCTGATCGGACACATGGTCTGGCAGCCGGAATTATCTGATTTTTTGAATCTGGGGTTCAGGGATTTAAATCAAACTTGGTACAAGTATGTATAATGATGTAATAATGTGGGGCGGAGGCATATCTGGCAACATCGCGACGTCGAAGAGTGCCCTTCTAGTTTCTTACTAATATACATGCTTACTTATTGAGAAATGAAAAATGTTTGCATTTTTTAAAACTATTGTATCTCATTCATCGAACCTTATGGATGACCAAAGTAGAGCATTTCATCTTTTATAGGGATTGTACCTATTGCTAGTGTGAGCTCAACTTTGGCATGTAAAGTTCTCACTGCAGTTGATTCTGATGATATTAAACTGCCTTGTGATGTCAGCAAGGAGTGCTTCAGCATTAGGCATGCCATCTTTCATAGTGGGGATGTCAAACCAGCAGTTATGTTTGCACTCCCAATGGGGCCTGTCTATTGGTGATGAACGCCTTTCATAAATATAGTGGATCACAAATGCAAAACTGCAATGAGTACATCTAAAGAATGAATGAAACATTGAACCATTTTCTGTTATTTTCACGATGTTCCAACAGATGGCAACAAAAAGCAGGAAGAGTCTGCACCAGTGTTCTGCTACTTTAAGAGGTTGAAAACGAGTTCTTCAGTATGTTAAAATACCTTTCACAAAAACAGACCTTTTGCTTGCTACCATGGGTAATTTAACAATTTCCTTAAATACAATAGAAGGAGATTGGGGATTAGGTGTGTTAAATAAGACTATAAATGAAGTAAATCTGATATCAATGCAACACAAGCACAATGTTCCAAGGGGATTTGCCAGTATGTGTTTCAATGTTTTATGACTATTAGTGTTTTCTCCTTGGTTAACACCTAATTCTGAGTCCACATCCTGAACTTCAACATCACATTAGGCAAAGTGAATTCAGTTATACCTTAAGTTAATTCGTTGTTTTGTCATATATATATATATATATATATATATATATAATATATATATATATATATATATGTGGCTCACCTGGAGATTGGTAAGACCGGCAAAGGCTCGGGGAGCGACATAGACTAACTCGTTATCACCAACATCCAGCCGTCGAAGTGTAGAGAGGCCTGCAAAGACATCAATCCAGGAGAACGACCAACCGGTTGTCTCCAACATCAAGGTGTGTAAGATTGCCAAGACCAGCAAAAACTCCTCCGGGCAGAAGCTTCAGGCGATTGCGACGAAGTCGGAGGCGCTGTAGACCAGGCAGATCTGCAAAGATACCTGGTTCAAGTAGTGAGACACCATTATCACTGAGGTCCAGCTCTTCTAGTGAAGAAAGCCCTGCTAGGTCACTCGTGGAAACAGTTCGTAGCTTGTTCTTGCTGAGATCCAAACGTCTGGTTTCACTCGGAATGCCAGCTGGCACAGCCTGGAGTTTTCGCCGATGGCAGACTACAGCACGTTCTGCTGGCCAGCAATCGCATCGTGGAGGGCAGGCAATAACTTGGGGGAATGGCACGGAAGCAAGAACAACTATAGTGGCAAGCAGATTGTACAGCGTTGGTGCAGCCATCTTACCCAACTATTTCTCCAAAAGTTTCTTCAAACAAAGTTTTGAAAAAGGCCAGGCAGAAGCCTAACAGACCAAAGCATGAGCAAGAAGTCCCCTTTGCCAGCTATGAAACCTGTTTGCTGTCAGATGCTTGGCCCATAAGCCAACTTCCTTTCAAGGGTTTTTGAAAATGGCTGTTGTTCCCTCGATTTGTTTAGTGAACGTCTGGAGCATACAAGGTGGAGTGTTTATGACTTGCACTGAGAAAATCTGCACCAATCCATCCACTGCCTTCTCCAGGGAAGATGAAACACCTGGCAATGGGACAGATTAGCAGAATGTCTGCCACGTTTAAAACCATCTGGTGCCTTACTGAAAGTCCGTGTGACCCGAAAGTGTTGCTCACTGGTTGATTTTTTTTTTTCGTGATTGACTCAATTTAGCGGAATGAGTGGTGGTTTTGGTTGGGCCTGTCAAAATTTGCTCACGTCTCCTGTGTTAATCAGTCCGATGGGCACAATGTGATGCACCAGGCAACCTCCCCTCTCTCTGGGGAGAGAGTCAAAGAGGAAGGTATGAAACTTTGAGTATAATCGAAATGTTCTCACACATTTACCGAATGGACTTGTTAGTGGGAAAGGGAGGGCGTCATCTTTCTTCTGTGTCTTGCTCCCTTCTCGTATGACGGAAATTGGTTTGGTCGTCGTACCTTCCTAAATGCCCTTTTTGCTGCAGTCTGAAGCGTTACAAATGTGCCACCGGCTACAATGTGCTAAGATGGATTATTATTTATTTTGTTGACAAAAGGCTAAAACACGTGATGCGGCTAGTGAGCTTTTTGAGCATATCCTGCCATTTGCCTTGGGCAGAACTCACTCATTCAAGTCGTCATGCTTGCTTGTATGCCAACATTTTGGCAGAAATAACTTTTCTCGAAGCAAAACCAAGAAAATGTAGTCAAACTTTAAATGTGCTCTAACTGGGATTGCACAACATGAAAATGTGTTCTTTATTCTTTCGCCTGATTAGCGTGAAACTCATGGAATGTTTTCTCCGTACAGGATGCCAATGCACTTTCTTTCTAAAATATTTGGCTAAATGTTCCTTTTGCAACGATGCTTCTGTATTGGTGGCAGAGTTTTGCACATTACTGCTGTGCCTGATAAACACTAGAAAATAGCTGCGCTCTCTTAGTAGAATAGAACAGGACAATTTCCCTGCAGTGGTCCCTTGGCTGTAGGAAGATGAGTTTCGGAGACAGCCATCTGCTTACAGTGCCACAAGTGCACTTGAGAAGATTGGCATTAGTGAAGCCGTGGTTGATTTTCATTACCAGTTAAAGAGTAGCCTTGAGCCAAACAGATCACAGCTGCAAAGCAATCTGAACCTTGCTTTAAATTTGTTTATAGACCAACACCAGGCTAATATAATCTGCCCTATAAAGAGCTTCCTTGTATTAAAAAATCCTCGTCCATGACAGCTCTTAGTTAAAGAGTGTACCGAATTACTTATGCTCACTCCAGACTGCAGCAGACGACTGGACGTACATAAATTTTATGTTCTTATAAAGCTGCGCTGATACTCACTTGTTGAGATCGTTGTTTGAGCTGAACCTGACTGTGCTGAACCCGACCGGGATTCCAGGGAGATTGACCACTGCCAATAACCTGTCTAGAGCATAAAGACCTGCAGTTTTCAGGTTAATTAGAGCAAAGGAAGAAGTGTCTGATAGTTTGGGAGGATTGAATGTAATATTCCATATGCTGCTTTAACTAGGAGATAAAGTTTGCGAAAGAATAGTAAGTTTGAATCTAGTGAGAAAAGCATATAATGTGATGTATTATCTTGTGCACTCTTATTGGTAGAACAGAGTGCTTGACACAGAATGATTATGTCATGAGATTGGACCTTTCAACAGTCCACTCAGCTTCAAGCGGTCTTTGGTGTTGGCCGAATGTGCCACAATCTGGGAAGATGGCAAGAAGCCGAGTTACATAGCAGATTGGGCCGTCTTGCCCAGACGGTGGTGAGGGGTATACTGGCAAGACTGTGCCTGGGTGCTGCTTGCCAACAACACTGCTGCTGATTCAGCCAAGGCCTGGCTTGAGGTCCAATTGTCGCTCGTTTCCGCCTTCCCTGGGAGGTCCCGGCTCAGTGTTTTCCCAATAAACACAGGCTGTTGGCAGAGCTATGGTTCACATTATCCCTGCATGTAACCCCATCATCTTGTTCAACTGCAACTCGGCACAGCAACTGAAGTCAAGCCTCCCCGCTGCCCTCTGCCTCAGCCACAGGTGATTTTCTCTGGTTTTTATGACCACTAAAAGCCTTTTGTCGTTGACATTTGTTTACAAAAAAAAACTGCGTTTCATGAAGTCACTAAAGTGGGAGGTAATAGTCTCAAGTTCAAAATGGCTGCGACTGTAAAAACGCATCATCGAATGAAGCATTCTTAGGTCTGCTGCTTGTCTTAATATCAACTGTATCCAATGAGAAATCCACGCTCATGGAGACAAGTCTTTGTCCAGTAGGGAAAACAACTCACTTTGGAAAGTATGAAAATGGAAATAATGGGATTGTACTCAAGAGAGTTAACACAGACTTCGGTGCTCTTGTATCCACAAGACAACGTGCTTCACTGGCTGTGTTCCCCAGTTGCTGGAGGTGTAGCTTGAGGACCATCAGCATCCTCAGACTTGGAACTCCTGCAAAAAACATACACACAGCATATTCTCAACCTTGTGAAGGAAGTAAAATGATGTTAATTGGGGGGAGGGAGGAGATAAACCTCATTGGATAGATGAATACACTTCAATGAGCAAAGTAAATGCTGTCTTTATTGCACCAACTCTGCCTTCCCACCAGGAAGGAAGATCAACAATGTGGCTGCAATTGCACACCACACAGATGGAGGTCCTGTCCTCCTGATTAAAAGCCCCCGGGATTCCTGAAAACTGTCGCCGGCCTCCCATCCACAGACATAGCACGCTTGGGCCGATTCCCTGCAAACTGAGAATCATGCCTGGCCAACGCTTATTTAATTGAGCACCTGACATTCCCTTTTAATATACACAACGCTATGTGGAATTCATGAAGAGGTAGAAAACATTAACCACAACAACAACAAAAAATAGTGCAAAGCTGATGACATGATATTCCAGGAAAAGAAGTTGACGAATTAGCTCGGGGAGCTTCTAAAACAGAAACAACAATTCAGCTCCGCGTTCAACACTTTGTTGCAAAGCTGACAGTTTTTGTTTTGGGCATTTAAGAGAAAAAAAAACCAACAAACTTCTCAGCATTTATTCATTATAATCTTTTGTTAATTGGCTCAGCTATATACTGATTAGCAGCAGGCTATTTGTCTGTTGCTGCCGTTTCTGCCGTTTCTATTGCAATAGTCTGCCTGCAAATTGGAACGGTTCATCCTACTTTGTCCTGGCATTAGCGTGATAGTGCGACCTTGTGCCCGGAGACACAGAGAAATCTGCTGATCCTCCAGGAATTGGGAGAGTTTGCAGCTTGGCAGGAATGGGATGGACACACGGAGAGAGAGTGAGAGTGAGAGAGAGAGAGAGATAGCCAATATGGAAGAATATTTTAAATAACACTGTATTATAATTATATATATATATATATATACATTGTAGCTCTTACTATTGATGTCATATTATTAATTATTATTGTTATTATTGATTACATAAGGTTATTGAACGATGGCATAGAGAGTGGATGTTTTGGGATTGGTGCAGGCTTGGGGTGTGTGGTTCGGTCGGGCGTTTTGTTTAGGATTCCGCATAGTCATGGGTGTAAATCTTTGTGTAGGTACTTTTACTAAATCGTAATCGACCTCGTTTGACCCATCTCTCTGTTTTCACAAACGATACATCCTCCCCACCTCTCTGCACCCAATTCCTGCATTTCCATTAGATCACTTAATTCACAACAATCTCACACACTGCCCTCACCCCACCACAATCCCTATTAATCAGACAATCGGTATTCGTTTGTTTGAGGCATGATTATTACCCTGAATATATTCTTTTTTTTTTTTTTTTGTTCTGTACAATTATTATTATTTACCATCATATCGCTTCATTTCAGCTGTGCAGTATTTATTTATGGTGATTATTATAGATTTTTCACTCTGCTTCTTCTTGACACGAAACGTTCCGGAGAGTTTGAAATACACGGACCATCAATAAGGTTTTCCCCACACATAAGGTGGTCTGAATAAATGATACGACGATGCTTGGCAAGGTGGAATTTTTTAAAGTACATAAAATGCAAAAACAAAACATAGGAAAAAAAAGTCAGCCCCCCCCCCACCCTCTCCCCACAAATTAAACAAAAGCAGGTGTTATGTATCAATAAGTGCTAATCTAAACCTGGTGTTGGCTCCGTGGTTAGTGGCGGCTTGGGATCCTTGGGTCCTGAATTCAAGCCTCGTTGGCTGCTGAATTAATCACCAGGAGGTTGACTCAGCCTGTCATCCTTCTGAGGTTGGCAAAATGAGTACCAGTGTACTGGTAAGGGGACACTGCATCAGCGCATAGCCGCGTCCCAACCAATGATGCAACCAGCAGCCACAGGCTGCACTCGATAGAGAGAGAGAGAGTGCTAATCTCTCCAAAATTCTGATTCTAGAGTAGCCATGTGTACCAGCTTTGAATGTGTCCACAGGACTCCATACTAATATTAGTTCCCTTACAAGGACTTTCAACACAAGAGGAGGCTTATTAGACCCATCAAGCCTGCAACCTATGGTTGTTTGTCTATGCTCCATCCTTTTGAATGCTGAGCGACAAGCAAGGAAGCAGCAGCATTTTTTTTTTTTTAGTCTTTAGTATGACTCGAATGAGCTTGGGTTTGACCCACCGACCTCCCAGACCGAAAGCAAACGTCTAACCTTATGCCAGCCATCATCAATGATTCATCGTTATGAAATGCAATTCCAATAATAAAGAATTCATTGTTTAAAAGAAGATCCCTGCAGTCATGGTGCGAACCCAATTTTGATATTACGTGTTTAGTGAAGCAAGAAAATGTAAACAACATATGAATTTTAATATGCTCTCCAATTGGGGAGTCATATTTCTCCAGTTAAAAACCAAGTCTAAGATGAAACAGGCAAATGTTTTGCTTGTTCATTTTCTGCCTCATATATGGATAATATATATATATATATATATATATATATATATATTAAAGTAGCCTGATTTCTTCATCCGTCCATCTGTCTGTCACACTTTTTTTGCTGGGACGTCATTCCGACATTACATCTCGTGCTTGGATGGGCCTCTTTGGCCGTGCATGTCATCCAGCACTCAACTCGTCCCGTTGCTTCGTTGACGGAAGTTGAATATCATAATCAAAATATCTGACTATCTGATTGTTTGACGACCGATGGGCTGAATGCCAGATGCTAGGCGTCGGGATGACAGATTTAATATAGGAAGGTGGCATTACGTCTGGGACGTCATTATGGCGTTACGTCTAGTGCTAGACTAGGCCTTTACAGCGGTGTATTGTTCATGACTCAATGAGAAGTGGTGTATTATTGCAGAAACCACTTCTGACAATTGCTATCAAGTCGTAACTAATTAGCCTACGTTTCTTAATAACATTGTTAACATAATAATAATAACATAACGTAGTGAGATGTATAAACAACACGTTTTTTTTCCTGATTGTCTCTTATGTTCACCACAACAAAGCACAAAGGAGAACAAACTTGACGCAGTTTGAAACTTGAAAAAAAACGACCTAACATCTGATTGCTGGGAACATAACACAAATTCATAACATTGCTTTTTGGTGAAGAAGTGTGCGTATTACTAAAATTAATGCTGGGTTGTCGGCAGTACACATAATATTTTTGGAATAAAAAAATTGCAAATATTGACTGTCAATAAACTGTATTCCTGCACTGTAAAATATATATATATATATATATTTATACAGTATATATATATGTATATATATATATCTGTATATATATATATGTGTATATATATGTATATATATACGTATATGTATATATATATATATATATCATGTTGTTCAACGACCATCAATGAATCGACAGGTTCAATGCTAGCACATGGCATTTTACTAGAAGCACTTGCGCATCACGGGCTTCATGCATTTTAATACACCCCTTTTGATTGCTTTTATTTTTACATCTGTGATTGGCTGTTTATCACCTGGCTACTCATGTCACGTGATTTTAATATGGTAACGGCACACTTGGTAAGTGTACACTTTGAAGGAACATTAACATTTTATTTTTCGACATTGATCTCAACCTCATGTAGGAGCTTCGACACATACCACATGCAGTAGACATCAATACACTTGCATGAATTCCAAGAACGTCAGGAGACAAAGGACAAAGACATATGGCATATCAGATTTGAACTTGGGTTTCCCTGCATCAAGGGCAAGGGGTTCAGATGTGAACACAAACAAGCAAAATTGACTTTTGACATGGCTGGTGGTTGTTACCTCTGCCACCGAACGTGGATGGAGGTTGTTTTCACCCGTCTGTTTGTTTGTCTGTCTGTCGCCATTTTTCGCAGAGATGGCCAAAGAGATCTTTGTCAAACTTTCAGAGGTTCATCAGTGAGTGCCGGGAAGTGCTTGTTTTCTGCCAAAACCTTTTGAAAATTTTGCAAAAAAGTTTGATTTTGGGGATTTTAAAAAAATCGCTCAATCTATTTGAATATTTTGTGTACTGCCGACAAATCTCAAAAAAATTCTAGCTATTTGAAAGGTAACATTAAATGATCCCAAAGGTCACATCACATTAAATGATCCCCAACCCCATTCCCTTGTGAGGTTGAGAAGTGTTTTATTCTCGACAAAAAAATAGCAAAAAAACGAAATTTTATTTCTTCAAAATTCCAACAGGTTAGAACAGCACCGGGCAATGCTGAGTACACTTGCTAGTATATACAGTATATATTATATATATATGTATATATATATGTATATATGTATATATATGTTATATGTATGTATATATAAATGTATATATACATATATATGTATATATATACATATATATGTATATATAATGTATATGTATAAATATATGTATATATATACATATATGCATACATATATGAGGCCCCGCGGGAGGAGTGATGTAAGCGACATTTTTTAATGATATGATGATGATAGGCTCGGATGATAGGGTAAGGGTTAAAATAGTGCTATATGGCATTAACTCAAAATGGCCGATGTGTCCCTAACATCACTCCTCGCGGCGCCTCATATGTATAATACATATTTTTGTATATATATGTATATATATA
Organism: Eptatretus atami; assembly: GCA_035128595.1. Classification (NCBI taxonomy): domain Eukaryota; kingdom Metazoa; phylum Chordata; class Myxini; order Myxiniformes; family Myxinidae; genus Eptatretus; species Eptatretus atami. The sequence continues at coordinate 110,437,936 of CM068959.1, forward strand.
TGTATATATATGTATATATTTAGTGTGTATACTATATATATATATATGTGTACATATTTATATATATATATATATAATATATATATATGTGTGCATATATATATATATATATATATATATGTATATATGTGTATGTATATACGTATATATGTGTATATATGTGTATATATATGTGTATATGTATATATATTGTATATATGTATATATATGTATATATATTTAATTATATATATATATATATATTATATTATAATTGTTACGGCTGTGGAAATTCGCAGAACACCATAAAGGTCCGTAGTTCAGTTAGATCGATAAGTCTGTGTTCAGTTAGATTTCCCCACCGTTGTTTAATGGGAATTATTCGTATCACAGGGCTGTGATCCTTTGAGGTAGGTTTTTCTTTTTCTATCGTTATTTTGGACCAACCATACTCCAACAACCAAATCACCACAAACAACATCGCTCCCCTTAACCACAACGCCAACCACGCCACCATCACCGACAACCATGATCGCCTCTACCGCCACCACAACAAAATCGCCACCACTAACATCGTTCCAAACGACCAAACCAACCACCACACCTTCGCCCTTTACCTCCACAACCGTCAACAACTCCACACCACAAACATCGCCTCACCTTCGTTCCCGAAACGACGCCATCTTTGCGCCAGCAGCAGTGGGATCCGATCAAACGGCATCGCTGCAGGCAGAGGCAAGGGTTCTCTCGCCGTGCAGCGTTGGTGATTTCAACCACGTCGGCTCGCTCTCCGGAAGGGGTCGAAGGTCAGAGAGCGTTGGTGATCTCTACCACGTCCGCTTTCCGCGTGGGTCAAGGGTCAGAGAGCAAGGCCAATCTCTCGTCCCCAGCCCTATATAAGGGCGAGCAGAACGGAGCTTCAAGGCAGTCTGGAGGGGTCGGAGAGCCGAGTGGAGCCCGAAGTCTAGAGAGAGTCAGTCGGAGAAAGCCAAGGAGATGCGTGGACACCACAGCCGGGGAGAGCTTGCCAGCGCAAGGAGTCCGAGGTGATCGGACCTCGGCGCAGTTCGCGCATCGCTGAGGAAGCGGACGGGGTCTTAGAGCATTCGACTCTATAGAGCATCAACTCTTATAGAGCATCAAACCTGACGGAGCACTAAAAGACCCGTTCGTTCCTCTCAATCGCGTTGCCGGCCGGGGCCCGGATCACCTCGCCTTGGCAAGGCCGCAATCAGCGCGGCTGTCCTAGTGGCCGTGGGAAACAGACGTCACGACCTGCCCATCGTCACAAGCCGCAATCAGGCGCGACTGTCCTAGTGGCCGTGGGAAACAGACGTCACGACCTGCCCATCTCGCAAGGCCGCAATCAGGCGCGACTGTCCTAGTGGCCGTGGGAAACAGACGTCACGACCTGCCCATCGTCGCAAGGCTGCAATCAGGCGCGGCTGTCCTGGTGGCCGTGGGGAGCAGACGTCGCGACCTGCCCATCGTCGCACCACGAGGGTGCGGGTAAGCCGCATCGGTCTCGCGAGCCCATCTCGTCACACAAGGCTCACGCACTATAAAGGTCCACGGACCCTGTCTGCCACTCTCATCAATGAGAGTGGCCCTTTCCTTCCTTTTGAGTGAATCTTGTGGCGCCGTGTCCTGACAAGTAAAAACTGTTAAGTGACTGTACATTAATAATAACCATATTCGGTCATAGTGTTTGCCTGTATACGTGTTGGCTGTACGTACGTGCATGTGTAAAATAAATGTGCTTTGTTTGAATGTATCCCGTTCGTTGCATCCTCTTTCCCTATTGAAAATGCCATCTTGCATCGCGGAATAAATAGTGGGGTTTCAAACACCCGTTAAATAGAATCGGATCCAGCGAGGTCGGCGATATACCCGCTCGGTTATCACTGCGAAACGGAACGGACCGTTAAGCGGTTCGTGTCCCAAGCCGACCTGCGTCGAGGTATGGCTGCCGGTCGGCTCCCCGCGCAGGTACTTAGGTATATCGAATTCGGCGAGTGACCCTATCTTGCGCGGGTAGACAATTGGCACGGCCGTGGTGGGTTTGAAGACCCACCCGTGACAGGGTTCGGCGTTAGCTCCGGAAAGTCACAACTGAATTGTCCGTCCGGTGGGCGACGCGGTTGCGATTAGAGGTACGCGGCGATCGCACGCCGGCGGGCGCGAATTCGTAACAATATGTAATATATAAATAATTATATATATATATATTGTTACGGATTTTAGAATCCGGTCTGATGAATGCATCCACACATCCAGGTCCTCAGACAGTTATTTCCTTAAATGCATGTCCAGATTAGCATCCCATGTCTAATGGGATTTTAAATGTGATGCGTTGTGAAGGGTAAAGAATAGATCCCCTCTCTTATGGGAAGCTTTTTTTTTCTTTACGACAGACACGTTTATACACATTTCCTTCGCGAGTGCTAGCGCCCGCCTTATTTTTCCTCAGCAACGTTTATGCACATATTTTTTGCGAGCACCGATGCCCACCTTTTTTTTCGAGCACACGAGTTGTCATGGTAACTGTGCGCAAGTGGGGCGGGGTGAGCTTGGGGGACTGTGCGCTCGCCGAGACGGGCCGCAGATATAAAAAGAATTGAGGTCCGTACAGAAGGAAAAGAAAGCCAGAGAGGAAGCAAAAAAGAAAGCAAGAGTTGAAGCGCGCGAGGGAAGAAGCGAGCCAGAGAGGAAGCGCGCGAGCGAAGAAGCGTGCGAGCGCGGAAGCGTGCGAGCGAGCAAGTGAGCATGTGGTGTGCGTATGGGTGTGAGCAGCGCCGACAACGAGTGAGGCACGGGACGGTCACAAACGAGTGTGGCGGGGTCAGTCACCACGGACGTGTGGGTCACTGGACGTCTCCAGTTTCGTGAAGTGAGAGGAGCTGCCTGTGTCTCAGCATCAGAGTCTAAACCCGCGAAAGACGATCTCGGTGCCCCCCAGACGTTGACTGGCGTTCAAGGCTGTCGGTGAGTGGGTGCACGGCAAGGCTGGGTGCTGTCGACGGACAAGACACGCACACACACATTTCAGGATTTTTTTCACTTCACGGACGACTTCCCTCTGGTGAGCGAGATGATTCTTCTCCCCCCCCCCCCCCACCGAATGATCTGCTGGGTACCCTTGTCTATGTTTAGCTGTAAGTCAACCCCGATAAGCATCTGCTCTCTGTCTTTCTCGTCATTTTGATTGATTTTGCCTAAGTAGTTATTCATTTTGATTGCTTTGGAATTCATTCATTTATTTACCTCAGAAAATAAAAAGTTCTTTTTATTTATTTGTTTTTTATTAATAAATTATTTATTGACTTCCAACCTGTCCGTGTTTGTCCTTTCCTTCATTGGTCGACCATTGTCTGAACCGAGATAGACTGGGAGGTATTACCACAGATTTGACCAAAAAATGTCAGCACGCACCAGCGGTTAAAACGCTCGGCCGCCCTAATTAAAATCTAATCGAGATAACATTGGTGCTTTGCCGAGGGCGCGCTCCCGCTCATGTAACCACGTGACCTCTAGTTAAACGGCATGATTAGACGGTGGACACTGGAACTCATGGTTAACTGGGTGGCGTTCGTGTTCTAAAACAACCCACCATGCCACACCGTTATTTGTGAGCGGTGGCCCAGGTCCGGCTCTTCGAGGACAACCGGGGATTAATCCCCTGAGTGACAAGCTGGTGTCTCGGTACCCATGGCCGCAACATTATATATGTGTATATTGGTGGTAGCTGGAGTCCCCTTTTTTTCTTTTTCCGTCTGTATGTCTGTATGTTTGTATGTTTGTATGTTTGATGTTTGTATTGTTACGAATTTGGAATTCAATCGCACACAAATACAGGCTCCCTTAGTCAGCTATGTCGATAAGTGCATGTTCCCTAGATAGCTCACCTTCCATTGTTTAAATGTTTTGAAATCGATTAGATGCGCTGCGGATCGATTTAATAGTTGGGAGCAAACAATGGAGACGTCCTCCCCTCTTCTGCGAAGAGGAAGAAGAACCCTGCGGTGACGTCAACAACTCCCTCCCACCCGTGTTGAGCGGGGGGGGGGGGGGTGGATCACGAGGGCATGAGTCACGCCGGGTGCGGGGGAGGGGTGCAAAGGATAAAGAGGACATCTTTTCTTTGTTCAAAAAGAGTTCGTGGAAAGAGCTCGTGAAAGCCAGTGAAAAGAGTCCCGAAAGAGTTCGTGGAAAGAGCTCGTGAAAGTCCAGTGAAAAGAGTCCCGAAAGAGTTCGTGGAAAGAGTTCGTGGAAGTCCGTGAAAAGATCCCGTGGAGTCCCGTGGTAGGGCTGAGTTCGTGGGCTGAGTTCGTGGGAGTCCCGTGCAGAGTTCGTGTGCTGAGTCCCGTGGGAGGAGTAAGCTTTTTGCTTCGGCAGTTGGGGGAGTCGGGAGGAACCCAGAAGCCAAGGAGCTGCGTGGAAGTCCGGGCGTGCGAAGGAGACGCGAGCTGGAGGCGCAGCCTTGCCTGCTGTGTCGCGCAAACCGCGCGTTCGTGTGGAGAGAGCCGGAGAGAGCTCGCCTGCCACACGGAAGGCCCGAGCTCGACCGCGGCTACGCTAGCTGCCGTGGGGAAGGAGCATCGCGGGTGCCCAAGCGCGTTCGTGTGGAGAGAGCCGAGAGAGCTCGCCTGCCACACGGAAGGCCCGAGCTCGACCGCGGCTCACGCTAGCTGCCGTGGGGAAGGAGCATCGTGGGTCGCCCAAGCCAGACACCACGAGGATGCAGGTAACCTGCAACGGTCTCGTGGGACTCGTTCGGTCTGCCAAGTCCCACGCCATAAAGACCCAAGAGGTCCAGTCTGACCCATTGCCTTTGATGGGGTCTTTTTCCTGCTTTTCTTTCGAATGAATGTTTGTGGCGCCGAGTCCCGTAAGTAAAACTGTGTAAGTGACTGTACATTAATAATTGCTTATAGACGGTTGTAGTTCTTTGTTGCTTGTACAATTGCATACGTGTTTTGCCTTATTTAATTGCATACGTGTTTCATTTAATAAATGTCCTTGTGTAAATGTAAACCTGCTCGCTTCGTCCATTCCCTCATTGACTGAACATTTCGTGTGTTGGGAGTTAGAAAGCCGTTGGTTTGCCGTAATAGGGGGACATTTGGACCGACGGTTCTCGGCGATTAAGCCGCTCGGAATCGCGCACGGACAAGCTCGCCTCGGCGGTTTGTTCCGTACGAGATCCGTCGAGGGTGGAATACCCCGGTAGTTGGATCACATGGGTATTTAGGTACATTGAAGATTGGCATTCGACCCTACCCCACGTGATCTGCCGATTGGCGTATTTCGGTTCTTGTACAAGGACCCGTCGCTCGGAGTTATCCGGGCGGCGATCTATATTCCGGGCGATCGGTCGGCCGACTCGACTTGCGGCTCCGTTCAGATCGGTCGTTGGCGGCCGACCCCCGGCCCGTAACAGTATGTTTGTTGGTGGTCGCTAGAGTACCCTTATTTTGACTTTTTCTGTCTGTCTGTATGTTTGTATGTTTGTTGGTGTCGCTAGAGTACCTTATTTTGACTTTTTCTGTCTGTCTGTATGTTTGTATGTTTGTTGGGTGGTCGTTAGAGTACCCTTATTTTGATTTTTCCGTCTGTATGTATGTTTGTATGTTTGTTTGTATGTAATGGACAGCTCTGGAGGCCAGAGTCAACCGATTTTGATGAAACTTGACAGGTAGGTTCATACCACGATCTAGTTCTATGCTTTTGAGCGCTGTTGCTATGGACACCACCATTGCCTAGCAACGGGACTTTGAAATTTTTGAAAAATCCTAAAAAATAAATTATTTCGAAATTCAAAAAACGGCTTCCAGCCTTTTATGCGCACTACAATCAACCTCTTTGTGAAAAATTTTCAGCCCGATCCGTCAAAAACTATGACTAGTATCAATTATGTAGCGACTACCTATGTCGCCTACTGGCTTGTATGTATATATATATATATATATATATATATATATATATATATATATATATGTATATATATATGTATATATACGTATATATAAATATATAATTATATATATCCATATATAAATATATATATATATAATATATATTATATCTACATATAGATGTATATACATCTATGAATATATATATGTAAATAAATAATAAATTATATTTATATACATACAGTATATAGATAGTCCCAGCCGGTGTCCTAAGGTGGGTGGGAAGTTTCATTAATTTCTCAATACAATTATGATTTTGAGTTTTGATCCGTACGAAGCTGCCCCCGATCCGGATGTAACGTCAGAGGAGTATTTGTAACATTATATTTTGTTATATTAATGGTATAGTATTAATGTATGATTGGATTGATGCTGTTTGAATGAAATATAGAGGAGGAGGAGGAGATTGGGACCGTAATCTGTGCAGAGCGTTGGTGCTGCTTAAGCACTCTCCTTGGCTATTGGGCACAATCTTGGACGGGTTGCCACTATGACACAGTATACGAGCATGCTGGCAATCATTTTGCCGACCTTGGAAGGATTACTGTGGCATCCATGCTGAACTTCTCAAGGCTGGTGGAAATGCTGCACTCATGTCATTGCATGCAGTTCTGTGCTCTGCTGGAACACAGGCATCATCCAAACTGACTGGAAGAGGGCCTTGTTGTCCCTCTCTGGAAGGGAAGGGTGATCGCCAAGACTGCAACAACTACCGAGGGGTGATGCTGCTCTCAGTTCCGGGCAAGGTCTTTGCTCGGATAATTCTTCATAGGGTTTGCCACCATCTACTTGAGCACCAGCGTCCAGAGCAGTCAGGCTTTACACCAAAGAGGTCACGATTGACAGTATCCTTGCTCTTCGGGTCCTCACCGAACGCAGACGAGAGTTCGGCAGGGGCTGCTTGCAGCCTATGTTGATCTCTGTAAAGCGTTTGAATCAGTGAATCGGGATGCCCTCTGAGGGATTCTTGGTCTTCGTGGGGTGCCACCAAAACTGATCGATCTGATGTCTGAACTCTACTCTGGTACTGAGAGTGCTGTGAGATGTGGTGGTACCATCTCTGACTTATTTCCAGTTGTTGCTGGAGTTCGTCAGGGGTGTGTACTGGCCCCCACACATTTCAGCACTTGTATGGACTGGATTCTAGGGAGGATGTCAGAGAGATCAAGCTGCGGTGCATCGTTTGGAAATGTCAAGATCTCTGACCTTGATTTCGCAGATGATGCAGTAATCTTTGCGGAGACTTTAGAAATCCTTTTCGGGGCCCTCGAGGTGCTGAATGAGGAGTCAGAGCCACTGGGATTACGGGTTTCCTGGGTCAAAACTAAGATCCAGGCTTTCAATGACATCTTGGATGCTGCTGTCCTGTTTTGTTGAGGATGTTGAGGTCGTGGAGAGATTCACTTACCGTGGCAGTGATATTCATGTCTCTGCTGGCTGTGAGTCAGAGGTCAATAGACGTTTGGGTCAGGCCTGGGGAGTCATGGATTCACTGGATAATGGGGTGTGGCGCTGCCGGTACCTGTGCGGGAGGACGTAAGTCCGAGTCTTCAGGTCCTTGGTGCTTCCAGTCTTGCTCTATGAATGCGAGACTTGGACTCTGATCAAGGATCTGAGATGGAGACTTAATTCCTTTGGTACCAGGTCTCTTCGGAGATCCTTGGCTATCGTCGGTCGGACTTTGTGTCCAACGGTGTTGCTGAGAGAGACTCAAATGAGATTTGTACCTGCATAGTCCGTGAGCGTCAGCTGCGGCTGTATGGACATGTGGCTCGTTTTCCTGGTGCTGATCTGCTCACAAATTCTCTCAGCGAGGGAGTCTCGTGAGTGGAGGAATCCAATGGGCCGACCACATGCCTTGTGGTTGCAGCAGGTTGATCGGCATCTCAGGTGATGGGGAAGGGCCTGGCATGTGCCTGGGGATGGCCAGACGGAGGCTCCTGGAGTGGACGTGGAGGCGGAAAGTGGACGCAGCGATGCGCTGCTCTGGCGCATGCTCCCATACCTGACCTGACCTGAAGAATGACAGGCCGAGTTAACACCTGGTATTAATTCAACAGCTGAGAGGGATTTCAACTCAGGACCCTAGGATCCAAAGCCCACCACCCCCACCATTAAGCCAACACCAAGCAAAATATAGAGAGATTGAGTTTAAAGGACAATGAAGCAATTGTGTGAGGGGTTCCACCCATGATATTCACGAATTCGGCATTTGCAGTTTCACCGTTGTGACATCATAGAAATATTACCCACATTACTTCTGTTGGGGTCAGCTGCAGTAAGTGTTTTGCCAAAATCATTGACGAACCCGCTGTCCATGCCTGACGTTCAACTGAAGGTGTCACAGAAATGTGGAATTTATTGGTTCATGATTTGGAATTCGCTGTTTCCGCACTGTCAGTTAGCTTTTCGGCTCCTTACCGTACATCGCATGGGTACCTAGCTAGTACATATATATATATATATATGCACCAATGAATTACTAAATGCTCAGTTGTGTTTTTTTCTCAACATATGCAAAATTGAAGGATGTGAACCTCATGTAAATGTAATCATTTTTTTCATTGCTTCCTATTTGATCCTTTCATTTTGTCCTCATATACACTCTTCCTCTGCTGTTCTCCTTCTTTGTGTAGTGACTCATCGCCAAAAAAATAATGAATCTCACAATTTCTGAATACAACTGAAACACCTTACTTACCTCCACCAAAAGGCAGAGTCATGAGTCATTCCGCTCTGCCTCATGCTGGTTTTATCACAGCCGCGTCCACGGCCTGCAAGAAAAAAAACAAGGACAGCAGAGAACACCCAAGTTATATAAAGAACTGGATATGTGAATGAACAATGAACATAAATAGGGGAAAAAGCAACAGGAAAATATCTACAAAGTAATTATTAAAATTTTGCCCTTAAGTTCCCTTGTTATATTTTCAGCACTTTTTGTACAACAGTAACTTTTGGTCTTTTTTTTTTTGTACACACAGTCGAGGCTCACGGAAGAGCTAGGACACTGAATGGATCAGGACATAACGGGACAAAAAGAATAGAGAGAGAGAGAGAGAGAGAGAGAGAGAGAGAGAGAGAGAGAGAGAGAGAGAGAGAGAGAGAGAGAGAGAGAGAGAGAGAGAGAGAGACAGACTAATATTAGAGTTGAAGGCCAAGATAGAGGGAGACTTGGACCAACAATGGGTGTGGGGAGGAATGGGGGACAGGAGAGGATGCATCGGGTGGACAAAATGGTTCCAGAAGGAAACTCCAGAAGAGGAAACTGGAAATTTGGAAAGAGGTGGGATTGGGGTGGATTGGTCGTTATCAAGGGTAGAAAGTATGGTTTTGGATTTGGGAATCTGAAATGGTGGTGAACAGTTGTCTCTTTGTCTGTTTAAACTTTTGACATAATGATAGAATCTGCCTTATTCATCTTAATATTCTTTGATTGCTATATGCCCAGCACTTTCTCTGCCAAAGGAATAACTAGAATCTTTCTAAGGGGGTTGGGGAGAGGGGAGTGAGCATGGGGAGACCTCCATTGCCTGTAAATCAGCAGGTATTGCTGCAAATTAAAATGAGAATGGGCCAAAAAGGTCTATTTCTAGATGTTACCGTCACTGTACTATGACAAAGAGTGAAGCTCGACCCCCTCTCTCTCTCTCTTTGTTGTGCCCCTTGCTCCGCACCCATCCTGTACACTCAATGCACGAGTGCTGTTTCCATGCCAAGACCCAGGATGGTTTGCGACTGGTTTCCACATTTAGCTCTCACACGAGCCTCGACAAGGTATACAAAAATAAATAAATAAATAAATAAATAAAAAAGACTGGTTTCCACATAACAACGGTGCACCATGAACGATGCCAAACTTCAGCCAAATGTGATAGATAGTTTAAATTTGGGGAAAGGAAACTCAACTCAGGTGGAGATTTAACACGTACGTGTAAGACGTTAAAACAATAGCGCTTCACCACCTTCACGACAAGGCTGCCTTGTTTGTTACAGCATCAAATCATGAAATGAAAATAACATTGTCAAATAAAATGGCTGTTATACTGTTATGCAGTTAGGTGATGCTTCTACACAAGTTGTTGTTGATATTTTTGTTCTCATTACTTTAGCTGTGAAGCTGTGATACCAATTTTAATGGATAACCTTGTATCTTTCATAAGATGATATTGTAATCTGTATTGTGGTGGGGAAGGCAGGAGGATGGAGAGAGGGGTTGAGGAAGGGAGATTCACATGTCCATAGATTGTTTTCCTTTTTGTACAAAAGGCAGGGTGGAGGTGAAGGTGCTGTGATAACGACAATGGGATTATAAGAGAAAGGAACAAAGGTGGGAAACAATGGCTATAGTCTCGAGTCTGTGGCCTTGTGAAAGGTCGTGCTTGGTTTATCGGGCACAGCGGCTAATGCCTTGATCGATAAGCCATTTGTTGGCTTTTAGCTGCAAATTCACAGCCGCTCGTGTATGACTGTGCTCTCACCCCTCCCTCTTTCTCTGACTAGCTTTGTTTCACCTCATCACCCACTGCAACTGCATTTCGAGAGGAGCATAGTCTCATTCACTTTCCTCTAACCACCTTCCGCTCCCTCCTCATCGGTGTATCCTTGTCGTCGTTTTGAGCTTGCGTAAGCATCGTTCTTACGTGACAATATCTGCCGTCACCTCCTTGTCCTTCCTACGACTCCGAAACGACGTCCTCCATTTCAGACCCAACCACATTCTACAAGGAGCTGATACTCATCCTGACCTTGCTGGTAAAATGCAACAAAAATATTATTATGAGGACATGTAGCAGGACGTCAGCAAATGTCGTGACAAATACAATGCAGATAAACCATGGACTGTTAATTTGAAGTCCAATAGTTATTCTTCTTAATATAATTATCAGTACTATCAAACATGGTGTTTATTGTAGTTGTTATTTGCTCTTCTGTAATTAAGAAAACTCTGCGTTTCAGGCCGATCCAAATTGTGTTAATAATTATGAAAGAAGAAACTAAGTACCGGAGTTAGAAATACAAACTTCTGGTGGTGCAGATGATGCGTACATGAAACCTCTACGCCTAAATGGGATATGTAGCCCCTGGTTGCCCTGCCATCGGAGATTGTATTCAACCACAAAGGTCCCCATTCAACCTCTGCTCCCCAACCAAAGCGACACACTACAAAGGAAAGGGCAGAAAGGAAAGTTAGCTTGGTGGCATTTGGTGGTGGCAGAGAACGTTACACCTGCACGACTTCATTATTTTTTTCCCCCCCACCGTTGCAAGCAGGGACAGTCCGTACTAGAACCGTCTCGCACCTGGGAGTGTATTGGTCCGAAGAAACCACGCAAGTAACTTTGGTGCGTCCTTCTAAAGAGTGGTGCCGTGCAGCGATGACCGGGTGCCCATCTGGTGGTCCTTCCCCTGATACGATCAGTGAAAGTAGGCCACGGTGTGTGGCCACGCTTCGGTCAAATTAAGCCGTTCACTGCTAAAATTGTCACCTGGATTTGTCAGGACGCACTTGCACTCCCTTGGTTTGTTTTGGCCACAAAACACTTCTTGCAACTCACAGTATTTTCAGTTTGGCTGCACAGACGTGCATCGCGGCCTGCACTTCGAGGGAAATCCCTGATGATGTGGCTTGGCAAGTGTATTCTAATAAGCATATGCGTGTGGCTTTCGTGGTGTTACGTTGTGGTTTTTGCACGATGATTACATTGCGCAGTTTCATATCATTATGTAATAATTGCCGAAGTAGTTCATGTGTGTGGTTTGACATTGGGATTGAATTGTCAGGTTGGGTACAGTGATACAGTGTGATGTTTCATACAGTATGGTTGAATTGTGTGATCTATATGGTACAGTATTGTGGAATGTCCAGTGGTTACAGTATTGTATTTCCATGTTTTGTACAGTGGTTGCTGTGTAGTTTGGTACAGTGCAGTTATATAGCCGGGTTTGGTACAGTTGTTGCTTGGTGTGAAGTTTCATACAGTACATCGGTTGTATTTTAGATCGGGTATAGTAGATACTGTGTGGTTCATTTGGATGAATAGCTTTACCGATGAATCCATCCATCCATTTATCCATGAGCATCTCTCCATCCAGAGCGTCAGTTCTTTCTGTGGTTGAGGGCCAACCCAAGAGGACATGTCACCTCGTCGCAAGACGATGTTTGGAATTTTGTGATGTACCAGCACAAAATGACCTACTGTACTTTTTCAAAAAGCATTGTGGGATCTTTTTTATCTACCAGCGAGTACTGGCAGATAGGACCACACAATTTAACGTCCCTCCGAAGGACAGCATAGCCGTTGATGCAACACCCTGCTGGTGATGCTCCAGGATGACAGTTAAGTATTTTAATGATAAGGAAATAATACAGGAGAAGGGGAAGGCCCATTGCCAAAAACAAGGGAAGGAAATATGAGAGTAAACCATGATGACTGTCCAAGCACCTGTAAAACAGACCACTTCCACCAGGTAGATTAGGCTTACCCAAGATTAGAGTCAGGTCAGGAATCGAACAGAGATGGCAACAATTCAAATGCGAATACACTTTCACTGAGCAATCATGTCAGCCCAACTCAGCTTATCTTCAATTCTAATTCTTACTTTGCCAGAGAATAATTAATTGTTTGGTCCTAATAATGGGCAGTGCAGACATCAATAGAAAAAATAAATTACTCCATTGTTTTTGAAGGTGGAGAAAATACAGCACGGTAAGGTATTAGCTACTATATATATATATATATATATATATATATATATATATATATATATATATATATATATATATCTCTCTTGGAGTGAGTGCACATCCAGCCACTAACCCATGTGACTATATGTCTCTTAATTATGTTCTGTTTGAACGTCAGTTGCACCGTGACTACATCCATTAATTACGTAGTATTGGAACGTACCTTTTAAACCTTTAGACCCTTCAGACTACTGAGACCCCTTAGACCGATGAAGACTTTTTAAGATCCTTGAGACATTTTAGACCCTTTAGATGCTCTTAGACATTTAAATCCTTCAGATCCCTTCGATCCCTTAATACTGTTGTGGTTTCTCACCACTCCGGCGTGCGAGCGACCGCTTTTCACTAATTGCCGCCGCGCGCCCACCGGACGTGGCAAACTTAGTCGCAGCTTTTGGATCAACGCCGAAATCCAGCTACGGGTGTGTTTTTAATCACACCTTAAATCAGCCAACTATTCTGTCTGCGCGCGACAGGGTCCCATCGCGAATTGTCGATTTACCTAAGTATGCGCGTAGACTGAAATGCCGGGGATTTACACCTAAACGGGACTTGCTTGGAAACGAGCCGCTTAAGCAGCTCGCTCCGTTTGTGATTTGCCGAGCGGTGTATATCGCCAGGCCCCGCCGGATCCGATTACTTTATCAGCTATTTAAAAGCCAGCTAATATCCCGAACGCAATGATGGCAGCTCAATTGAGGGAAAGGACGCAACAAACAGGTCAACATTCACACAATGACATTTATTTGTACACACATAAGCAGTCATACACGTATGCAATCAAACACGTATGCAATCAGTAGTCAATAAAGCAATGCAGGAACGAGCAAGACAAAGAACTACAACCGTTCTATTATTATGTACACAATCAGTTAACAGTTCATTACTTGACGGACAAGGCGCCACAACATTCATACAAAGAAAAACCCCAGGAAAGGAAAGGGCAGAACTGGACCTCATGGGCCTTTAATAGTTCACGGAGCCGTGGAGACTGCAAGGGCTCTGAGAGGCCGTGCTGGTTACCTGCCGCCTTTGTGGTGACTCGCTTGGGCGACCCTCGACGTTTCGTCGACACGGCAGTTGGCGCCGCGCGACTTGGTTGGCCCAGGCCCCGCCGTGCGGCCTGGTGGTTCGGGCCTAGCCGACGACGCCTCAGAGGAACGAACGGGCCTTTGCTCTTTCAGAGTTGATGCTCTTTCTAAGAGCCCGCTCGTTCCTCCGCATCTGCTCGGATCGTCCCGAGGCCCGATAACCTCGGACCGTTCTGTCGCTGGCTGGCGACCTCTCTCCGGCTTTCTCCAAACGACCCGTAGTTCTGGCAGGCTGGCTGCGCTCGAGCTCCGACTGCCCTCCGCTGGACTCGAACCCTGGCTCCAAGCTCCAGACTTCCACTCTCTGCAGCTCCCCGACAGACTGCTTGCTTGGCGTTCAGCGCGCCTTTATATGGGGTCCATGAGTGAGTTTGATTTCTCACCTCTCACCTCTCACCCCCCGCTGGCTCCGCCCCTTTTGCGATTCTGATCCAATCTCTTCGCGAAACGCGGAGAGAGCGGACGTGGTAGAAATTCATCGCTCCGCGTCTGTCGGCGGAGATGGCGCTCGTCCGTGGGATTCGCCGTGGGTGGCGAAAAGATGGTGGCGTTTGTGGAGATGAAGGTGAGGCGATGTTGTGGTTGCTCTGTGGTGGGATGGTGTGGTTGTTGAGAGGCGGTTGTGGTTGTTGAAGTTGTGGTTGTTGAAGTAGTGGTTGTTCAAAATAAGATAGGAAAAGAATAATGGCTGACTCAAAGATCACAGCCGGTTACACGAATAATTCCCTTTAGACATCGGTGCGGAAATCTAATCTGACACCACAACTTATCGACATAACTGATCTCTGGGAAACCTGAATGGTGTTCTGTGAATTTCCACAACCGTAACAATACTTTTAGACCCCTTGAGACCTTGTAGACCCCTGAAGACCTCTAAGATGCTTTAAACCTCAGACCTTTTAGAACCCTAAGACCTTATAGATCCTTGAGAACCATTAAAACCCTAACACCGTTTAGAACTGTAAGACCCTAAAGACCCTGTTAGACCCTTTAGAACTCTATCGACCCTTTAGAATTCTTGCACCCACAGGACCCTTTAGACCCCTTTTACCTTTAAGACCATTTCAACACTGAGACACATTTAGACCCCTTCACTCTTTCGACCTTTTATACCCTTTAGACTCCTTTTTACACACATTATGGACTCTTGAGACCTTTGCATCCCTTAAGTCCCTTGACTCCCTTTTAGCCCCTTAGATCTTTACACCATTTAGACCCCTTACACCCTCCAGACCCTTTAGACATGTTTGACATCTTTAGACCCCTTTAGAATGCACGGACGAACCCTTGACCATTGAGTGCTTTGGACCACTTAGTTATTTTTAGACACTTTATATCCCTTTATACACCTTTAGTTAGACCCCTCACACATTTACATCATTTAGAGATTAGACCCTTTCGACCTTAACTGCTCTTGGGACGTACCCTTAAGATGATCTGGAATCTTTAAGACGTACACCACACAAACATCTATAGTCTTCTTGCAAAACACAGACTATACTTTCTTTCAGCAAGTAATGCGCTAACTCTACCCACCCAGAGGGTAGGTACTCTGTTAATATTTACTAATATTACAAGGACGTACGAAGGATAAATTTATTTGGGGGAACTGTCCCTAAAAGATGGATCTGGAATTGGGTTCTCCATATTACTTTCACAGCTACCTGCCACAACATTGATTTTACTTGTTATGATAGAGTTTAGCAACTGAGGTGGTGCATTGGAACAGCTTGGAGTAGATTTGAAGATTTCACATACACACATTCATGGAAGTGTGCATCAAATAACACACACACACACACACACACACAGATCTTTGATTCACACTATTCTCAGCATGACATAGTCCGTGCTGGTTTTCCATTGAAAAAACACCCCATCAGCAGTTTGTCAAATTAACGGACAATCAGATAATGACTTTTATTTCCCAGTCGGGTAGGAAAATATATTTCTTTTTCGTTTCTCCTTTCTTATCTATTTTATAAAGATTTCTCAACAACACAGGTTATTTAAGGTTATTAAACAAGGTTATTAAACATGCTTTTGACTGACTTGTGACAAATGTCTCTTTTGGGGTTGCTACAGACACGTTTGTTCTGAAGAAAGGCGAATGCTCAAAACGTCAGCCGCCCCTCGTATCCCATGGCGGTAAACAAACTCTAATGAACATTTTGCTGTTAAAATCTGATGACTACAGAATATGCAGCCTGTTCAAAAACTAAAACTCCGACAATATATATATATATATATATATATTATATACACAGTATAAATGAAATCCACTGTTATGGTGAGCATCGCCATGGATTAGGTCTGACACGGTAAAACCACATAATCTGCAAAGAACAACTGTGTGACACGTGGCAGATTATTTTTGAGGTCAACATAGGCCAAAAGGTCAACATAGGCTGAATAACATGGCAGTTACACATCGGCTGAATAACACATAGGCTGAAATTTCTAAAATTGTCAATTTTTCATCCGATTGACTTGAAATTTGAACAGAATTTTCATTAAAATGACCATCATGTGTCACGTGGTCTGGCAGCCATATTGGATCTAAGGGAAAATCTTCATAGGAGAAACTGCTTAACCGATCAATGCAAAATTTAATTAATTGAGCAATTACCCATGGGAAATATGGTTTGTTAAAGATGATGTCATAGGTCACATGATCTGGCAGCCATATTGGATCAAAGAAAAAAACAAACGAAAAAAAGAGTTGGCTCGCACCAAGTCCTTCTCAAGACTGTGCAGGGTATGTATTCTTTGAATGCCATCTAGTTTATTTCTGCAAATGATCTAGAATCAGCTTCAGATATATCTTCCATCACATTCAGAAGCAAAGGAAGCATTATAGGCCTCCTCAGCTGCTGTGATCTCGAGAACGTCTACCATGAGTATTGCAGGCAGAGCCCAATCCAATCAAAGTTTTTTTTTATTTTATATTTTATTTTTACTATGGTGTCGCATCAGCAAGAGGCAATGGCATTGCATCGTGGAAAATGACACTCTACGGAAAGAACGTTGTTCTAGTTGCTATTCCATGGTACCTTCGAAAATTGAGGCCTCTGAATTATTTCCGACTGAATACATTTGACGACATCCACTAATCCTGTCAATACATTTGGTAAAATTAGGACGAGTAAACCAAGGAAAAGTAGCATGCAGGTGTATAGATTTTTCGAGAATAGGCAAAGTATATGGACATGGCTTTGACACAATCATTAAGGATCTCAAGACCACTTCTTCAATGTAGACCCCACCTGCTCGACCCCATAACTTCCTCGTATGAGTCATGGATTTTATAATTGCTAGATTATTGTATATCCAATGACTGATTTTCCAGAAAGATGCCTTTCAGAGAGAGAGAAGGGGAGATGTTGAGGAAGAGGTGTACCATACCGGGAAGTGGCTTTTGTGGAACTTCATTAACAGCTTTGCAAGCACCAGGTCCAGCGAGACCTCACATCACCATAAGTTATTGAATTATCTTGGTTGCATGATCTCGATTTTTTTATGATCGGTTATATTTTTATGTAACTGAACGACGTTCGTAGCAGTGTTTGCTGTGTGGGATTATACATAATGCATAAACTGTCATGTGTAAGTCGTTCTGTTTGAGGTGCACATTGTTGGTGTTCACTCGAGGACAGACAGAATGACGGACAGACTCAAACTAGGCTGAGACTACGTTGTTTTCTAACTTGTCTTTGGAGGATTAATAAAAAGGACGATGTTCATAAAACTCACGAGTTTTATTAACATCGAGCTTATTTTCCAACTGAGACTAACTGTAAGCTATAAAGTTTGTCGTTTCCAGTCGGAGGATAAGATGAAATTTCTAAACGAGCAAACAGCATCACTCTTACTGACACTAATAACATATTTTGACACAAAATGGCCTGTCGACAAGAGGCATTTCACTCGATTGCCTGCTGCCCATACCTGGCAAATCAGTTATCTTGTTGGCTTGACAACACATTGTTTCAATGTATTCAATTGCACTTCACCGCCATCATGCTGGCTGCTTGCGAGGATTTTAACATTGACCTCGAGCCATTCTATTGCTGCTTAAAGACCCTCCGTAAAGCAGTGGTCCGTGCTCATTTGTTCAGCTATCTCACTTAAATGTCTTCAAATGGAATGAGTTCTCTGCTTGACATGAACTTGTCCAACTTTAATAATAAAACCAAACAGAGCAACGAGTTCCCTTGCAAGGAACTTTATTGCAGATAGCCATTGAGCCCATCAAAGCCTGCACAATGGTTGCCAACATGTGGTTGTTTGGCTGTGCTCTATCCTTTAAGTGCCAGGTGTCAAGCAAGGAAGTAGCATGTATCATGTCTTTGGTATTTTCAAGTCTTTGGTAAGACTCCAAACCACCAGAACATGTTGCGGCGATGGAGAAATCACGCAGCACACAGGTACTATTTTAAAAAGTCTTTGTTATGACTCAGCTGGGGTTTGAATCACGGACCGAGCAGACTCAGCGAGCAGACGCTCCAACCCTTACATCACCGAGCTGATGAGGATCTTAACTTTCGATCATTCCTTTTCTCCTCATTTGGGGTTTGAAACCATTTTTTTTTGTGTGTGTGTAAAATAGCGGTCGAAAATAGCAAATTAATATTTTATAATTGATGTTGATCACACGGTATGAAATCCAGTGAAGGAAAGCAAAACGCTCGAATCGCAGTAACTCCAACAGATCATGTAGATTGTGCTTTCCGCGAAGTGCTGAATGGTTTTGATGATATCCGTCTGAGCTGGTCGCTTCAAGTGAATGGCAAGTAGTTGGTGTGGTTTATGTGGGATTAGTCTTAGTTTATTGCATCTATTACCCTCTGGTACTGAACTATCCCAAAAAGATTCCAACATGGTCGTAAAAAGTGATGCAGAACACCGTAGTGATTGATCTCCTCTGCTGGCATATGGGTTTGTGTGTGTTTTTTTTACTCCGATGTGTTTTTAGGTGTGGAGAAATTGTTGGGAACAGATGAATAGATTTTGTTGCCTATTTCATGTGCAACCTCTTTCATTGAATTTCAGCAGAGCTCGTTCCCCACCTCTTTACTGAGAATTTCTGTCACGGCTACAGCTTCCAAAGCTGTCAGGGTATATGACATATTTCACATTAAAGGCTTGTGTTAGAAAAGTGTTTTTAGCCAGGCATTTGGAAACACTGACTCGCAATATTCGGGGGTAGAAAAACAACATGGATGACGTACGTAGAAAGACTCACGAGACAGATCCTCTAATCCGTAGCCACGGGCTGCCAGGATAGCCCAGAGGCATGTGCCTTCACCTCTGAGCTGTCTCGTCTGGGTTTGAATCTTGGCCCAGCCAGCTATAAACAGTCATCCTGGTGTTTCGCGTGCAGGGCGAGGCATCGATGTGTGTGCCACCCCCTGGATTAGACACTAAACCCGGTACGTGCTGCCGTGTATTTCACTTCAAAGGAATTTACAACCTTGCTACCCAAAGCTGCTTTCTGCTAATGGCACCTTCCTGAAGAGTGTATTTTCTGCAGTTGTGTGAGAACTGGTCTTTGCAACCTCTCATCTAAGGTGGGTAATGAAATGTAACAGATTTTTTTTCAAAGTTGGTTACCTCTCGAGAACAGGTAAAGCACTTAAGGTCTGGTAGAACTTAAGGTCCAATGCCAGCTGAACTCGAGCACCAACTACATCAACTTTTATGAACACAATCTATTGCTACTGATACAGAAACTCTTTGGAATGATTTCCGATTTTCAAACTGGTGCTTTGTCAATAATTGTGCTTTTGTTCCTTGTTTGAACAACTGTTTATGGTTATCCTCCACATACTGTTCAACTGAAGCAAGGCAGTTGCTGCCGCGCAAGTTGTCTTTAAAGATTGAAAAGCAAACTCCGGTGACATTGATTTTGATTATTGTCATTTTACATCTTTCTCAAAGGTTCACAGATTGAAATGGCGATTACAATGTTTCAAAACAATTATCAAGTCGAACTTTGCTGATGCAGCACCTCATCTACTGACTAGTACGGGGGAATGAGGGTAATATTGTTGTGGGCCGGGTATCGGCTGCGAGCACGACCGCTAGATGGAGCAGTAGAGTCGGCTCCACCGAACACCCGGAATTCAGATCGTCACCCTCGGATAACTCCGAAGTACGGATCCCTTACAGGAACGTGAATCGTGCAATAAATCAACTGCGTGGGCACAGGGTATTTGCCAAACTTCAAAATAACTAGAGGCCCACGTGAGCGAACTACGAGTATTCAACCCCCGACGGAGCTGAACGGACGAGCCTAACTGCTCAACCCGTGCGTAACCCGAGCGGATGGTTACCGAGAGGTCCGTCGGTCCAAATGCACACAACTACGGCCACAACGGCCTTTTTAATTCCCCAACACGCACCGTGCTAAGTCATGAAGAAAGGACAAAGACGAGCTGAAAATTCAACAAAAGGAAAATTTATTTACAATAGGGGGAAGGGACACATAAAGGGCAGAGTAAACCGACTATAAGGAATGCGAATAATGTACAGCAAAGCACTTAACCAGTTGCTACTTAAAGCGGACAGCCACAGGACACACACACGCACACCACAATACCTGAAAGGAAATGGACCTTCCCACCTCGTGCGGTTTGGCCGAGACGAGCGAACCAGGATGAACCAGCCACGTCGAGATGAGACCAGACCAGCGCTCTTGATGAGACCAATCAACCTCGAGATGAGACCAGACCAGCCCAGCGTCGGCGACGAGACGAGAGCAGACCCGGCGACAGGACGAGGACCAGAAGAAGCGCCAGCGAGATGAGACGAGATCAGCGCCAGCGAGATGAGAGCAGACGGGGCGCAATTATCCTCCTTCCCCTCATCCCGACAACCACCACACTTCTTTTTTAGGAGGGAGGGGCTTCTTCTCCTGACCACTCGCCTCCCGATTGGTCGGACCCATCGCACGATTCCCTGGCCGTCCTCCATTGGACAGGCCCGCGGTAGGCGGGGCAACTCCCACCCCTCTGGGCGGAGTCCCGAGCAGAGGCGTTTGTGGCTCCACCCACCTCCTCACCTCTGGCCACGTGCCTAATGGCGATGGTGCTGAGTCGGAAACGGGGCGGGTGAGACGCCCGCTCCTTGCTGATTGGCTTAGAGGGACGCCATGCCTATGTTAGGCTCCGCCCACACGCGCGCTTGCTGGCGAGCGCGCGAAGAATGCCACGAGCGTTATGGCATCAGGATGGAGTGAAGGTGTTGTTGTTGTTGTTGTTGTTGTTGTGATACGGGGTGTAAAAATGTAAAAGAAAACCCTAACTATCAAAATAACTCTGCAGCGCACAAACATTTAATTCCCATTAGACTAGGGACAATCCACTTGTCCCCAGGAGGATCCACATTAGACCCTAGACAATCCACTTGAGGAAATTCAGTCATTAAACCTCCTGGGTCTCGCTATCAGCGATGATCATTATTGGGCAAGCCACAATTCAACGTTCACCTCCAAAGCCTGTCACTGAGTGGGTATCTTGCGTCGTATAAAGTCCTTCCTTGGCACACCTGAACTTTTGCTTCTGTATTCATCTTGTCCACGTCATGCGTCCTGCCCTACCTCTCATTCCTCCCAACACGCATTCTTTGCACAAGTCTCCATATATTTGGTCATTCACTTTCATAAAAAAAAGACTGCCTTCAACACCTGCCAATTATTCCAAGTAGCTTCAAGATTTAGCTTTTATAAAAGCCTTGTTGCTGTTGTTGTTGTTTCGTTTCGTTGTTGTTTTTAATTGTTGTTGATTGCTTTTTAACCCAGTTTGTAGATTAGCCCACTCAGGGGGAGTGCAGTGTTCGACCTCCTTTTAAGTAACGATCCCAATATGGTGGAGGAGGTTGAGGAAGTGGAGCATTTAGGAGCAAGTGACCATAACATGGTGATACCAGTCATGCTCTACGGATGTGAGACTTGGACTCTGATCAGGGATCTGAGACGGACACTTAATTCCTTTGGTACCAGGTCTCTTCGGAGAATCCATGGCTATCGCTGGTCGGACTTTGTGTCCAACGAGCGGTTGCTGAGAGACTCAGATGAGATTTGTTACCTGCATAGTCCGTGAGCATCAGCTGCAGCTGTATGGGCATGTGGCTTCATTTTCCTGATGCTGATCCTGCTCACCAGATTCTGTAAGCGAGCGAGCCTCGTGAGTGGAGGAGGCAGATAAAGGGTCGACCAGATGCCTCGTGGTTGCAGCAGGTTTATAAGCTTCTCAAGGAGATGGGGATGGGTCAGGCTTCTGCCTGGGGGATGGCCAGACGGAGGCATCTCAAGTACCAGCGTAAAGTGGATGCAGCGACGCACTGCTCCGGCGCATGCTCCCATTCCTGTCCTCACCTGACCATAACATTGTGTGTGCAAAGATTCTGTTAAGGATTAGAGTTCAGGATAGTTGAGTCAGGCTATTAGATTTCACGAAGGCAAACCTTGAGGGTATGAGGAGAGAGTTGGGTGATGCAGATTTGGAGAAGCTAACAATAGGACAATCAGCATCAGAAAAATGGAAAACCTTCAAGGACCAAATGTGTTGAGTGCAGAGTAAATACATTCCAATGAGGTGTAAAACTATAAGCAGAAAGAGGTCAGGGTGGTTGAGTCGTAAGATAAGGAATGCTATTAAGGAGAAGCAGAAGGCATTTATTAGGTACGAGCAAATACAACCTGTAGCTTCGCTGATGCATCAAAGGTAGTGGGGAGGGAGAGAGAGAGAGAGAGAGAGAGAGAGAGAGAGAGAGAGAGGAGAGAAGAGAGAGAGAGAGAGAGAGAGAGAGAGGAGGCAGGTGTTGGGTGAGAGGGGGAGAGAGGCAGAGAGGTGAAGGAGGGGAGTTAGGGAGAGGTGGTTAAAGTGACACCTCACCAAACATTGCTATTCACTGTGGGAGAGGGGGTGTGTGAGACCACACACACACACACACCAGGAGGGGCTCCATTCCACTTTGTGGAACTCATATGGGACATTTTCACAAAAGCGGGTCAGGTAACGGTAAAGAACAAACTAAAAATCAACTTTCTTTGATATTCTCGAAATAGTGCTTGAACCCCTTATAAGGCCTAGAAAAATGTTCAAATGATGTCAGCAACGCAGGATCACCATAAGGCCTCTGCACTGACTGGGCAATATATGCTTGATAAAAATTCTCGGACAGTCTTTACCGTTACCTGACCCGCTTTTGTGAAAATGTCCCATATAAACAGAGCAGAGGCAAGTAAGAAAATAACTCGGCAAGCCAAAGAAGAGTATGAGAAGGACATGGCTAAGAATATTTAATATAACTAGTGCGGGCCCGTAGGTGCGTGCCCGTAGGTGCGTGCCAGTATGCGTGCCAGTATGTGCAGCTTCGTTCCTTCGCTCTCGTAAATGACGACTGGATTGGGGCATTGTTTCAATTAGATCGGACCAACCGTATCATAAATGGCCATAACTTGCGGAAATATACTCAGGTCCCCAGCATCAATTGTGACATCATATCAAACGAAGAAGAAGAAGAATTGTGAGCGCCCCCTCTCTCTCGCCCCCCCTTCTCGCCCCCTCTCTCTCCCCCCTCTCTCGCCCCCCTCTCTTCCCCCTAGTCTCGCTTCTCCTCTCTCCCCCCTCCTCTCTCGCCCCTCTCTCTCGCCCCACTCTCACCCCCTCTCCCGTCCCCCTCTCTCGCCCCCTCCTCCCTCCCCCTCTCTTGAATTGTGACGCCCCTCTCTCTCACCCCTCTCTCCCCCTCTTCCCCCCTCCTCTCTCCCCCTCCTCTATCGCTCCTCTCTCTGTAAATGTATTCACAAATGTCTACCAAGCACAACAATTAATTCAAACCTTGGGAAAAAACAGCTTTCAAACCCTTGGGAAACAGCTCTTTCCCTTGGGAAATTCAAACCTTGGGATTAATTAATAATTTTAACAATTAATTCAAACCTTGGGAAAACACAGTTTTCAAACCTTGGGAAACACTTGGAAACAGCTGAACGGATGAAGAACGATATCAAACCTTGAAAAGGCACATACTCAGGTCCCCAGCGTCGATTGTGATGTCATACCAAACTAAGAAAAAGAAGAATTGTGACGTCAATCGTGCAAAAAAAAACAAAAATAAATAAATAAACATTCATTGTGACGTCATTCGTGACGTCATAGCACCATGTCCTGTCATTGGTTGACAGACGTTATTGGTCATTATTGGTTGACAGACAATATATAGGTCATTATTGGTTGACAGACAATATATAGGTCGTTATTGGTTGACAGACATTGGTCATTGTATCACGTTATTCTTTTATTACTGCCAATTATTGTGCTATTATTATTATTACTATTAATATGCTGTTATCATTATTCTGAGATATCTTTGGGAAAAATGGCATGATAAGGTGGAACGACAATTCAGCTGCAATATATACACCTTTCCAACACTGACAAAAGCAATAAAATGGCCGTAACTTGGGAAACCGCTCGTCCGATTAATATCAAACCTTGAAAAGGCACATCCGCGGGCCCCAGCAATATACCTGGCAAGTTTCAATCAGATCGGACCGGCGGTTTCGAGAAACGGCGGTCGCAGATAGACAGACACACACACACAGACACACATTGCTGGAATTATAGATAGATAGCAAGGGGGGGGGGGGGGGGGAGAACAGGTTAGGACCAGTGTGGGCCCATTGAGGAATAGCATCGGGAGAGTGGTTTGTGATGAAAGTGAGATAGCAGGCTTATTAAACAGGTATTTTTCTTCAACTTTTACACAAGAACAGTCAGGAGAATTGCCAATCGCTGAAAGTATCTATCAAGGAGGTGAGGAAGGACTTTTACAGAAGATCCAGGTAGAGTGGAGGAAGTAAAGGAACAGCTCGGTAATCTAAGAGTAGATAAGGCTCCGGGCCAGATAATATGCACCCGAGAGTATTGAGGGAGGTGGCTGAGCATGTAAGCGAGATATTAACGGATATTTTAAAGACCTCACTGGAGTCAGGACAGGTACCGGAGGATTGGAGAGTAGCAAAAGTAACACCATTATTTAAGAAAGGATCCAGAGAAGAATTGGGAAACTATACACCTGCTAATTTGACTTCAGTTGTGGGAAGGTGTTGGAGACATTAATTAGGGACCAATGAGGAACAATTTAAATAAACCATGTCACCCCTTAGGGTGACCCGTATCTGCCAAAAGTGACCACGTGTGACTTCTTTAAGGTCACACTGAGGTGAACAGAGCTGCTATCCACCAGGAGCGACTCCTTGAGGAATATCTGCCTACGAGAGATTCCGATGAGAATCGTTCTACAGAGTAACCATGAAAAATATGCGTTTGCCTCATAACGTCACCAAATGACGTCATAAAGTCTCAAGCTTGACATATCTAGAAAGCACTCATCGAGGTGTTCAATTTGAGGTACTACACGATATGGTTCCTAAAACTTGAAAATTTGACCTTGGGGTCAAATATGTTTGACCTTAGGCGCTAACCATGAAGGTCAAGGCCAATCGCCACCAAAAACTAATCAGCTGAGCGCCAGACCATATACTACATTCCCATAAATTTGGAGATGATTCGATTAAAAATTACTCAAAAAATAAGGTTTCGTCGACCTCCATGATTTACCGCAAAGTGACCTTGACCTTTGACCTTGACCTTGACCTTTATGTGTGCTGAAGGGTATTGTAATAATACTACGATATGTGTACCCACAAGAGTTTCCGATGAGAATTGTGCTCTACAGAGTGATATAAAGGTGAAAAAATCCAATGATTACAGACAAACAAACAAAAAAAACTTACCAAGTAACAGATCTTGCAAAAACTTCGTTTTGGCAAGATAATCAACACAAACTAATTAAAGGTAGTCAGCATGGGTTTACCAAAGGTAGTCCTGTTTAACAAATCGTTTAGAGTTCTATGAAGCAGTGTCTGATTGGGTGGATGAGGGAAAGGCAGTGGACATAGTATATCTAGACTTTAAGAAGGCATTTGATAAGGTTCCACATCGGAGGTTGTTAGCCAAAGTGAGGGCTTGTGGAGTGGCTGGTCAGGTAGCTAATTGGATTGCAATCTGGCTTAGTTGTAGGAAGCAAACAGTGGCTGTGAGTGGGACGATGTCTTGCTGGGAGGATGTAAGTAAGCGGGGTACCTCAGGATCGGTACTCGCGACCATTACTATTCATTATTACATCAACGATTTGGATAATTGGGTAAAGAGTAGGCTTTCCAAATTTGCAGATGATACAAAGCTTGGAGGTGAGGTGGAAGCAGAGGGGGTGCTGATCAGCTACAAGAGAGTATTGATACTTGCATAGATTGGGCAAAAGACTGGCAGATGGAGTTTAACCTGAGCAAGTGTAAGGTGTTGGGGATGGGAAATAACAATGAAAATAGAGATGACAGGATGCAAGGGTCATTTTGTAGCATGTCACACAGGAGGATCTGGGGGTGGTAATATATATGGGAGGGAAGCAGGCAGCACAGTGCCAGGCAGCGAGGGGTAAAGCAAATCAGGTTTTAGGTTGTATTCGGAGGGGGATCAATTATAAATCAAAAGAGGTGATGTAAACATTGTATAGGAATTTAGTGAGGGCCACATGAAGAATATTGTGTGCAGTTCTGGTCACCATAACTTCAGGAAGGACATCGATGCCAAAGAGAGGGTTCGGCGCAGGGCTCCTAGATAGATTCCGGGCCTAGCTAGACTCAGCTATGAGGAGCGGTTGAAGGAGACAGGGCTTTGTACACTAGAAAGGAGGTGGTTACGAGGAGATATGATAAAGATAATGAAAGGTATAGATAAAATAAGTGCAG
>CM068959.1:110476617-110488200 GCA_035128595.1 Eptatretus atami
GAACATGTCTTTCAATCCTGACAAATCTCACACTCTCACTTTGTCACTCCGAAAGGACCGTTTGGAAACCCCCCCCTCCCCCATCCACTTTCACAACAATCCTCTGGAAGAAGTCCTTTCTTTCAAGCTACTGAGTCTCACTATCTGCCATGATCTTTCCTGGGAAAGCCACATTTCCAACCTGGCCTCCAAGCCCAGTCGCCGACTGGGAATCCTCCATCGTGCAAAGTCCTTCCTCGGCTCACCGGAGCTCCTACCAACAACAAAGCTTTCACCGCACCTGAGGAGTACTGCGTCTCCCATCTGGGCTGTGCTCCTGCCTCCAACCTTTCTTGGCTTCACGCTGTGGAAACCAAGGCATTTCGGATCATTGGCATATCCCGCGATGAGGCTGAGTCTTTGGGCCTCTCACCGCAGGCAGGGCCGTTCTCCAGTTCTGGTGAGTATCTGGCAGGTTGGCTCGAGAAAGGGTGTTTGGAAGTTGCATATCCTCCTCTCTTCTGCACTGAATGTTGAGGTCATACCATTGCTATCATAGTAGCATGCTCTGCAGTCTCATTGGAGCGGACAGCAACAGCTTCTTGGCGATCATTTCCAGAGGCTTATGGTCATTGTAGACGATGACTGGTTTCCCAAATATATAACAATGAAACTTCTTGCAGGCATGAACTATGGATAACATCTCCTCTATTTGTGCAAACCATGTCTCCGTCTCCGTAAATGTCCTGAAACTGTATGCGACAGGTCGGTTGTCCTGGAAGAGAACTGCACCAAGTCCACTTCGGCGAGCATCACAGGGAATCTCGACTGGTTTGTTAACATCAAAGTACGCAAGAACAGGCGGAGAACAGCAAAGTTCCTTTGGTCTCTCAAATGCTCTGGCTTGAGCCGGTTGCCATTGATATTCAACATCTGATTTCAGCAGCTCTCGGAGTGGAGTTAACTCGTCACTCAACCGAGGAATAAACTTTGACAGATACATGATAAATCCAATGAAGCGCCTCACAGCTTCCTTATCGGTCGGAATTGGCATACTATGAACTGCCTCAACTTTGGCCGGATCAAGTGATAATCCATCAGCAGACAGTATGTGTCCTACGTACTGAACCTGTGACTGGCGGATTTTGCGCTTCTGCAGATTCAACTTCAGATTGTAATTTGTTGCTCTCTCAATAACCTTTTTCAGAATTCGATCATGCAACTCCACATTTGGACCAACTACAAGAATGTCATCCATGATGCTCCATCTATGCCTTCAATCATCTGGTCCACAATCCTCTGAAAAATCTCAGGTGCATCCAAAAGGAAGCCGAAGCTACCTGTACCTACTGAATGGTGTATTGAAACACGTCAGACAGGACGATTCCTCATCCAGTTTGATTTGTGGGGACCCTGACTTCGCATCAAGCACTGACAACACCTTGGCATCAGGTATACTTGCAACGACCTCCTCAACCATGTGCATGGGATGATGCTTCTTCTTGATGACCTTGTTCACATCAGATGGATCAAGACAGATTCTCAGTTTGTCATTTCTGAGAGATAGCACCATTGAGATGACCCATTCAGTTGGTTCATTAATGTTGGCAATGTATTCTTCGGATTCCATCTCCCCCAGTCGGGTATTAATATGTTGCAAGAGGGAAGCTGGTTGTCGCCGTGAAGCGCGTACTACTTCCTTCACACCAGGTTGCAATTTAATTGTATGCATGCCTGGCAGAGTTCCAGTAGTTCGCACTAGGTCCAGATATTCCTTCAACTCAGCAAGAATGTCACCGGGGTCCACTTCAATTCCAATGGAATCGAGTCTGATGATCAGACCCAGAACTTCAGCTGTATCTCTGGATATGATGTTTTCCTGTGAAAGAGCGACCACTTCATATGTTATGGTGAATGTCTTGCCACGGAACTGAATAGGAAGATCCACGGCTGCTACAGGTTTTTTTTTTCCCTGTGATTCGAGTACGTACACAATACCTTTGCTGATTGACGGAGTTCAGCAGTGTGCATGGGACGCTGATAATTATTAATCAGATCGTGTGATTGTGTTGCAGCGAGCTCCGGTATCAATTCTGAAGGTCACTCGCCTTCTTGATACCAAGAGAGACCACCTCCGTTAATCACCACGTGATGCTGCCCGTTGTCTGCAGTGCACCGATCTGTACCATTTGCCCATTGGTTTCATCCATGTACTCTGTTGTATCAGCACAAGTACCGTCCAACTGAGTTTCAACTGAATGTATGCTGGCACATCGACGGCAAGCTGCAAGCCAATGGCTCGGTTTCTTGCAAGAAGAGCAGGTGGATGACAATTGCCTGGCATTCACTGTGATTCCATGCATGGTAAGGATCCTCACCACAGCGGTGGCAGCTGTCCTTACGCTGGGGGCTATTCGGGGTTGATCTCCTGCGTGAAGGCAGTTGTGGTGCTGAGTTCAACTGTGGTTTCAGCCTCGCTTGTTTGTAGTGTACAGCAGCTACACTCGTGTCCTCATCACGGACAATGCGAACTTGAGTCTTTGAAAGCTCATATTGCTGACCCAGTTGAAGAGCTTTGGCCAGCGTAAGTTCCTCACCTCTGTCTCGCAGGCGCTCCTGGATCTTCTCATACACGCCTTGGATAATTAATCGCATCCACGAGCACATCTTCAGATTGCACATACTCGCAGTCCAAGAGAATGAGACGCAAGCCCTTGACAAAGTTGTCAAACGATACCTCGGAGCTTTGTTTCCTCTTGAATGCCGATGCCTCATGATGCGTTTGTTTTTTCGGGGACGAATACACAATTCAAATTTATCCAGAACCTTGTTGGGGTCATCCTTCTCACCTTCAATCCATTCAAAAGTTTTGTTTATCTCTCGTCCTTGTTCTCCTTTCCATGTTCCAAGCCAGCCTGCCTTGCGTTTGTCAGGCAGATCAGCCAACGGACCGTCGAAAACAAATCCAACGTGATTTCGAAATCGAACAAATTCCTGATATAACGAAGCCGAATCCCAGTCAATCGTGGGGTGCTCAAAGCTAACGGATGTCATAGTTTACGCATCGCAGATACCAGATTCAGATGGCACGAATGAACGGAGTTATTTGCAGATCACTTCTGACACCATGTGACATATTAAGCAAGACTCCAGCTTGTAAACCATCCGGGCCGCACTGGAAGTGCGTTCATATTTTTTTCTATTTCCATTGAGATAACCACCACCACCACCAACAACAACACTAAAGTTGTTTCTGAATTGCAGGCACTTCAAACATACATCACACCTTCATTGTGCGGTGTACATTAGACCGCTGCCATGATCTCTGCGAACAAAACATGCATTGCCTCGTTTGAGTTGTAATCAAAATGTACCTTTGTTTCCTCAAAACGGTATCTTTATTTAATGATAGAAGACGCATTGTTCAGTCTGCAAATGTACACCAGAGGCAGCTATGAACCCTTAAAGCTTTGCGGAGCGAAAAAGATGGCGGCGACTTCTGGGCGGCTGGAGGGGAAGGCGTTGCCTGGCTAATGGGCGGTGCTTGCGACACACAGACACAAACTCAGCTTTATATATAAGATGAGAGAGGTACCCATGCTCTGCACAGGAGGGAACTCGACAGCCGGTTCGTGAAGGACTTTGGCAAAAAAAAAAACTTACTGCTGTTGACCCCAACAGAAGTAAGGTGGGTAATATTTATGGGGTCACAATATGGCGAATCTGCGAATGTCACGGGTGGAAACCTTCACACCATTTCCTGATTCTGCTTTCAACTCAATCCGTCTATACAAAACACAACTCACTTTTGAGCTGTCTAACCCTGGGTTTGAATCTCGACCCAGCTATAAGCTGTCACCCTGGTGTTTTGCAGGCATGGTGATACAGATCCATCAATGTGCTGTCCATCGTAAGGACACTAAGCCAGTGGACCACTCTGAAATGTCCTGGCCCTTGGTGGACGTTAAAGACCCCCCACAATGTCTTTCAAGTCATTGCAGGTGACAACTTGAACAAATTACAATTTACAAACTGCTGCTCTAATAATAATCTTCAGTCAGGCCTCGCCAGTCAGTTCGTGCAAGAACTGCACCAACAATGTCCTCCAGCCGACCGCACAAGGTGGGAACAATTGAGACAGTTAAAGTTATCTTAACTCACTTGTTAGTTACCCCTACAAGGAACGTCAACGCTCGAAGAGGCCATCAGGCCCACCAAAGCCTGCACAATGTTTGCCAGTTGTTGAGCCTCAAGCAAGGAAGTGAAATGTACATCATTGGTATGACTTCTAATTACCAGAACATGGTACAGCAACAGCGACACCATGCAGCTTCACCATGGTATGCAAAGGTATTTACCTCTCTTATCAACATACCACAGATTTGCCTGTAAACATCCTCGCAGGACTTCCATCCATCCACCTGCAGTCATGTCGGTTTTTGTTGTTGTTGTTGTTGTTGTTTCGTATTCAGCCTGTGGCTGCTTGGTTGCATTATGTTCTGGAAGCGCAGCTGTGTCACGGATGCAGTGCTCTTGTTGCCACGAAGCTGGGACTCATTTTGCTGACCTCTAAAAGGATGACAGGCTAAGTCAACCCACCTGGTGTTATTTCAACGGGACAAACAGGGGCTCAAACTCAAGACCCTAATATCTCAAGCCAGCCACCTTAACTATGAAGCCAACAGCAGGCTTGTCATGTCAGTTAAAATTTATCACAACTATTGCTCCAGATGCCCACCAACGTTGTATTGTCAAGACGGGTATTAAAGTGTTTGTTTCAGTGAAGTTATCATCGTCGTGCTCTTTGGACTCTAATAATCATGGTTCATGGTAGTGAGCACCATTGGCCCACCAACGTCACCAGAACATGGTGGCACCAATGGCGAGACCCCCCCCCCCTGGACGGCCCTCTTCGTCCCCGTGAGCTCCCCCGGATGGCATCCGTGACGGGCGGTCCGTCCGGATGGAACGCGACACCGAGCACTCCGAACAGAATTGCCTTTTCTGCGTCGCTCACCGCGAGTGCCTGTCAAGCCTCCGCCGTCAGGCCGCGGCCCGTCCCAGGCGGAGGGACGCCGTGATGGATCGCCCCTATTAGGCGTTTAGAGCCTGGGGCGAAACACACGCAATTAGAGGTGGGCGGGAGGACGGAGAGGGGTAGCGGGAAAGGTGGAGTAATGGAGGGCGAGAGGACTCGGGGGTGGTCGAGACGGTGAAGATAGGGTGGAAGGACCATCAGGTGCACCGGCGGAGAGACTCGGAGGGGGCACAGGGGACCATTTCAATGGCGATCCTTCCTTGATGTGTAAGTGCAGACGCACGGTTGATTCCACAATCATGGAATTGTGATTCCCACAATGGAATACCCGATCTCACCAAGGTGGCCACGGAGCAGGAAGAGTCCCGACGAGACGAGTCGGATTCACGCAATTATAGGATTTTGGACTCGTGTGTACCAGTACAAGGACATACGAGTCTCACCGAAAGATTCACGTGCTTTGTGGTCGACGTAGTGCAGTCGGGACAGCTGGCTTGATAAGCTTCCTCCTCCATCCATCTTGCTTGTAGTACAGCACTGGTTTGTAGAGCGGTCACAATAGAAACAGGCCCGATAGGCCGTAGGTTTGCCAGTTGGATTTCAAACCCGACCATCGTGACATCGAGCACATCTTACGACAAATGCTCATTTAACAAGTCTATTCAAACGGGCAGAGCCGAGCGAATTCGGCCTAATTGTAAATGGTCGCTCGACTAAGGTTTCGCCCTTTACTTCAAGGACGTGCGGCTCCACCGGAGTGTAATTCACGGTGGGACTACAACCGCATCCCCTGCACGGCAGTCACCAAGTAAAAATGAACTTGAACCCGTAACCTTCGCAAGTACAAGAAGAGCGAGCCATACTTTAGCATTTCGTTTTGTGTCGGGCGCAGGACCACACAATGATTATAAGATTACTCGGATCACTGATAGATTGTTCATTCCCCTTTGCATGTTATTATATGTTTGCATGTCTGTGGAGCTCGTGGAGGAGTTTGGTTCATATTGTATCACTTGGAGGATAAGGACATTTGGGGACATTGGTGTACTTTTACGTGAGCCGCAAAGACGTTCGTGGAGAC
Organism: Eptatretus atami; assembly: GCA_035128595.1. Classification (NCBI taxonomy): domain Eukaryota; kingdom Metazoa; phylum Chordata; class Myxini; order Myxiniformes; family Myxinidae; genus Eptatretus; species Eptatretus atami. The sequence continues at coordinate 110,482,716 of CM068959.1, forward strand.
GGTGGACGACTCCACGCAGTACGAGAATTTGTACCTCATCCGGGAGATTCGGAGGAGACACCAGCTTTGAAAGGTACAAGGTATTTATATCTGGGAGACAGGTACAAAACGAAAGATTCCCGGGTACAAAAGACTTACACCTGGGAGATGTCACACCTGTGAGATGTTACACCTGAGAGATTTCACACCTGGGAGATTTTACACCTGTGAGTTGTTACACCTGTGAGGATTTAATTAACTGATGAGATTTCATACCTGGGTGATTTCACACCTGGGAGATTTTACCCTGAGAGATTTCACACCTGGGAGATTTTACACCTGGGAGATTTCAACACTGAGAGAATTTATACCTGAGAGATTTCACGCCTGTGAGATGTTACACCTGTGAGGATTTATACTTATGAGATTTCATACCTGGGAGATTTCACACCTGGGAGATTTTACCCTGAGAGATTTCACACCTGGGAGATTTTACACCTGGGAGATTTCACACCTGAGAGAATTTATACCTGAGAGATTTCACGCCTGTGAGATGTTACACCTGTGAGGATTTATACTTATGAGATTTCATACCTGGGAGATTTCACACCTGGGAGATTTTTACCCTGAGAGATTTCACACCTGGGAGATTTTACACCTGGGAGATTTCACACACTGTGAGATTTTAACACCTGGGAGATTTTTACACCTGAGAGAATTTATACTTATGAGATTTCATACCTGGGAGATTTCACACCTGGGAGTTTTTACACCTGAGAGAATTTATACTTATGAGATTTCATACCTGGGAGATTTCACACCTGGGAGATTTCATACATGTGAGATTTCACACCTGGGACATTTTACACCTGTGAGATTTCACACCTGGGACATTTTACACCTGTGAGATTTCACACCTGGGAGATTTGTAACTCGTATATTGCACTTGTACCTAGGAACCCAGCGTGAACATTTGATATGAATTGCTGAGATTGGAAGGTGAAACAGACCGATCCTGCACATTCATGAGCAATATTTATATCATGAGAACCTTTGCGTGAACAATATCAAACAGGTAAGACATACATTTTCAGATATAAAGACAATAACAAAAACTTGATGGCACGATCATTAAAAACAAAATCAATTGTGTTTGTCCGTCGTTATGCGAAGAAGCGTCTCAGGAAATGGATTCACACAGAGGAGTGGTTGGACACGTCGTCCAAGAGGGATGGAAGAGACAAATAATGTGAGCGAACGCGCAGTGTTCGAGTTCACCACGTCGATGTGATCATTACACCGTTGTAAGTTCATAAAGCCGCATTCGTAAGCAATTTTGGATTTATTTGTTTCGTGCCATTTATATTATATTTAGCACATGTGAACACAATTCAACATGATATCGAGTAGATTTATAATAATTACAATATAGAGCGATTATTCGACCCTGGAAACTAACCCTTATTACGTGTTGCTTTAAGACACGATTGAGACATCCTGCAGATATAATGCACCGCAGAGCGACACAAACCCGGTTACATGGGTAGTTGCTTTTTTGGCTCAGCATAGCTCAGGGTATTGAATTAGTCTGCGTGGCAGCACACAATTCCATCAGCAGTAATATAATATTTAAAAAACAATATATATATTTTTTGTTGTTGTTGTTGTGGAAATGACAGTTATTATTAGGTCAAACTGCTTAGTACAGTACAGTTATCTCCTCAATATTTGTTTTGAATAAGCGTAACATAATAAACTAGAAGGGCACTCAGTAGAGCGCATACCTCCGCCACGCAATGCCTGATCCACGAGAACATATCGGGCCCAATACATTTTTTAAAATATCACGTGATACAGTACTATGTCATTTTTGGCCCGATCTCTCAATGGTGAAGAATCTCTCCAAAAATTAAATAATTCTCGTATCCAGATCCGGATTCAGATCTTCAGCAAAATTGAATCAATTCGTCCTTGTCACACACGCAACATGTCCACCAAGTTTCATCCAAATCCAAACATAACCTCCTTCGCCTTTGGTGGTGGAGGTAACTCGCTAGTAGCCCATGGTAAAAATACCAGAAAGGTAAAAACGTTTGCCTCTGTTTTTTTATTCTTGCACTGGATGAAAGAGCGCAAAAAAATTTTTTCTTAACAGCAAAGATATCGCAGCACATCATCGTTTCATATTGGTACCTTAGTTCATGTCACACGATGAAAGTACCGACTTCCGGTTCCAGTTCTTGAGCTAGGGTGGTGTTCTTCAAGGTCTCTGTCGACTTTCTCAAAGATAAGTTTTCTTGGTCGTTTTTTTGTTGCGTTTTTACTGTCCTTTTGCTATCCCTGTGTTTACTGTGTGTTTGTCGTTCGGTTTTGTTTTAAAACTTGTGCCAATTTGTGAGTATTCAAAACCCATTGTTGAACAAACGAAACCATTGATCGCCCTATAGTCGGTGCAGTACAACCCATTGGTGAAAGCATCTATAATGGGATGGTGCAAGGGCAAGGATACGGGTGTGTTCAACAATAGTCTTGGTATGCATACACCGCCACAATAAATCACCACGCCACTGCAACGCACTGCTCCACACACTGCTAACATGCCATCACGCAACAACACACACACACACACCTTTCACCAGAACATGCAAAACACATGCACAAAGTGCATCAACCCGACCCCCATCCCGATCCACATTCAGAACCAAATGACAGTCTTTTACCAAAAGATGTGCACATGCGTATACACATGATTCGGAAGTCAGGTCACGTCAGGGAGCATGCGCCGGAGCAGTGCGTCGCTGCGTCCACTTTCTGCCGGTACTCCAGGGGCCTCCGTCTGGCCACCCCCCAGGCAGATGCCTGGCCCATCCCCATCTCCCTGAGATGCCAATCAACCTGCCGCAACCACGAGGCATGTGGTTGGCCAATTGGCCTCCTCAACTCACGAGGCTCCCTCGCTGAGAGAATCTGGTGAGCAGGATCAGCATCAGGAAAACGAGCCACATGTCCATACAGCCGTAGCCGATGCTCACGGACTATACAGATAACAAATCTCATTTGAGTCTCTCTCGGCAACTGCTCCTTGGCCACAAAGTCTGACCAGCGATAGCCAAAGATTCTCCGAAGAGTCCTGGTACCAAAGGAATTAAGTCTCCATCTCAGATCCCTGGTGAGAGTCACAGTCTCACATCCATAGCACAAGACTGGAAGCACCACGGACCTGAAGACTCGTACTTTCTTCGTCCTGCACAGGTACCAACAGCGCCACACCCCATGATGCAGTGAATCCATGACTGCCCAGGCCCGACTCAGACGTCCAGTGAACTCTGGCTCACAGCCAGCAGAGACATGAATATCACTGCCAAAGTAAACAAATCTCTCCACGACCTCAACATCCTCACCACAAACAGGTATAGACAAGATATCAGCATCCAAGATGTCATTAAAAGCCTGGATCTTAGTTTTGACCCAGAAAACCCGTAATCCCAGTGGCTCCGACTCCTCATTCAGCACCTCGAGAGCCCCCAAAAAGATACCCAGAATCTCCGCAAAGATGACTGCATCATCTGTGAAATCAAGGTCAGAGATCTTGCCATTCGCAAACGATGCACCGCAGCTTGATCTCTCTGACATCCTCCCCAGAATCCAGTTTATACAAGCACTGAAAAGTGTGGGGGCCAGTACACACCCCTGACGAACTCCAGTAATAAGTCAGAGATGGTACCACCACATCTCACAGCACTCTCAGTACCAGAGTGGAGTTCCGACATCAGATCGATCAGTTTTGGTGGCACCCCACGAAGACCAAGAATCTTCCAGAGGGCATCCCGATTCACTGAATCAAACGCTTTGCTGCATGCATCCCGATCAATAGGAAATGCTTGCCACACGTTAATCTGTCTGTGGTACTCAAAACCGTTCTGGGAGCAGCCAAGAACAATTTAAACTAGAACGGCACTCGGTAGAGTGCAAACCTCTGTCAGACTGAACAGTGTACTCATGACAGGCCGGATCTGCATCCAGACCATTCCTTATTATCACACAACAAAATCTAATCAGATTGTTATTATCACCGATCCAACGCATCCACCTAATTTTGTCATCGTCTGTCCACAACTTATTTAAATATCATGCTATATATCGTTTTTGGCCCCATCTTTCAATGGCGAAGAATCACATAAAGAATTAAAAAATTCTCTTCACTGGATCTGGATGTTCACCAAAACCTAACCAATTTGTCCTTGTCACACACCCTACCTGTCCACCAAATTTCGTTTAAATCCGTCCTTAACTTTTTGAGATATCCTGCTCACAGACAAACAGAGAGAGATGAAAACATAACCTCTGTCTACCGTTGCTGGCGGAGGTAATTAAAATAATGAGCTGATACTCTCGGACCACCATCTTTTGAGTGGTATGAGGAATCGATCTGTCTAATATGAAAGCTAAATCTTGAACGGTTTTTAAAATATCGCGTACACAAAAGTACATGGACAGATGATCGGTTGAACGGTCGGTCAGACAGAGCTCATTTCAACATCCCCCATCTCTGACCTTGTTGGAGTGGTGGGAGACAAAGAGGTTCTTCTGCCGAAATAGGTACTGTATAAGTGTACATAGGCTCCGCTCATTTGGCATGTCTTAGCAGGGCTACAGCCTCCAACGTCACCATGGGATTGTATCATGAAGATAATTTAAAAAAATCCCTCTGGGGAGGAGTTTCTGTTGCACACTGATGAGGGCTAACAAGCCTGAAACCCATGTCCGTGAAGCGGATGTTACCTTTTTGGGGTGGACTGGTCCATAAAATTGGTCCATATACTGCACGTGTGTGTGTGTATGTATGTATGTATGTATGTAAGTATGTATGTACATAGGAGTAGAGGAGATTGGGACCATACTCTGTGCAGAGCGTTGGTGCTGCTGAAGCAGTCTCCTTGGCTATTTGGCACAATCTTGGATGGGTCGCCACTCCGACACAGTATGTACCAGCAAGCTGGCACTCATTTTGCCGACCTCAGAAGGATGACAGGCCGAGTTTACCCCACCTGGTATTAATTCAACAGCTGAGCAGGATTTGAACTCAGGACCCTAGGATCCAAAGCCTGCCACCCTAACCATTAAACCAACATCAGGCAAATATAAATATTACATGTATGTATGTATGTATTGTTTATATATATATAATATATATATATATATACATACATACACATATATTATAACCATATCACACACACATATTATACATATCACACACACATATGATACATATTAGACACAACATATCATACATATTACATCATCACACTCACACACACACACAAATTATACATATCACACACACATATGATACATATTAGACACACATATTATACATATCACACACACATATTATACATATCACACACAAATATGATACATATTAGACATATTACACACACACTCACACACACACACACATATTATACATATCACACACACATATGATACATATTAGACACAC
>CM068959.1:110497646-110507902 GCA_035128595.1 Eptatretus atami
TTTCAACAGATTAGGTCATGGAAGTGTTGGAGAAAAAATCGAGGAAGAAGAAGAAGAGGAGGAAGAATAATGGGAGGAGAACAAGAAGAAGAAGAATCGGATAAAGGTCGCGTTGTTTTTTGTTTTTTTAATTTAACATATGAAATAGAGTGATTAGTTGGGAGGGATGGGGGACGTTAGGAAAGTGGGGAAGATAGAAATTGAAGGTAATTAATGGGGAGAAAAAAACAAATAAACATGATCCGATACACCGAGGGGAACCGGTAGGCCTCAAGCCTCAAGGGTAGGCCTCAAGCACCCGCGTTTAGACAAGGTCGACGAAATCTTCCACAACAATAGCCACGATTTTTAAACAAAACCGACTAGGAACACACAGTAACATCGTGTGTGAGAAAATTAAACAGTTAAATGGGACAGAATAACGACCGGAAACTTAACTTTGAGAATGTCAGCAGAGAGCCCCAAAAGAGACCTGTCTTATGGCCAAAACGAACCGGAATCAACACACATATTACACATATTAGACATATTACACACATATTATACATATGACACACATACACACATTTTATACATATTTACACAACATACACACACATATTATACATATTACACACATACACACACATATTATACATATTACAACACATATATAAATATTGACACACATATTATACTGTTGTGGGCCGGGGTCGGTGGTCGAAACGACACTTGGTGGGGAAAGCTTGCGTCGTCTCCCACCAAACTCCCCGGGAATTGTTAGACGCGTCGCTCGGCATTAACTCCGTGAGCCGGCGGGTCGTTTAAAACCGACTGTAGTCGCAATATTTCAACCGCGTAGCGTAGGGTCTATTGTCTATAACCAATTTCTTAATTAACTGCGCGTTTTTTCTACTGGGGAAACACCAGCCTCGGGCACGTCTTTGCTGAACCGGGTCACTCTACCGACTGCGGTCTAGAGTATTCATACTCACGCGACTACAATCCATGTTCGGGTGCAGGCCGAGCGGAACTGCCCAAAGCTGGTCCCGCTGGAATGAACGGATTATGCGGGATAAACCACCGGCCTATGCTCAGATTCCGAACCATGCTGGACGAATTCAAGAAGGGACGGAAACGGAACCTGGAACATTATTTCTAACAAGTTTTATTTACAGTAAATGAAGACACAAAGCAAGACGTTAACCGAATATTGCAAGAAGTATCTTACAAGTGATCCAAAAACACTTATTTTAGTTCTACTTAAGACAGGCCCACACGCAGGAACACACACAATGAAAAAAAACCCAGAGTTTTTATTGGACCTTCGCAGGAGGAGGAGGACAGCTGGGGGTCAGAGTTCGGTTTTAGGTAACCTTGGCCATCGGAGAAGGGGTACTCCGTGCTGCCGGTACTGACAATGGTCGCTGTTGGTCCCAGTCGCACGTGTGGGACTCCGATGGTTCGTGCGCAGAGCTTGGGTGGTTATAGGCGGGGTCCCGGAGGGGGAGTCTGGGTCGCTCTTTCCTTCCTTGTGGAGGACAGCAGAGACACGTTCGCCACTCGAGACCTTCGTAACAGCAAAAACCCGTTTGTGACAGCGAAAATCCTCCAAAAACTGCTCCAAAAGGACCCACCAAAACTCTTCCAAGATTCCAAAAAGACTCTCCCAAAGACCCCCCAAAAAGACACTCCAAGACCGAAAAAGACCCCTGTCTCAGAGAGTGCTCGGGAATTTATATGGACCTCCCTTCAGCAGGGCAGAGGTCTTGGCTGAACACACCTCGCTGTCCACCTTTGATTGGATAGTGGTCGCACGGCATACCTTCGGGGGCAGGGCTTGGCTCCTTGCCGGGAAACCCCAGCCACTCTCCACGCGGTTTCATACTTTGACGAGTAACAGTTCAAATGTTGCCAAAGAGTTGTCGCAGAAAGATGTACAACATTCGTGGGAGCCGAGAAACCGGAACCACGCGAAGGGAAAAAAATTTTTGGCCTTGGCACGTCAGGGTGTGAGAAGGCAAGCTGGTTGGTGGTGGATCGTGCTGGCCGAAGGGGTCATCGCAGATTGGGATGGTTGTTAAGAACGGCTTGTTGGAGGGTTCGTTGGATGTACAAGATTTCATCTTCTTCTTCTTCTTCTATCGGCTGCTCCGTTAGGGGTCGCCACAGCGGATCATCCGTGTATGATCCGCCATAATGATTTGGCACAGGTTTTACCGCCGGCATGCCCCATTCCTGGACGCAACCCCTGGTCTGCCTCTTTAGACACAGGGATATTGGTACACCTATTCTAACCGCGGGCTACACAGGGCCCAGTACACTGGGTATTCACTTCGCGACCTCGGAAGGATGACAGGCTGCAGTCAACCTCCTGGTGTGTAATTAATTTCAAGGTGCCAAAAGGCTTGAACTCAGGACCGTTTTGGATCCAAAGCCGTTTACGCTAACCCACTACGCCCAACCACAGGCTGATGTAAGATTTTAATAACCTACTAAAAAGAAGAGCATCGCCAATGCACGCCTTATGATTCTCTCCACAAGACAAAAGAAGGCGGATCTATACACACATACTTAATGACTAACTGACTTTTGGGACATCTGTATGTTGAATGCTTATGGTTGCCTAGATCTGTAACAAACATATTACACACATACACACACTATTATACATATTTACACACATACACAAATATTATCATATTACACACATATTATACATATTATTACACAAAGACACATATACATATTACACACATTACACCAACATATTATACATATTACACACATATTACACACATTTCACATATTATACATATCACACACATATACATATTATATTATATTTTACACACAACCACATATTATACATATTACACACATACCACACATTTATTATCATATTAACACACAACACATATTACGCGATATCACTTACACACATATTATACAGCTTACACATACACATATTATACATATTAACACATACAAATTACAATATTACATATTCACAATTCACTGACATATGTATACATACTTCACACACATACACATATTATAACATATACACATACACGTATTAATGCATATTACACACATATTACACAACAATATTATATATATTACACATACACATATACGTATCACACACATCACACTCTACTATCATATTATCATCATACAACATATTTATATATATAATTACACATACACATATACCGTGGTATCAACATTAACATAAGCACACACATACAACATATTATTACATATTACACATACACAATCATTAAATATAATATACAATAGATATATATGTATCACACCATACACATATTATACATATTACAACTTAACACATATAACGTATCACACACATACACATAATTATACATATTACACATACATATATTAATAATTATATTACACATATCACATATACGTATCACACACATACACATATTATACATATCTAACATAACATATACGCATCACACACCATACCCATATTTAATACATTATTTACACATACACATATACATATTATATATTACACACATACCCATATTATACATATTACACATACACATATTATACATATGACACACACACATAGTATTGGTAACATAGTACACGCAACACACGCACACACCACCAACACACACACACACACCACACACAACGATCACACCACACACAATGCATCCACATACTAAAATGCGACACACATACATCGTCGTGCGTGTATGTGTTGTGTGTGTTTGTGTGTATGTTTTGAGAAGGTAGGGGGCGGGTGTGATGTGGGAGGAGGAGTGGTTCGGAACTCGAGACATTTAATTTGATTTACTGCACTTCAGTAAGGGATAAAACAACCTTCGTTTAACGTTCACCTGAGAGAAGTTCGCCATACAATATACTTCTTTCTCAGCAATAAAAATGTTCAATGAAAGTGATGCAAAAAATGGGATTTGCCACCTGATTGTATTTCGCTGATGTTCCAAACATAATGCCTCGGTGAATCGCCACGAACTGAAAGCCCACGAGCATGCGTTCAAACTATACAAATCCAATACACATGATTGTGGTGTTCATGGGACCTGTTCGGGTGGACCGAAGTGTAGGGCAAAAATTAATAATTTAATTCTGCATGCAATGCATTGGGTGGGTGGCATTTAGCACCGGTGGGTGGGATTTAAGACCGGTGGTGGATTTAGACGCTGGGTGGGATTTAGACGCGGTGGGTGGGATTAGACCGCGCTGGGTGGGGATTGATTTAGTGTTGGATGACCGGCGTGTGTGAGAATTTAGACCGGTGCGGTGGATTTGGATCGGTATTTAGACACGGTGTGTGGCGACTTTATTGACTCGGTGTGGGATTGATTTAGACCGGGTGGGTGGCGATTTAGACGGGTGGCGTGGGATTTAGACGTGTGTGGTGGCGTTTAGCACCGGTGGGTGGGATTCTAGGCACGGTGTGTGTGGATTTAGACCGGCTGGGTATGGGATTTAGACGGTGGGTGGGATTTAGCAGCGTGTGTGGGGATTTAGACCGTGTGCTGGCGATTTTAGACGCGGATTGTGTGGGATTTAGCACCGCGTGGGGTGGGATTTAGACCGGTGTGCCGAAAAGAAAGGGAGGCGGGTTGTTCTTTATAATCCAGTACGTAATAATAGACAAAACTCAAGCTCGCCTCCAACACCGACAGGGGAGACGTTCGGATGGAAACTGCCCTTTTCCACGAACTTGACGGCTTCGAAATGAAATGGAGATAAAGCATTATGCCCTTTGTCTCCATTTATCTGCTTAATGACTTGAGGGCGTGCTTCTTTTGTTCACGATAAACAACACCACACACACACACACCACACACACACCATTCTCCATGACTCGAAATGGATATCAATCTGTTTCTTATTAACCCCAGGCAGGAGGTGCAGGGGTGGGTGGGACTAATTGGGAATCATGCTCCATCCTGCGTGTCTGCAAGTCAAACTTGAAGTGTGTGTGTGTGTGTGGTGTGTTTGTGTGTGCTGGTGTGTGTGTGTGATGTGTGTGTGTTGTGTGTGTGTTTTGTAGGTGGCCTTTCTTGTCTAGGGTGTAACTATTCGTCTGGCTGTATGAATGTTTAATACGCTGTTACTTCCCTGTAGGTGCGACTTTGCGTTCAAGAACACTCATCAGGAAATTATTCCTTCGCAAAAAAAATAAATTTGGAAGTTGGAAGCGTTCTTTTTATCAGGTTGATTTACAAACATTGCTTGGTGTGATTCTTCCTGAAATGAATGGTGTCATCATGAAAGAAGTTTTCTATCATGTTACTAGTTGGCAAAATGATGGAGACAGCAAGTTGAAAGCTTTAAGGTGAACTCTCACACTCTCAATGTGGGTTTGAAATCATAAATATTCCTGCCTTTGGAGTGGACATTAAGCTGGTCTCCTGCCTGCTGGTATTAACTTGCTGTACGGTTAAAAATTCCACTCTACCTTCCCAAAAGAATAAGCCATTGTGTGCCGAGCACCCTCGCCCAATGTCAAAATTTCTGCCGATTGAGGAGATGCTTCTGTGGTAATTCCACATGGAGTAAGCGGAACTCTGCGATGAAAATGCGGGCTCTCTTTACACCAACGTTGACATCGACTTGATAAGATTGCATCGATGTCTGTTCTGTCTGTTCTTCGCGTTTTTTCACAACGACCGCTGGACCAACAACCACCAAAATTTAGCACAATAGAAAAGTCCAGCCCCGGGGGTTGTCCGAGTGTACTTTCATTGCCACAACCTCAGCTCTTAAAGACAATGAAGAACCATCCATCCATCCATTGGAACCCATACTCTGCTGCAGAGCATTGGGCCGCCTAAGCCAGTCTCCTTGCGCTATTGGCACAATCCTGGCATGGGTGCCACTCGACGCAGGACACGAAGAACCAACATAAGACTTCTTTCTTATACAGCTTGGGAGATTAAATACATTGCTTGAGAGAAGACATTTTCTACATACTAGGAAGATAAGACCCCCTGAATACACCAAATAACCAAGGACCTTAAGACAATTGAATTCGCAAATGCAATTAAGAGACTTTTTTAAAACCCAAAGACCCTTTGGAACCCCAAAAACGGTTAAGATCCCAAGACTCTTGAAGACCCAAAGACTATTAAGACCCTTAAGTCCTTTGAAGACCCTTTCGACGCCTTAGAGCTGGAAGATCCTCGAAGACCCGTTACACCCCAATCACCTGGAAACCCTTAAGACTCAAAGTCATTCAGCCCAAGGCCCTGAACTACAGACCTATTCATCTTGCTTCCAAATCATCTGCAAGGTCATGGAACTCCATCATCACACTTGATATGAAATCCTTCCTTTTCGTCCACTCAACGTCATCTCAGACATCAATTTTGGTTTAAGATCAGGTTCACTCCACCCTTGGACATGCTGCTTCCACTCGCCCAACAATGGATGGAGACCCTCAATTGCAGAATGAGATACAAGGCCGTCTTTGCTGGACATATTCTATGCTTTTGATAGTCTGCCATCCTCCTTACTCTTCAGACTCTCGCCTGTAGCAATCAAAGGGCAAACCTCACACATGGCTTATGATTCCTTGTACTCTCGTAGTCAACGTATGGCTCTCAACGGAATCTTTTAATTTTTCCACTCCGTGTCTAAGGCTGGAGTGCCCAAGCAGTTGCTCTGGCCCCTACGTCATATTTTCCTGATCTTCATAATGCATTCTTCTTTAACTATTGGAAATCCTCCTTTTTCTATTTGCTGATGACTCCACCCTCTGCCGATGGAACATCCCTACATTCCTGTCAGACAGGCAGGCTGCCAGCCCCCTTCCCTCTCTGACAGGCCTTGACAAAATCACAAGATCGTCAAAGCACTTGCGAATATGTCTTTTAATCCTGACAAATCTCCACAGTTTTCTCACGATCTTTCGTCAAAGGATCATCTGGCAAACCCTCCTGGCGACTTTCTTAAACTTCTTCTTGATTAAGCTTCAGTCATTCAAACTCCTGGGTCTCACTATAAAGCCATGAGCTTTCTTGAGCAAACCCACATTTCAAAGTTGGCCCAAAAGCCAGCCACAAAATGCGCCACCTCCGTCGTACAAAGACCTTCCTTTAGCACACCTGAAATCCCTATACACCGACAAGGCTTTTCATCTGGTCGCTTGATTGGAAGTACTGAGGTCCCTTCTGGGCTGGCATCCACTGCCTCAACATATTGTCAGCCTTGGACGCCGTGGAACCAAGGCCATTTAAGATTATTGGAATCTTCCGCGATGAAGCCGAGTCTATGCGGCCTATCGAACTTCGCATCGCAGACAGGTACAGTGGTCTCTCTGTCTTCTCTCACCTTCCTTTCTGGTCTTGTACCTCTCTTCTTTCTGGGCATTGTCCCCCTCACCCACAGGTTTCTACGGGGCACAACGGTCCATCATCAACCCCTTCTGGTGAACTCCAAAATCCAGAATCACTGCTCACCTCCACTCATTTGTTCTTCTTTTCCACACCTGGTGGCAACCAACTTCCCACATTCGCTTCAATTTCATGCTCCTTCAGGTCTTCAAGACAAATTGGTTTCACACCATTTTAAATCGACCCCATCCAAAAACCATGATTCTTCGGCCCTCGTTAACCTTTCACCCCAATCCATCTCCTAATTTCTCATTCTCCGAGAGTTTTCCTTCTGTATCCATGTTGTCCCGCCCATGTATCCTTTCCCGCCCCTCATTTCCTCCACACCCATTAATCTGTCCAAGTCTCTGCTCTAAATTGACCTTCAACTCTTGGGTGTTGCGTGTTTTTTGCCCCCCTTCTCACTGTTCATTTTTTTCTGTTGGTGTCCTGATTGTTCAACATACTAATACTAGCTTTTCCAGAAGCCATCGACTATGTGTACAAAAAACAAAACTTTATTTAATTCACTAAAAATTTACCAACCTAAAAAAGAACCAGGCAAAAAAGTCCACAACATCTCTGTTGTCAAGTAAAGTGACTCGCACGAGGAATATCCTCCTGGAGAAGATGAAGAGGCTCAGTCAACATGAGTACAACTCAAAAGCAACCGGTATATTATTTCGATCACTTTCGTCCATTTTTGTATTGTAGACATTTGACAACCGCTACAACAATGGCTCAGGACACGACATGGCAAGCGTTCAGGTATCAACTCAACGAAGGTTGTCACGCATTTCCATCGAAACCACTGTCTCTGAGCCTGTCGAGTTCTGGCTTAGATTCCCATCAGATGTCAGGAGAGAGCACGACCGTCAGGGGATACCACTCACTTGATCGGGAGCATGATCAAAAACCTGACAATAAATTCAATGTGTGCAAGTTATTGACAGCCTTTAAGATAAACACCGGATATGGCCCAAAGACATTTCCCCATAATTAAGTTTTAATTCTATACGTTTGTGTGGACTGTAGTGTATGTGTTCTGTGTGTGTGGTGTCCAGACAATGTGTGAAATTCCACCTGCCAAAGTGTCGCGAAGCAGCAGTTTGTATGTCCTCTCTTTACCTAATCCCTTTCTCAAATTACGTGTTTGGCATTGATGCTGATAATTTGCATTTATCAGCCTGATTTTACTGCGTTTCGTAACAGGGGTGATTGGCTGGCATGGATGAAGCGACGGAGGAAGATGAGCAGTGTGGACCTTGACTATCATTAACTGCCATCATTAGTTCCACACGGGTGGAATGCGAGAAGGACACCAAGCAGCGCAGACGTCTCTTTTCCCAAGTCGATGAACGCTTTGACTCATGAATTCTTGTTCCAAAAGGAACGCCACTCGGCTGACATAGTAAACTGTGTTGGCTGAGCATATCCCTGGGGTCTGGACTGGCAATTAATTAATTAATAAAAATTCAAAATGTTATTTGCAATTCAACATCTCACTTCATATACAATAAAAAGTTCAGGTGGAGGTGACAGGATAGCTCACAGGTGTAGTGGTACTCGCCTTGAGCTCGTCTTATCTGGGTTCAATTAACTGACGCCGTGCACTGATAGCCATGATAAGCTGAACCGTGCACGGTGGTTTACAGGCAGGGTGTTGCCATCGCAGTAATATTACTCCGTTCCATGTATGACTTTAAACCGGCTGTTCCATCTTGATACATTTTGCTTTGTGGAGGCTAAAGTGTTCCCCCCCCCCCTTTCACCATCCTGCACCCCTCCCTAATGCCCCCTCCGTTCTCGTTTCCCTAAACAGTGTGGAACCCAACACATCCGAGGTCTCCGCTCCAACACATGGACAGATCTTCTCAATTCCAGGTCACTGCTGATAAACTGGACATATTCTGTTAACAGAATTCCTTCCTCCCATCAAGGACTCCATGACTCCTTAGGTCTACTCCTCAGCTATTGTTCTTCCAATTTCGATAGGGCCCGAACCATGCATCGGAGCACCGGAGTTTGCACTTTACATCAACAACTCAATTGCTCAACAGCCCTTGTTACTGATGTGACACACCACAACCCCAGGAATACCTTTGCTGCAAAACTCCCCCTCTGCTCCACTCTTGTTTCATCGTGTGTTGGGTCGATCCCTTTCTAAAGTGATTGGACTGCATCTACATTCTCTCTCTTTCAAACAAGATGAACAAACATTTTAACAACATAATCCAAGCTCTCTTCTCTCAACATATGTGGTGATTTCAATTGTCCATGCAAATTGGCTGGGTAGGTACTCTCTCACTAGCCACGGCACCAGCAAAGGAGTGTGACTCCATGTTCACTGACTTCAATCTGTTGAACTTTCCTACCCGGATTTCTCGATTACAAATCCCTTCCCTTCTGGACTTGTGATAATAAACTTTCCTGCAAAATGTCTCCTCCTTTCCTACACTGCCAATTGGTTCCATCTCATCATGTGCTTATGTTAGTCACATCTCTCTGGATATTCTCAGATGATCGGCCTCAATTGCCGGTGAGTCTGGCCAAAGTTCACTGTCAGATTGGCAGGGGACATGCAAGCAGCCAATGCCGTTTCACAACTGATCTCCTTTCTCTCCTGCTAGGATTCAGCCAGGTCACGTCCAACTTCGCATGTTCTCCTACTCTCGCCAATCATGGACGTAGGCCCCCAAGTGCCAGACATGAGGACTCAGGGCTTCGAATCTAGACATATTTCATGCTTTTGAAAACAGCCTGGACATTCCGCTTTGCTCTCTAAACCTCCCTGTCGATGGCATCCCAAGGCCAACTCACTCTTGGGTTTACTGACTTCCTCTAACCTCATAGCAATGTGAGGCTCTCAAAATGTTCTGG
>CM068959.1:110547639-110579870 GCA_035128595.1 Eptatretus atami
AAGCGTGGCGTAGAATGTGTCCTTCACGGTGAGGTCACTCGCCTCAGTCGGAGCATATACAGTGACCAGGGAAATGACATCCAAGGAGTGACGAATCCTTAGTCTCATAATACGCTCGTTGAGCGGTGTTACCTCAATTATCATTGGAGCAGCGGGATTTGGACACAGCGCTAAGCAACTCCTTGGAATGGTAACCATCAGAGCGACCAGACAAATAAATAGAGGTAATCACCACCCATGATTTCGCCACAATCCGGCTTCCGAACCTCAGAGAGTGCTGCAATACCAATGTCCAAAGCTTGAGCTCAGATGATAACAGAGACAGGTGATCATCCTCTCTTTGGGATAGGGAATCCAGGCACCCACCCGAAGGAACTGCCTCAGGTTAATCCATAGGGAGACGCCGTCTGGTGACGACACTCAGCACCTCCCGCACACACTATCGCAATCTGACCCAGGGATGTTACCCCGTGGTTTCCCTCCTACCATTAAAGATGGGGGTCCCGAAGGCTTTGCCCCAATCCAGTCATCCGGTGAGCTGCCCTGCGAAGGGAAGCTGCACAGAAGGTACTCCCACGGAGTGGGTTTTCACATTTTTTTTGTGCTTTTCGTATGTTTTGTGGAATGAAGGGTTTTACGGTGGCTGGAGTGCAAATCTTGCCACCAACCTCCTAATGAGAAGTAACCTAACTGCAGGTGGACGTCCATAAACACAGTTGGGCACTAGATATGGATGGCCGTTGGCTCACAAGGAGCTCCTCCGCCCTTTGACAGGTTTTGTTTTTAATCCTGCTTGGTGTCCATATCCAAACACCCTCCTCACCAATAAACTTTGTGGGGGAGACGGCTTAGTCGCCGACAACCCGACCATGGAACAGGTGAGTACAGGTTTACATGGTACCTGTAGCAAGTCGCAGATCTAATCTGACCTGACCTGACAAAAGGTTCAGCATGACCCCAATTAATGTACAGGGGTGTTTTTATCTTTGCCGGTGGTCTTGAGGGCATGAGGGTGGGGGCACAAATTAATTATTGACAAAAATGTGTATCGTGTATCTCCGCCTCCAGGTGGGGGTGGGTATTACAAGTCTCCACCATTTGCAGTGCAGCATTCCTATCCCCACGTTTTCCAGTGCAAGGAGGTATTTTGAATTATAAGCAGTAGGTATGTTTTTGTTTCATGCACACAACTTCATGGGGTTTTTTTTTGCAGACACAGAGCTGTCAGTTGCCTATCCAGCACCCAAATAAAGGTATGCATCAGAAGAACGTGTTGCATGTATTGAACAAGATCGCCCCGTAGGACAAGTACTCTGCTCGTGGATAGTAATTTTGGTGAGTTTGCGTGTTAGATACTACAAGTTGTCTTTCATCAAACAAACGACTTTTATCAGGTGTGTCGATTTAGGGTCACCTTTGGGATTTGGCAAAATGGCAGAATTGAATTACCCATCCCCACCCGCCTTTCTCTCATTTGTGCAAGACCTTTTCCTACCCAATCTATCCGCAGGTACAGCCAACGATGCCCAGCCCTCTCTGGCTAGACCCCTAGTGAGCTGTGCCATCAGTTAACCAGATTCAATCCGTGGGCCACCTGGGATCTCTTTTTCTCTCCTTCCTTATCCTCCCCTTTTCTTTTGATCCTCAAATTTCTTTTCATAATCAAGATTTGAGATTTATAAGCAACGATAATTTAGTGATTGGAGACTAAATTGTGATTAAACATCTTAAACACTTCTCGCTAGCACAAAGTGCAGACATTCTCAAAGGATGCTTGAGTGATTGTCAAAGTGTAAAGTAGGCACTATAATCAGGAAAAGGATTTTTATTATCCTTTTTCATAATGGGATCAAAGGTTCATCCTTTCGTGTGTTGAATCAAAGAAAAAAGAAAGAAATAAATTTGCTTGTAGATATTAAAATTTTCCATCTTCTTTTCGTCGTCCTTCATATGCATTGGCATCATATTGGACAAACCCTGAGGCAAGGCAGGAGAGCTCAAACTCCTTATTTATGTTGAGAGCTCATGACCCTCAACCCATCCCATTAAATCCATGCTTTTTTGTTCCAGACAATGAATCATCACCGGTTGAATTACATGACAGACGAAGGGCCCTACACATCCCCATTCATATGGCCATCTAAATATTAGATAGCGCATCCAATAAGAGACATGGGAAGTCAACTTAGAAAAGAAAGGAAAGGAAAAGAAAATGGAGGTAAGAAGAATTAACGTATGGAAATGTAGGGTTCATGGTGAGGTAGGTGGCACATGCACGATTAATAAATGGTATCTCGGCCCCCAAATCCTGTACTTTTTGAACCCTTCTTCCGCTCTTCCTCACCGAGTCGCAATGAAAGTCACCAAAGTCGTCCTGAATCCAAAAAAGTTCTCAAAAACTGTTTTCGTCTGTTTATGAATGCGCAAGCTACATATTGTGATATATAACAAGGATGTAGTATTTGATGGAATCATCAAGCCAAAATCCCTTTGCTGCTTTCATAAGCTGTCAGAAGTGAAAACAACACCTGGTGAAGGTTCTTTTTGGACAATGACAATGTTATTGTGCACCTACAGAGAATAAGAACATATCAACAGAGAAAGTAAACAGAACGGTGAAAGTTGATGTGATGGCTTTGTGTTGAGGACGCTTCACTGGCATCTTGGAAGCTGTGTATGCAGATCCAGTGGAATGGAGCCGTATTAGGAATTACAAGCTTTGGATAACACTTATTTCGTTCTCAGATTGAAAGCAAAAACCCAGTTGGCTCAATAAATTTATGAGATGCGAAAATCAAAGATTTTTTAAAGTATATTGGTTGGTCGATTTTGTCATTCTGTCTGTTTGTTTGTTTGTCTGTTTATCGCCTCCGGGTCACAATTCGAAACCGATCGTCATGAAACTTGACCAATTGTAGAGATAGTCTCAACTGAGAAGCCTATTGATTTTGAGGTCAAAGGTCATCTTAAGGTCCGATTTCTAAAATCGTCATTTTTTCATCCGATTGACTTGAAATTTGAACAAGATTTGTATATTGCGTGACTGAATTAGGAAAACAACTATTTTTTTTAGGTCAAAAGGTCAACTCAAGGTCAAACTTCTAAAATCATCAATTTTTATCTGAAAAATCGTCAATTTGCATCCAATTGACTTGATAATTAAACAACAATTTCATCGTACATATTTCCATACATTTCATGCCCCCCCCCCTCATATTTCCGCAGGACGCTCAAGTCCACCAGCAACTCTCTTCTGGTAAAACTACCAAAATCACGAATTACTGTTCACCTTCTCTCTTTTTTCCCCGCCTTTGGAATAAACTCCCACACTCTCTTCAATCCATTCTTCCCTCCAGGTCTTCAAAACAGCTGGTCACCACCATCTCTTATCTTCCCCCATCCAAAACCTCGATCTTTTCTACACCCCCGTTAATCCACCCCAAACCCACCTCCTTCAAATTCCCTGCTTTCCTTCCTGAAAGTCCCTGTCGTGTAAGGACCTGAAAGTCCCTGTAATGTCCATCTTGTTTACCCCGTGTTCCCCACCCCATCCTCTCCCTTCCACAGATCTCCTAATGTCTCTGTTCCCCACTTTTGTCCTTCTCTCTCCCGCCCTCTTGTCTGATGCCCCCTTGCTGTGCATTGTGTGTTAGCCCTCATACGAGCCTCGACAATGTATACAAAAAATATGTATAAAAAAAAAATCGCCGACAGGTCACAATTTTAAACCATTTTTCCGAAACTTCACCACGTGGTAGAGTTTGTCATAAGCAAGAAGCCTGTTGTTTTTGAGGTCAAAAGGTCAACATAGGCCAAAGGTCAACAATCTTGTCCATTTTTCTAGAATTGTCAATTTTAATCCGATTTACCAGAAATTTGAACAGGATTTGCATATTTGTTCATTCAATTCAACCACCAATTATTTTTGAGTTCAACTTGGGCCACAGGCCAACATCGGCCAAAGGTGAACACTGTCAAATTCCTAAAATTGTCAATTTTCATCTGATTGACTTGAAATTTGAAGAGGAGTTGCATATTTGGTCATTTAATTCAACCACCAATTATTTTTGAGGTCAACTTTGTTTATGGATTTTGCAAGTATCGTGCTCCGCATGACGTCTGTCTTGTTTTAAGTATTCGGATGCAGCTTGTGGCTGCTTGGTTACATCACTTTCTGGAAGCACAGCTGTACCCACTGATGCAATTCCCCCTGTTCTCATCACACTGGTACTTTTTTTTTCCAACCTCAGAAGGATGACAGGCTGTGTCAACCCACCTGGTGATAATTCAGCAGGACAACAGGGGCTTGAACTCAAGACCCTAATATCTTAAGCCAGCTACCTCAACCATTAAGCCAACACCAGGCGAGCTCAATAATGATCTTCAGGGAGTAAAGTAATCTGTGGGCTCCCCTTGTCTGGTCTGTATGTGGCACCAGTCATTGTTTTGTGGGTGGCTCTTTTATGCTATCATGGCAACTTGTGATGGACACTCCTTGTGAAAAGGCAATACCATCGAAAATCCCCCTCAAAGCTTTTAATGCAGGTGTGCATTCGAACACAGAAATAAATCCTAATAACTCCATGAAAGGAGATTTGAAAAATTATAAGTAAGCCTTTGCACATCATCCATTTGTTTTTTCAGATAACGATGTACTTATTGATCGTAAAGCCTAAAAGGTGTCGATTTGCTTTTGTCACTTTTGGACAGGAAAACCTGAATTTTTTGTAAAAGAATGTATCCATCCATCCATTTGTGTACAACAGTTGGTTGCATCATTGCTGGGAGCTTGGCTGTGCCGTGCACACCTTCAGGTCAGGGCAACAACTTGTAATTCCGTCAGGGTGCCTCGTCTACTCTTCGTTGAAACACTCCCACCATAAGATCTTAAAGAGCGAAATCCTCTTCAAACAAAAAATAAATCTCCTTGTTGAACGAGAGCCTTGTTGGCAGGGCAGCCATACTGATGAGGCTCTAGTCTGACATTGCAACTGCTCAGTGGTCTTCATCCAGGACAGTGCAGGCGTCCTGTGCAGGTATCCCCCCAAGATGAGGGGGTCATCACGTGATTGTAATATGCAGATGTTGAAAACTAACCTGATTTTGAGGATACTTAACAGCTTGCAAATGATGTCTGCCTGCAGAGAACTCGATGAAGATTCATTTGTTGGTCGAAACGTTGAACTATGCCCGCTGATCAGCGATACAGTATACCGTACACTAATTAGTGGTTCCTCAATGCTGGACAGGTCCCCAAATCAACATCACATCCGATGAACGGCACAGCAGTCTGCCCGCAAAACACCACTATGAGAGTTTATTGCTTGGTTGAGAATTGAACCCAGACTAAACCGATCATTGTCACGTACTACCTCTGTATCATCCTGTCACACAAGAAATGTGTTATAAATCATCATTGTTATCACACACATTTCTGATTTTTTTTTTCCTGTCTATTTGAGGCTTCTCCAGGTGAATCATCCCTATAACCTAGGAATCACACTCAAACAGGTGTTGTTTTATGAGTGGTAAGCCTTCAACAAAGGAGGAGTGGAGAATTAATTACCTCTGCCACTGAAGGTGGGTCGAGGTTATGGTTTCACCACTGTCTGTTTGTCTGTGAGCAGGATATCTCAAAAAATTGTGGACGGCTTTGGACGGAACTTCATGGACAGGTTGAGTGTGTGACAAGGACGAATTGATTAGATTTTGGTCAAAATCTGCATCCGGATCTGAGAATTTTAAAAGTTATTCTTCACCATCAAAAGATAGGGCCAACAACGATATATTGTTGTGGGCCGGGGTTCAGCGGCGATAAACAACCACTAGGTGAAGCAGTAGAGTCATCTCCCACTGAACACCCGGAATTTAGGTCGTGACTCTCGGACAACTCCAAAGGTCACGGGGCCCTTAGCGGACCGTGGTCGCCAATACTTCGACGGCGTGGGGTATGGTTAATTGCCTAATTTAAATATACCTAAGTACCCACGTTGTCCAACTACCGGGGAAAACCACACCCTCGACCGACTTTGTCCGAACCGAGTCGCTATCACCAGACCTCGGATCCGGCATAACCAAGCAGAAGCTACCAAAGCCGCGCCGGACCAAATGAACAATTTACCGGCCCGGACTGCCTTACTATTTCTCAATACGCACCATGCTAGGCCAATGAAGAAAACACGAACAACGTCGGGGAGGGAGACACAGAGCAGAGTTATCCGAATATGCAGGCCATTTACAGTGAGCGAGAAGCACTTAACAATTCTACTTAACAGACTGACACCAACACACACACACACACACACACCACACACACACAACAACACACACACACACACACAAGCACACACACAACACACACACACACGCAACGCACGCACGCACGCACACGCCCAAAGAAATGATGATCGTGGCCTGTATTTGCACCTGTCCGCCTCGTGCGGCCTGCTCGAGCTTGTCCGGTAGCGGGACTCGGACCCGCCGCCAACAATGCAGCACCAAGCACCAAGGACCAAGATCAATGCCATGGACGCCAGCCAGCACAGGAACAGACCAGATGACAACGCCAGCAGACAAGGCAAGGCTTCCTCTCTTTGCTTCGACGAGGTGAACTTTTCTTGCTTTTGACGAGGCGAACCTTTCTTGCTTTTTTTCCACCGCTCGCCACTTCGTCTTATCCTCCCCCTCCCCCACGGGTCGAGGGCACCGCTCTGAAGGACTCGCCTCCGGATTGGACGAGGGGTTGTCGGGCGACTCGTGGCCGCCCTTCATTGGTCGGGCCGAACATCCATCGGCTGGGCGGGGCCGCCCCTGAGGTGGTCAGCCCCCCTGATTGGCTGGGGCACGCGTGCGATGCTCGCCCTTTGCTCATTGGCTGGAGGAAACGCTCTATGCCCCTCCTTGGGGCGGAGCCTCGATCCGAAGCGACGGAGGTCCTCAGCCCTCAGCCAAAAACACGTGGGCAATGGCGACCGGGTTGAGTGCGGGTCGGCCTCGCTGTTGTTGTAGATGTAATAAAAACCTAACTAAAAAATAACTCGTAGCGCACACACGAAATTCCCATTAGATCATAGGGGATGGATTCTACTATAACGGAGACAATATTATCGAAATAAACTGACCCCTACGGGGACTCTGGCTGTTTGTGTGCAAAAGGCTTCCAGATTCGTAACAATATAGCACGATATCTCAAAACGTTATGGACGAATTCGGACAAAACTTGGTGGACAGGTTGGGTGTATGAAAAGGATAAATCGTTTGATTTTGGTGAAGATCCGAATCCGGATTTTTAGCAATCGAGGTAGCGGTCTGTTGCCTTATACACCACCCAAATAATATTGTGGCATTCTCTCAAGCAGGGCTTAAACCCAGGCCATATATATATATATATATATATATATATATATATATATATATATAATCTATATTACAAACTCTCATCTTGTATATATGTATGTATGTATGTTCCCGAAATACAGCCAAACGGTACACGATAGCGCAAAAGCTTTAGGGCCACCTTACTCACCATTCTCCTGCGGTGTGCAGTATCATGTTTCGTTCAAATCAGGCAACACATTTTTTTTTTTAAATCAATTCCCGATTCAGTCAAGTACTCTTTGGGAGTATTTGATCAATGCAAACAACCTCAGCGGTATAGTTTGCTGGAGCTATCTTTTTTTTTTTCTTGAAATGATTTTTTTTATCAACCCTGTCAAACGGGAAAACGTCCAACTGGTTCACGGGTCGTCTTGTGAACATTAAATTTGAGTTTCTCACGTCACTCAGTTACCTGATGGATACATCCAACGACAGCGACATTGCCATGAAAATTCACCATCTCACAGAGACGTACGACGATATCATCACCATTCATTGTCTTCGTCGACACATCAAAATGTATGAGGAAACCACTAGGAAGGAAACGGAGGACTGGAAGGCATATGAAATCCTTCAATATGTTGTGAAGTGGGAATTTGAGGAATCTTTCCCAAACCTCATCATACCGTGTACATTTCTCACCATGTGTGTGAGTGTTGCAGCATGTGAGAGGAGCTTCTCCAAACTGAAACTGATAAAGACCGACCTCAGATCCACAATGAGCCAATCTAGGTTCAGTAATCTAGCCATCCTTTCCATTGAGTGTGAACTAGCTGAGTCAATTGACTTTGAAGCTGTGATAGACAAGTTTCCTTCACTGCAGGCCAAGAAGATATGAACCACACAGTCACAACAACAAATGAATGCTTAGTAGGCCAATGACGATTGAGAAAAGCGGAAAACAAATGTGTAACTGTTTACTTGCAAATGTACTGTATTTAATTTGATTTGTAATAAAGTTATTAGCCCCCGTTGGACTTAGCCCGAAACAGGGGCTTATGGATTTGGTCTCGAATTTTGTGTCCATGCATCGTCTGGGTCTCCGCAACCATATCTCCGACATGTACGGACCAATTTTATTAGTACTTGGCAAAAAAAACCCACAAGATGGAATACAAATGTACGTCATTTCTTTTTTGACTTCAGATCCAAGAAGACTGACTGGCGGCCATTTTAGTTATTTTTAAAAAAAACCCGATGTTGAATACGTCCTCAACCATTTCTCGGACATGCATTTACAAACATTCCTGGTGTTGGCTTAATGGTCAGGGTGGTAGGCTTGGGATCCCAGGGTTCTGAGTTCAAATCCTTCTCAGCTGTTGAATTAGTACCAGTTTGGGTTGACTCAGTCTGTTCATCCTTCTGAGGTTGGCAAAATGAGTACCAACTTGCTGGGATGATTGAGCCATTTGAGTATCTTGTATCAGCGTGGTGACCTGTCCAGGATTGTGCCCAATAGCCCAAGATTGCTTAGTCAGCACCAACACTGCACAGAGTATGGTCCCAATGGATTGATGGATTTACTGATGTTGTTCAAATTTGGCACACAAATAAAGAATGATGGCTTACATATTCATGTCTGTTTTTTTTCGAGATCAATCCAAGATGGCCAACTGGCAGCCATTTTCTTACTTAAATGTGTCCCCAACCATTTCTCAGACATGCATTGTCTGATTTTGTTCAAATTTGGCACAAGCACAGTACATGATAGCATACATGTGCATCTCGCTCTATTTTGCAATCTGATCAAAGATGGCCAACTGGTAGACCGGTGGCCATTTTAGTTGTACATAAATATGGGCTATCCTTTTAACTCCGAACAACAAAATTACTAAAACAATGGGGGCTATAAAGTTTTGTCTTTTTTGCTTGCTTCATTAGACTTTGTGTGTTTAATTCAGCATGTGAGTTATGATAGAGGCGGCAATATGACATCTCGCCCCGAGCGGAATTTTTCTTCGATACGCCACTGAGGTGGGGGGAGAATTGAAGACTTGAAGTCACATTTTACATTGTGCGGATGTTTCGCAGGTCCTTACTAGTATAGATTATTGTAGCAGTAGTACATAGTTTGCAAATACCATTCATATAACAGTAATACCTAACTTTGGAATACCATTAATGTAATGGGAGTACTCTGCTGTAAAGTGGGTGACAAGTTGGATCTCATAAAACAATTGTTTATATATAAAAAAAGAACACTTCAAATGTACTCCCATATTGGTAGGCCTATTTTTGTGATCTCAGTAGTAAGGACGACTTAAGGATGAGAAATTAATATCTCAGAAGTTATGGGTTCAAATCTGGTTGAAGGCAACGATTAAATATTTGCCGTTCCAACATCCGCAAGATAAGCTTTTCTCAAGAGAATTACCATTTGCAATTGGAATGTCAATAAAAACCCACAGCTGTCTCACTTCTGACTTGTTGAGTAATCAAATCCTTTCTTATTTGAAAAAAGAAACAAGCGGACAATATTCTGTGCAATTCTCCATGAGCACCAAACTGGAGATGCCAAATTCTGATTACGAGCACAAAGCAAAAAGACCTCGCATGTAATTTTCGATACAAGACCCCCGACTTACCTTTGCTGTGCTGCACCAGCAAATTATTTTGGGAAACTTTGACATTTTGTAACAGAATGAGAGAGTGTTAATAATTACCTGTAAACAGCTTATTTAATTGCTGTCGGTCTGTACTTGGAGTGAGGCAGCTTTAGATAAACTTAAAATAGAGGCAGGATAGGGTTCGAGGGTGGGGAGAGGATTAGAGGCAATAGGAGTAGAGGGGGTAAATGGAGGGTGGATTGTGACGTGTGGGGGTTCTGTGTTTTGGTTGATGGCTTTTTTCTCTGCTGTCCAGCCTGAAAACATGTCGTCTATAAAAGTATAAAATCGATTGATTTAAAAAATTTCAAACAGAACCATTACCTGAGGTTGGCCGTTAATGTCAAAAATTGCCGTTACTGCTGCCTGACAACCAAAAAAAACAACATACGGTTTAAGAGTATCCACTTTGGATAAAGGACTAGCACCTTGAAATTGGAAACATTTTTTGCTCTAATGCTTTCTTAGTGAATGGATGGAATTATCCTGACCGTGAGGGGTCTGTGTATTGTTTATTGTGAAACTGTATTTCATCTTTATTAAGTTGCACTCATTCAGTAAAATAAATCTTGTCCTTGATGCAGGATTTAACATAACATTAGTGCTCTGCCAACGTTAGCCAGTTCGAGAGAGATGTTATGGAAAGTGTGTTGTGCAAAAATCCCAGAAAAATTATTGTCAACACAAGCAGTGGTGTGTACATATATATACATACATATATATATATATATACGTATATACATACATATATATATATATATATATATATATATACATACATATATATATATATATATATATATATATTGCATAAGATTGGGGCAGTTGGGATTACACATCTATATATTTGGATATATACCTATGTGTGTATGTATGTATATATGTATGTATGTATATATATATATGTATGTATATATGTATGTTCCTGAAATACAGCCAAAACGGTACACGATAGCACAAAAATTTTCAGCCCACCTTACTCACCATTCTCCTGCGGTGTGCAGTATCAAGTTTCGTTCAAATCGGGCAACGAAAAAAATTATTAAAAAATCAATTGCCGATTCAGTCAAGTACTCTTCGGGAGAATTTGATCAATGCAAACAACCTCAGCGGTATAGTTCGCTGGAGCTATCTTCTTTTTTTTTTCTTGAAATGATTTTTTTTATCAACCGCTGTCACAACGGGAACCCAACGGGTTCACGGGTCATCGTTTTTTTTTGTTTTTAAAAGAAGGCGCTTCCAACCAAAAGTAAAAAACTGGATCAACTCCGCCAATTTTAGCAAAAAAGCGAGAGCAGACCCGTTCTCGGGCAACATTTTGCCGGCTTCTCAATCATTGTGCCTGATGAATGGGTGGTTCATTTACATGTCCAACCACTAGACATGCCTGCTGTCCTGTTGCCCCAGCCACAGCCTCCACTGGATGGACCTCAACCTCAGCCTGTCTGGGTCTGGGCTCAGGCCCGCCTAGGGTACCTACGGGACTTTGTGTCCTCTTTGCACACCTGAACTTTCCGAATGGGGGTGGGGTGGGGGAAGTGTTATGTCTGCAGACTGGCATGTTACATCAGCGCTGTGAGCTAATGGTTGTTCGCACTGTTGCTTTATGACAAAGGTACTGGTTTACGGTGCCCCTCCTGCTTTACGGCACCCCCATCATTTTGCAAGAACCGACGATTAAAAGCCATGAGTTTGATTATACTGACCTACATAATGTGTCCTGTCTCTAACACAACAGGAAGCTTGGCCTGAGTCTTCACGAACTTGCTGGCCAGGTCTGATATTCGACTAATTAGGGCAGGAATTTGGAATTTGGCCATGGTGGCAGCAATAGTTCGCCTACCCTTCACGAAGGACACCATGGGATCTTCAACGTCCACCAAAGAATGCTGGCAGACGGGACGCCTGTTTAACGTCCATCCGAGGGATGGCACGCACTGATGAATCACCCTGCCCGTGAAACACCGGGATGACAGTTTATCGCTGGGTCGGGAATTAAACCCAGGCGAGACAGCTTAGAGGTGAGTGTGCGTACCTCTCAGCTATCCTGTGTTTGCAGAACCCCCGTCTCCCACTAACTCGAGGGTTCATAGAATACCTTATCCCATGCAGTCTTGAGAAAAAGGACATGGGAAGGGTCTTTTCAACTCTTGCCTTGCATTTCCGAGTATATTTATTAGCTTGTTGGTGAACTTTGAATCACAGGTGTGATGGCAACCATGTGAAGCCATTGGGTCAAACAGAAAAGTTTAGAGCTGTTTATGCCCGCTGAGATGGGGTTTTTTTTGTTTAATCACCACCGAGGTTTATTCAGGCATTCACACAATCACAAACCATCTACCAACTCTTCTTGGAGAAACTAACGATTTAAAAATTACATTTGAGACAAAAAATGCACTAAAGTCGAAACAGTCAGATCTTTTTGGACAAAGTTAGCTCAGGCATTGCATCGCTGGGCACTGTCCTTTTGTCTGAATGTCAATGTTCCCCCCGCCCTGAGAGCGAGCGGAAAATTTGATTGGTCGAGATGGAGTACAACTTTGCCAAAGTACTGCTAAACTGAAGATTTTGGAAGTACAAACAAGGCGAGTTGTGTTATGCAGTGTTCGATGCATCTATCTATAATTCCAGCAATCTCTGTGTGTGACCGCTGTTGTTTCTCGACAACCACTGGTCCGATCTAATTGAAACTTGCCAGGTATATTGCTGGGGACCTGAGGATGTGCCTTTTCAAGGTTTGATATTAATCGGCAAAGTGGTTCCCAAGTTATGGCCATTTATTTACCAAACCAATGACAGGACACGGTGCTATGACGTCACAATTGACGTCAAAAATTCTCTTTTTTTTTTTCTTTTTTTTGTAAAGGGCACGCGAGAGCGAAAGAACGGCCTGTGTGGTTGTTTCTGGCACGCGGTTTGAAAGTTATTTTTATTTTATTTTATTTTTTTGCACGTACGTCGTACGGCCACGCACGTACGGGCACGCACTAGTATTTATAATTCAATTTACATTAAAAAGGTTTAAAAGCTGAAGAAAAAGAACAAACAACATTGTTAAATCAGAAGTTTACCGCTGTTGATGCATTTTGGAAACGCTGTCTTTTACACCATCGTATTTAACACGTTAAATTAGTTATCCGTGCCTTATCTGTGTCCTTTACGACGTCCTTAAAAACAATAAATTTCCTCTTTGAAATGATTTAATATTTTTTTTTGGACTGCCAGACAGACATACGTAGATCGTGACGGATGCTTGATATAATTGCTTCACCCCATTGTGCGCACACGGGAGAAGACGCTGTCCAATATTTCCAAATTCAGAGCTAAAGTACTGCTCGACTGCAGGCTTTTTGGAAATGCAAACGAGCCGATTCATCTTCACAGTGTTCAAAAAATGTAAAATTCCATTGGAAAAAAACAAACTAGTTCCTGCACGAGAGAGAGAAGAGAGAGAGAGAGAGAGAGAGAGAGAGAGAGAGAGGAGAGAGAGAGAGAGGAAGAGAGAGAGAGAGAGAGAGAGAGAAGAGAGAGAGAAGAGAGAGAGAGAGAGAGAGAGAGAGAGAGAGAGAGAGAGAGAGAGAGAGAGAGAGAGAGAGAGAAGAGGAGAGACAGAGAGAGAGAGAGAGGAAGGAGAGGAGAGAGAGAGAGAGAGAAGAGAGAGAGAGAGAGAGAGAGAGAGAGGAGAGAGAGGAGAGAGAGAGAGAGAGAGGAGAGAGAGAGAGAGAGAGGAGAGAAGAGAGAGAGAGAGAGAGAGAGAGGGGAGAGGAGAGGAGAGAGAGAGGAGAGGAGAAGAGAGAGAGAGAGAGAGAGAGAGAGAGAGAGAGGAGAGAGAAAGAGAGAGAGAAGAGAAGAGAGAGACAGAGAGAGAGAGAGGAGAGGGAGAGAGAGAGGAGAGAGAGGAGAGAGAGGAGAGAGAGGAAGAGAGAGGAGAGAGAGGAGAGAGAGAGAAGAAGAGAGAGAGCTTCTCACCCACTTTGGCGCTGTGGGTGTGGGATAAAAAGCACATGTCTCTGCCCATGTTACGGGACCTGTCACATCAACGTTTGCTTGTAAGTACGCACTGAAGAAATGACCGTACAAAGTGTATTTCCCCTTATTCAAGAATTAAGTGGTGTTTTCCACAACTTGGACAACCCGAAGAGAGAGGAAGCAGGTTAATACATCGTTCCCCCTGTGCTGCATTTGACTCCCACCCAGTGCAGCTCATTATGTGCACAGGCTTGTAAAGTACTGCTCAAGCTCATTGATGTCTTGGAGTTTATCTTCTTCAAAATGAATCTCCCACATGGGAACACAAATCGATAAAAATACAAATTGCTATTTGTTTATATGAAGAACTTGATGAAGAGCACAATTGTTAAGGTTCCTTTTCCAGCATGCACTGTCCCTTTAACTTGCACTGAAAAATTAGGACCACTGGATCTGTAGCTTATCTGGGCCATGGCCTAATGTTGTGACCCAAATTTGGTAGCGTTCTGACTGGTGGGTCTGGAGAAGAAGATTTTTGAAGGAATTTACTAAGTGCGCCATTTTGACCTACCAAAAACCACGTGACCGGAACGAGCTTTGCAATCCCCGTTACCGGATAGGATTGGAACCTTACTGACAAATTTCAGCCGGATCAGCCCAGCGGTTTGGCCAGAGAAGTCGAAATAGGAGACGGACGGATGGACGGACAGACGGACGGTGCATGATAACGATGCCTTATCTGGAATCCCAATTCCAGGTAAGCTAAAAAGAAACATTTTACTGCAGTTTTGCTCATGATGTGAAAAAAAAAAATACACTCTGCGGGGCATACGTCTGTACTGCACGTGATATACACAACTACCTTTGTGTGTACAACTCACGTACACATTGAATGATTCGAAAAACTCACGGTGAAATTATTCATATTCGTGGGAGTAATGTGTGTGATATTTTCCTTAAAATACTTGAACAGCTTGGATGAGCTTGTCCCAGACATCACACCGCATCCTGTTCACCTATGAACTCTCTTGTCTGCATGAAGTCTCTGAAAGAGAGCAATTTAAGTTTGTAATTTAATTTCCGCTGCACTGCAGTAACTTTACCCTTTTGGGTTTCAATAAGCAATAACAATACATTCCTTTAGTCATAATTCGATTTTGTACACATTTTGTAAAGTAATACCTGCTAAAAACATTTTTTGGCAAATGCATTTCTCGACTCTGTTCCTAGGAAGATTACTTGGTCCTTTCATTATGACTTTTTATCCCCTGCTCTTCCTCTCCTGGATCCACACGTAGATAAGCCTGTGAAGCCATGCAAATAGCTAGGGCTGGCAGGATAGCTTGAACACTGAGAGCGAGAGAAAGCGACACACACACACACACACCTCTTGCTACATGTAGAGGTATCTTGTCAGTGGGTTGGAAGGGCAGCTCAGATGCAGTGCACTCAACTTTGAGCAGCCAATGGATGAGACGTTCAGCTGAGGACCCATTTAGCAGAATTGTTTTGTTGGATTTATGATCCCATGGTGTCTTTTGAAAATCATAGACCATTGTACGCCGGTGCCATGAGCAAATTCAAAATTCTTATCTGAATGAACTGCAGGGCTCATGCAGGTCGCCACCTAGTGGTGGCCCTTGGAGCAGTCTCAATGTGTCAAAAGAATGAGAATGAACCTCCCAGGATACGCTACACTGGGAGGTTGCCAGTCCTTTGGCACACTAAAGGACGATGAGGACTGTGTGGGTATTTCACCCTCTACGGTCATTGTCTTTCATTGGACTTGCCCGGAAATGATACACAAACTGGTATTTTGTCAAAGAACACCGACTGACACACCTCAAGGATGCCATCTCAGTGAAGATGTTTTTGAAAGCGTGATTGCTGTACTCTGTACTCATGCATGCATGTACAAGCCACCCAATATGAGGTGGTTGCGGTGCTTGGGTCCAGCCACGTTGTGAGTCGATGAGCATAGTAACATTACCTGCAACATTGCGTCTCCAATAGACATGGTGGTGGTCGTGAGAGGTTAAATACCCAACAACAAATCATTATTTCTCATATACACGGCACCCAGCTGAACGGGTTCATGCGTAATTCTTCCTTTCAGTTGGTCTCCATGAATTGCTCCAGGAGTGTGGATTTCTACAGATTGAAATGGACTTCCTCAGGCTGATACTTACACTCATGTACCTCCTCTTAATTTAAGAGCATTGTAAGGTGAGGTTAGCCTGGGCACACATCACGCTCAGGACATTGTTGATGATTTAAAAAAAACCCAGACTCATCACAGTCGATTAACTTCTAAATTTTGCTCGAACCTTCAAGGTGATGGGCAATGGTGAATGTGGAGACACGTGGTAAAGTTATGCATGAAGAGAAAATTGTCGAACATGATCATGTGGTTGATTGATTGGATTGTGGTTTTGGAAGGTATTTGTTATCACGGTTGCGCGGACTTTCACATAGAAAGTCCCCTCCTTTTCCTGTTCGACCATTGCCTTGCTTTATTGTTTCAAACTGTCAGTTCATTGCCTCTTTACTCTCCATCACCTCGCTCTTCAACGAGCCGAGATCTTCCATACAAAAAGAAGAGAAATAAGATTAGGAAGAAGAACAAGAGGAGCAACATAAGAGGAATAAGAAGAGCTGGAGACTGAAAATACCAGGCTCTATGTAGCATAGTCCCACAGTCCTTGATGGACCAGACCATTGCTCATTCTGTTCCTTTATCTGGCCTTAACATCAGTTAAGATGTCAAAGGCATGTGCATACCCTATATTACGATAAGATGTTGGTGCTGCTTCCATGAAAATGTAAAATCAGATAGAAAAGCATTCCCTGCATCAACCTATCCAGGGTGGATATGCTTTTTTACTTACATTTAAATAAGCCAGTGGCACAACTTACTTTGGTTTATCACGGCCATTACCTAACCGGACTCGGTGGCGAAATGTTTGGAGAGTCTGCTTTGAGTCTGGGTGGTGGTTGGTTCGAACGTGACCCTGGTCGAGTTGTGCCAAAGATTTTTAAAAATGGTACATGCTGTTTCCTTGCTTGATGCTCAACTTTTAAAAAGGATAGAGCATGGAAAACCATAGTTTAGCAAGCAGATTGTGGGCTTTGATGAGCTGAGGTGGAAGGTAGTGGTGGAGAGGGACGTGAGAGAAGTGGGGGTGTAGAGAGTGGATGCTCAGGGTGGAGCGGTTGGAGAAGAAAAACTAGTGTGACTAACCACACAAGAAGGTGGGATTAATTGAGGCCAATAAAGTAGTAGTAGTGGTAGTAGTATCAATGGCCTAAACATAATCTCTTTTTTAGTCTTTCTCCATCTTTTTTTGAACCACTCTGTTTTACTCCCTCCCTTCCTTTCTCCACCTCTTTCTCTTTCCTTTGTCTCGCCATCACAACAATCACTCTTAAAATTGGGCTTTCCCAGTGGGTTCATTGTTTCTCCCCATGCTGTGCCATTGATCGTCTTGCTCTGATGCAGAAGCAAAAGATCAGAGAAGTGGAGAGAGAGAAGTGGAGAGAGAGAAGTGGAGAGAGAGAGAGAGAGAGAGAGAGAGAGAGAGAGAGAGAGAGAGAGAGAGAGAGAGAGAGAGAGAGAGAGAGAGAGAGAGAGTTCGACCCAAGTATGAAACGACGTGACGTGCTCAGCACCAGCAGCAGGATTAACATTCGGCCTATCGCCATCAAATGCAATTGGCAAACCACAAAGGTCTGACAGCTTATAAAAGGACGCCACAATTTAGATTGTCTCCTAATTTAAAATCCAAATCATTTTATGTTATATCTAATTGGTCTTGTGATGTTAACATATACACACCCACCTAGTAATGAAAGTGTTTCTTAAAAGTTAACTTTTTATTTGGCATGGCTGTGCCTGTTACTAGAAACTTCTCAGAAACAATAAAAAATTATGGGATTGAGATTGGCAGTGACATCAAAGTTGGTTATGGATTCGCTTCACCCACATTATACTGCTTCATGGCAGATTGTCAGGGATAGAAAAATGCAGACAGATTCTAACTCGAGACTCTGGCTTTCCAAACATGCCCCCCACTGCACCCCCCCCCCGAACATGAGTACAGCAGTGTGAAAATGGGGTCAAGATATCTCCGCGCAGTCATTCCGGCTCGATCACCGCACGTACCGGAACAACCAGCTGCGCTGGAGGCAGTCCTTCCCTCGGCACAGATTCTACATCAAATTATGCATTCTCAGAAACTCTTTTGGATCCAAATCAGTGATGGCCACCAAGAAACATGCTCACAACCCATTAGTTAAACTGCTCAACACACCTCTCTACTCAAATCTGTCAATTTATGTGTGTTTTTCACTTCCACTACTACTCAGTACGATGCTGCTCAATGAAAGAAAGAAAGAAATTGAAGTCTTGTCACGATACAATTAATTAGTTGCCACCATTCCACCTGCGAACCGGTCTTCTGAATGCTCACCACATCACAATGTTAATTCACAGCTGTTTCCCTTGAAAGGATCTTCACAGCATGTCAGGTGCAAACAGTGAAAAAGAGTATATGTTTAAAATTATTTTCTAGAAATTCGTTCAAATTACAGTTGCAAGCTCCCTATATTTACAATGGCCACCACTGAGAAAATGCATTAGGAGGTACTTTATTCAAAAGAAAAGATTGTAAACCCCCTTTTGGAACTGCCTTCCCGATCAATCCAATCCCACTCTTCCCTCCAGGGCTACAAGCTGGCAGTGGAGCACCATCTCCTGTCATCCTGCATTCCTCCCTGTGATCTTTTTGGCCCTCCTCAACCATCCCATATCTTCCCCCCATATATCTGCAGGCTGCAATGTTTCCTTCCTCTCCTTCACCCTCTTCCTGTACATTCATCTCGTTGTCCACCGTCTTATATCTTCTGTCACATTCGTCTTCCATGAGCCTAGACTTTGTACAAAAAACCCAATGCAGAGCATTTCGCCTTCATGGTTCGCCATAAATGTACAGTACTACAAAAACTGGGACGTATAGCTAGCTTGCCATTCAATCTAAAAGACCAAGTGTGAGTGGGTGCTATACAGGTGTGTACAGTTTATATTATCCATATCCATGGAAAATGGAATGTCATAACCAGCAAATCTGTGTAAACAGAGCACCAGGCACCATAAGTACAACAACAACATTAGGAGGAAGTCTAAGAATAAGAATCACATTCTTCAAGTAACCGCCTCCTGGTTATATTCCCAAAACACAGGCCGACTGCAAACCGACTCTTTCGTTCCTCTTTTTTTCTTCTTTGTGGAACTGCCTTCTAGAGATGGATCAATCGCACTCTTTCCTCCATTGCTTCAAGTTGGTGGTGTACCACAATCTCATGTTATCTTCCGTCTCGATCCGTGATCTCTTCTCTACCCCCATTAACCCTTTGTAACCCAACTCCCTCACATGTTCCTGTGTTTCCTCCCCTCCTTTTCCCGTTCGACCATTGCCTTGCTTATTGTGTCAAACTGTGGCCCCACTGTTAGTGCATTGCCTTTTTACTCTCACCTCGCTCTTCCACGAGCCGAGGTCTTAGATACAAGAAGAAGAGAAATAAGATTGGGAAGAGGAACAAGAGGAGGAACATAAGAGGAAGAAGAGCTTGAGACTGAAAAGAAGGAGGCACAGGAGGATGAAGAAGAAGAGGAAGAAATAGAGTGGAAAGAAGATAGAATAGAATCACGGATTAATGCATGGGCACGCAGGGCCCATGCCTTGGGACCCCAAGCTCAACGTGGACCCTGGGCAGAGGTGGCTTGAGGGCCGTGTAATGCACGCAATTGCATGGGGCCCCCAGATAACATGGGGCCACACATTACTGATCGTGGGACACAATATTTTGAAATGAGTCACCGAGGGTGGGGTCTCACTTAGCCGACAAAACATATCACCTTGTGAGTGGTGACAAACACAGCGCAAAGGGAATGCTCCATCTCAAGGAAAGAAAGTATTGTCACATAATGAGTCGATGAAAAAATGTTTTCATCTGATGTTTAACTCGACAGGACTATTACAAAATTAGGGGGTGAGGTGAGGTGAGGTTCATAGAGAAAACAAATCAAATAACAATTATATTTAATGTATACAAATGCAATAATAATCACAACAACAAGAAGACGTCGTGCAGAGCAAGATACTTGCAAAATCCATAAAACAAATTTGACCTCAAAAATAATTGGTGGTTGAATTCAATGACTAAACATGCAACTCCACTTCAAATTTCAAGTGAATCGGATGAAAATTGACAATTTTAGAAACTTGGTCGATGTGGACCTCAAAAATAATTGGCTGGTTGAATTCAGTGACCTGAAATATAAATCCTCTTCAAATTTCAAGTCAATCGGATGAAAATTGAGGATTTTAGAAATCTCACCGAAGTTGTCGACCTTTGGCCTATGTTGACCCTTTGACCTCAAAATCAATAGGCTTCTTCCTTATGACAAACTCTACCATGTGGTGAAGTTTCGTGAAGATCGGTTTAAAATTGTGACGTGTAGGCGACAAACAGATAAACAGATAAACAGACAAACAGACAGAGACACAATAACAAAATCGACTCGCTAATATACTTGAAAAATCTTCGATTTTGCAAGTAATAAAATTTGTATAATTCCTGATCATGTTGATACATATCGATATTGTTTAACAAACCCACACTAAAATTTGTTGTACGATCACAAAACACAAGTCATTGGTAAATGGACTAACCCATGTGCATGTCGGAACATTGCTGTTTTCAAAATCAGAGCACCTGTCACGAGGATGAAACGAAACTACCCCAGCAGTGCTGATAAGCGAAAAATAGCTCAACAATAGGGGAAAAGGGTTAAAAAAAAAACATCACTTGGAATTAAATGTTGTCGCTACATAAAGCGGCAGAACCAGAAAAGGGTCTTCAGTGGAGCACATCTGGGGTGTGTCCCATTTCCAATCAGCTTGCTATCGCTTGCTAAGCCAGCCATTCCTTATCAACGGTTTCGTTGGACTGCTTTCTTGAGTGTTTAAGCCACTTGGCGAGCACTCTACAAGAAACGTTTACCTTGACATGCCATTTTTTTTTTCCAACGGGGGAAAAAGGCAATAAAACATGGGAATTTTGCAGTCAAGTCTAAAGTATCATCGGCTAAGCGAGTGCAAAAAGAACACGGAGTCCTCTTTTTTTGGGCATTTTGGGCTTAATCTGCCTCTCTAGAATATGGCGAGGAAGAGTGGAGACGTGGAGGATGGTTTAATGGTTGTAGGATCCACTCCGAGTCTGGGAGGTCGGCGGTTTGAACTCGACCCCGGCCAAGTCATACCAAAGACTTAACAAATGGTACGTGCTGCTTCCATGTCTGATGCTCAGCAATCATAATGCAGACATTTATGGGCCTAATGGCTTCTTGTGTTTAAGTTCCTTGTAAGGAACTCATATTTATATATACACTCTCTGCCATAAAAAAGTAAACTTGTGATTGCTGTTGATGCAATTTATTTATGTGGCATCATGGAACACACATGAGATTCCAACCTCTGACAGAGATAAATGCTGAATAATTACATGTGACGTCGTCGTGAAATGCTGCATTGCGGCGAATGTTTTCACATAGACACGCAACATGGAAGTAACAATCTCAATACCGGTAATGTCCATGTCTGGCAGCAATCGCTGCATTGTATCGTTGTTGCATTGACCATATGAACACTCAAAACTGAGTCCGGGGAATGGCATTCCATGTCCGAATCAGCTTCTGTTTGAGCTCAAAATGTCTGTGGCTGTCTTGGGATGGTTTGAGTGTGATGATCAATGATATCCCAGAGATGTTCATCAAATGGACTTAAATCTGGTGGGATGGCAGGCCAGGATGTCATGACATTAATGTTGGCATGGACAAGAATGTTTCTTGTTCAAATGGCCCGGTAAGCAGGAGCATTATCATGCATAAAGATGATTCCTAGACCACGTTGTTGAAGGGTAGGCAACACATGCTGCAGGAAGATCTCATTAATGTATCGATCTGTAGTCCGATTGCCATGGATACAGATCAAGTTGGTGCAAAAGGTTTCCGCAATACCACCTCACATGATACTTCCACATCCAACATTTGCGGCGTTCTGTATACAGATTGTGGCACATCACTTGTTGCCTCTTCTGTAGACCCATGCATTACCGTCATGCCTTTGAAGGAGAGTTCACGATTTGTTACTGAACATCACACTTGCCCATTGCCTACATGCTCATCGGACGTGCTGATTTGACCACTGCAATCGTGCTTGGATGTGTCATGGTGAACGTCTTGGACGATGAACAAGAGTGCGAGCACAGATTCCTGCCTCAAGGAGACGCCTCAAGACGGTGTTGACACTCATCCTGCGATAACCAGGGGTGTGTTTGCAGTACTCTGGGGAGTTTGAAACCAATTGTGTGGCTGGGTCATGCAAATGGATTGGTCCTGAGTGGGAGTCGTTATCCTGGGACATCTCTTGTTGATCCAGTGGCTTGATAATGTCTTCTGAGATCATAAACAGTTCCTCTCCTCAAGTTAAAGAGCCTTGCAATAAGGCTAATGGAAGACCCTACCTGAAAGTGTCTAATGATTTGATGCGTCTCATTTTCTGACAGACGTGACATTGTAATGGATTGTTGAAGAATGTAATCGGTGTGTTTTTTTTAAATGAATGATCCACATGCTCGTGTCTCGGAAAGGTTTTCAAATTTCCTCAGAATACGTCGTGTCACCTCTAAAAACCGAAGTGTGCATGAGATGCACGTGCTGAACAATCATTGCATGAGCTAACTACGTTACGTGGAATCTTACAATCAGGTGATTCGCCACATCCTTTCATGCCAAAAAGGCACTTGGAATGAATTCTGGAATAGTACTTCGAACAATTACATTATCAATTCCGCTTGTTCATTTTTTAGCTCACCTGGGCTTAAGTCCGGTGAGCTTGTGATTGAAAAGTGTCCAAAGGTGAGTCAGTCAACACTTCAGTCATTCTCGCGTGAACCAAACAAACGATTTTTGGTGAAACTTGGCCACAAGCTTTATATCTGATGTCTAACAAAGGTTATTGATCGCATCAAAATCTGCGATCATTAAGGGGGTATATGCGGGGGTTTTGTCCCCCAAAATAGGTATTTGTTCTCTTTTCCGAAACCACACACACTATTTCGATGAAATTTGACCACAACCTTCATCACCCATGATGACAAAAATTTATTCACGGCATTATAAAAAAAGACTAAGGGTATCTGCAAGAGGGGGCGGGGGTGTTTGAATGACTGTTGTTCCTGATCCAGGTGAGCTTCATGACACATAGTTCTTTTTTTATGGGGAGATGATATTATTAAGAAATATAGTGGGAAGAAGAAGAAGACGACAAAGAAGAAGAAGAAGAAGAATACAGTAATTGTATTTTATGCAAAATAATAATTGCGTGAAGCTTGCAGAGTGAGCTCGTGCGAAATTCTGTGAAAGTCATCCATTAGTCTTTCCCCGTTGCTTGCGAGACTTCTGCTTATCAAAGTCTCCATGCATTGCACCAGACGAGCACCAAACACATTAATTACCTCGAGTGAACTAAGCGCGCATTTACTCTTCATTTCATTTAATCCATCACGCACACCTTGTTGTTTTCAGGGTGAGAAATGAGTTTGCAGCACTGCGCAATCCACGTTTGTTCTTGACGCTCAAATTAGCGTCTTCTCTAATTGCAATAAGATGTTTGAACTTGCACCTTGGCTACTCTCTGTCAACACAAACTTTCAGAATTGCACCCAACCCCTCCTATTATCAGATATCAATCACTCCTCTGTGGTCTTTTTTTTATTTATATCTTGCCATTTCATTGGAAAATGCAATTGCTTTTTCGAAATTTTACGATCATAATCACAATTATGAACAACAATGCTTATTTGTGCTAAATGCATGCAACTATCGTTAAATTGCTGCTTGTATTTCACAAGAACAGCTTCGTGCCTTCAGCACCAAAACACCAACAAACTGGATGCATGTTTCCCCCTTGTATATAAGAAATGTTCAAATAGTTATCGGAACTAAACAGTCACATGGAAAAGCGCAAGAGATGCCGATATTTTATTTGCTTTCTGAAACACAAGATAATATAATTAGTAAGAAAAAAGCAATTCATGACTAAATATATGCTTCCACGTCAGAAAAAAACGTTTTTTTAGCTCGCCTGTTCGAAGAACAGAGAGCTATAGCGATACCCCCGGTTGAGCGTCAGCGTCAGCGTGAGCATGAAAATGTTAAAGTTTTTGGTGCAAGTTATTTCCTTTCTAATGTTTTACCTACACACTATTTTTTACTGATTACAATATACAAATACATATATTGCTTTAAAATTATTTGGATCAGACTTCACTGCAATGCTTTATTAAAAAATATTATTAGACTAGTCTTTGAGCGTCAGCATCAGCGGAGCGTAAAATGTAAAGTTTTTGGTGCAAGTTTTTCCTTTCTAATGTTTTTATCTACCACACTATTTTTTTACTGATTACAATATACAAATACATATATTGCTTTAAAATTATTTGGATCAGACTTCACTGCAATGCTTTATAAAAAATATTATTAGACTAGTCTTTGATGCGTGAGCATGAAAATGTTAAAGTTTTTGGTGCAAGTTTTTTCCTTTCTAATGTTTTTATCTACCACACTATTTTTTACTGATTACAATATACAAATACATATATTGCTTTAAAATATTTGGATCAGACTTCACTGCAATGCTTTATAAAAAATATTATTAGACTAGTCTTTGAACGTCAGCGTCAGTGAGCGTGAAAATGTTAAAGTTTTTGGTGCAAGTTATTTCCTTTCTAATGTTTTATTCTAGCACACTATTTTTTACTGATTACAATATACAAATACATATATTGCTTTAAAATTATTTGGATCGACTTCACTGCAATGCTTTATAAAAAAATATTATTAGACGAGTCTTTTAAAAACGATAAATGTATAAACAGGCGACATTGGGTGGCTTTGACACCACTTCTTTTATGCCTCTCGTTGAGAAAGGAGGCATTTTTTTTGCTTTGTCCATCCGGTTGTCCACAGGGTTATCACGATACTTAAGAATGGCTGAAACGATTGAAGTCAAACTTGGTACAAGTAAGTATAATAATGTGGAGATAAACTGGTTGAATTATAGGGCCAAAAGTCAGTGAAAGGTCAGAGGTCCCGTTCGGTAAAAATTCTGTTTACGCGCTAACTTGTGAACCAGTGATAGGATTTTGACGAAACTTGGTAGAAGTACATATTATGATGCAAAGATGAAGCAATTATATTTCGGGATTGAAAGGTTAAAGGTCAGAGGTCATGTCAGGTAAAAATGTGATACTTGAGAACAGCGTAAGGGATTTAAATCAAACTTGGTACAATTATGTATAATGATGTATTAATGTGGGCGGAGACATGTCGGTCGATGTCGCGACGTCAAATGAATGACACCTCAAAACAACACCATAATCCTTTTACAGAATGCCATCACAACCCCTTTGATGTTTTTCTGTCAAATTCCAACCTGGCCTCCAAACCAGTCGCCGACCGGGAATCCTCCGTCGTGCAAAGTCCTTCCTCGGCTCACCTGAGCTCCTGACCACATACAAAGCTTTCATCCACAGCCTGATGGAGTACTGCTCTCCCCTCTGGGCTGGTGCTCCTGCCTCCAACTTTCTCGGCTTCACGCTGTGGAAACCAAGGCATTTCGGTCATTTGCATCTCCCGCGATGTAGGCTGAGTTTTGGACCTCTCACTCTCTCACCGCAGACAGGTCGGTGGTCTTTCTGTCTTCTATGCTCTCTCTCCAGTCTCACCCCCCCCCCCTTGCTCTGTCTGCGATTTGACCCCACCATATTTCCGCAGGGTGCTCAAGGTCTCCAACAACCCCTTCTGGTAAAACTACCAAAATCACGAATCACCTTCACTCTTTCATTCCTCTTTTTTCCCACCTTTGGAATAAACTCCCTCACTCTATTCAATCCCATTCTTCCCTCCAGGCCTTCAAAACAGCTGTTCACCACCATTCTTATCACCCCCCATCCAAATCATCGATCTTTTCTACCCCATAATCCACCCAAGCCCACCTCCTTAAAATTCCCTGGTTTCCTTCCTGAAAGTCCCTGTAATGTCCATCTTGTATTCCCCATGTTCCCCACCCCATCCCTCTCCCTTCCACAGATCTCCTAATGTCTCTGTTCCCACT
Organism: Eptatretus atami; assembly: GCA_035128595.1. Lineage (NCBI taxonomy): Eukaryota > Metazoa > Chordata > Myxini > Myxiniformes > Myxinidae > Eptatretus > Eptatretus atami. Next base: position 110,573,828 of record CM068959.1, read on the forward strand.
GTTTTGTCCTTCCACTCCCACCCCTCCTGTCTCATGCCCCTTGCTGTGTGTTGTGTGTTAGCTCTCATACTAGCGTGATAAGGTTATGCAAAAAAAAAAAATAATCCCACAACAAATAAGATACACAATTACACAGACCTACACAACAAATCTTCAACTACAACTACCGCAAAGACATCTTCATACAATTGTTAGTAATGCCACCAATAACAAAAATGTCAAAAGATGTCATGATGGCAATCCATAAAAGGATTATGGTGTTGTGTTGTGGTGTCATTCCTATCTTCTCCCTCCTTGCCATTCCTTACTACCTTATTTGGTTGTTTTTTGAGCATTTCATCCCGACATGTTTTTTTCATTTTAAAAAAATGTTTTTTTTTTAATGACTTGCTTTACTCTATTTTTCCCAATGTGGATGCCAATGACATCATCATCCAGTGAATTATTTTGAGGGCCATTTCCATGGGGAACCCCTGACACCCTCAATGATACATCTAATGCAAGTCCCTTCCCTATTTCCCTTAATACCTCGTCCAATATTCCCGTCCCATTTGTCACTTCCTTTCCTTCTCCTACAGCCCTACATTCTCTTATCTTTCTTAATTTACTCCCTACCTTTATGTACATACACAACAAAGAGATACCTCAATTCCTATCATCCTCCCTTCTGTTCCTTTACTCAATGTTGGCATTTATAACTTCCTCCCTCCCAAACACTCCCTACCCTGTGTAGCATAATAAATATATGGTATATATATATATATATATGGGTCACAAGTTCACATCTATGGAGGAGGTACTGCATGACTTTCTTGAACAGTAGTATGCATGCAGTATCTGGAAAGGTGAATTTAGAATGCTCTTTTCACTAACCAGTGTGACCCCCTTTGAACCTCAATTAAAGCATTGGTAAACCATTCTGGGCCCCTTTCCTTCATAAATTGTGCATTTATGAATAAATGAATATTTGTAAAGTAATCCGCTGACGCATCTGCAAAAACTTTGATATTCCAGTTCCAGAAAATTTGTGGGAAAATGAACCAAAAGCATTTACTGAAAACATTGAAGTACCGCTCACGTACGATCTTATGATCTCATCAGACATGAACATCGAAAACAAAGCATTGCGACCAGATATAATACTTAGGTACAAAAAAATACAAAGAGAGAAGAAGGCATTACTTATTGAGATGTTAATACCAGTGATTTTGGACTAACGATGCAGAAATCAGGAAAATGACCAAATACCAAGACGTCAAACATGAATAGTAAAGATCCTGGAAACTGAAAAATGCCAAAGTTGTGCCAGTGATGACGAAGAACCTCATGGGAATGATGAGGAAGAACCTCACAGAGATATTAAAAACCATCTCTGGGAATATCACTACAAAAGAATTGCAGTTGGAAGCCGTCCGGGGCTCAGTGACGATCCTGAAGAGATCCCTCGGCACAAAACTTTGAAAACAGAAAACTTCACAGCTTTGTCTGTGGATCGCGACCCCTTACCGAAATGAAGGTGGATACTTTGACCCCACCGTGGAAGGACTCCATTCTACGTTCTGAACCCCACATAAGTAGATACCAATCAACGACACACACACACACACACACACACACACACACACACACACACACACACACATCCATTCCATTATGGTAATACAGTTTAATATTTACACACGCATAAAAAACATAAAAACTGACAAACACCAACATTTGCGTTGAAACAGAGTTCTTTGGAAGGGGAATTCAAGTGGGAAATTAGCAAACTCAATTCAAAAATATATCAAGGCCAAGAACACAAAATGTCTACACAACCAGATCACGGCAACAACCTGGTCGGATGGACCTTATTGTTAATATCTGCCACTGAAGGTGAAGGAGTTTATGTTTTCCCTCTTTCTGCCTGTTTATCTGTCTGTTTGTGTACAGGATATCTCAAAAAGTTGTGGACGGAGCCAGATTAAATTTGGTGGACAGATTCGGTGTGAGACAAGGACGAATTGATTAGATTTTGGTGAAGATCCGGATCCGATTACTAGAATTTTTAAAGTGATTCTTCACCATTGAGCGATAAGGCCAAAAATGATTTCGCACGATATCTCAAAAAAGTTGTGGACGGATTTGGATGAAACTTGGTAGATAGGTTGGGTGTGTGAGAAGGAAGATTTCATTCGATTTTGGTGATGATCCGAATCCGGATCAGGATACGAGAATTATTTGATTCCTAAAGTGATTCTTCACCATTGAGAGATAGGGTCAAAAAGGATATAGTACTGTATATGCATGTATTTCAAAATGTTTGGGCTCGATATGTTCTGTGGATCAGGCACTATTGTGCAGAGGTATGTGCTCTACCGACATTACCTTCTAGTAGAATAACTAATATACTAACTAATATAGCTATTACATATGATGTCTTTTTCATATCTATATTATATATATTTTATTATTTATTTATTTATATCTATACAGTAATATAGGTATATAGTATTATATATAGTATTATACAGTTATATGGTATATATATCATTATGCATGAAATATATTATGGATATATTATATTATATTACAGTATATATGGATATATATATACAGTATATATCGGATATATATATATATAATATAAGATATACATATACATATATTAACATAATCATACCATATATAGCATACATTACATAATACATATATACATATATACAGTTACAAATATATATATATACACACTACATATATACAGTATCTGTGTGTGATATAGTGTATATATTATATATATATATATATATATATATATATATATATATATTATATTATATATATTATATATATATTGTTACGGCTGTGGAAATTCGCAATCACCATTCAGGTCCGTAGGTGAGATATTTATTTTTGTAAGTACATTATAGTTACCCAAACCCATTGTTTAGAGTGATTAATTGTGATTCATTCGGCTGCGATCCTTTTGAGATAGCCGTTTTTCTTTTCTATTGTTAATTTTAAACGACAAACCTCCCCGCAAAACCAACCACCGCCACCAACTACGCCACAACGCCACCACCCATTACGCCTCACAAACAACCACCACCATCTTCGCCACTATCCCCCGCTGACGAAACGCCATGCCTCCACGGTCCACACTACCGACGGTTTCCGCGTTGGAAACCGTCGAACGCCAGGAGGGAAAGAAGAAGGCAACGGTGGCGCCGGAGTTTTCCCGCCTGTTTCCTTCCCGCCATTCTTCCTGGCCCGGTTGCCAGGACGGGATTTCCTCGCCCCCGCGCATGGCGCGGGGAGGGGCGAACGAGAGGGAACGGCCCTTTTCTCGAAGTCGCCTCGAAGGCGGGGTGAGCCAAAGGCGGGGCGGCAGAAACAGGGCGTGGCGCCGGGAGTATAAGAGAAAAAACAAAAAAAAAAAAAGGATAAGGACAAGCATGAGCAGGATCACTCCTCAAGTGAGCTTCTATTCTCAAGAAATATCAACTAAGTGACATGATAGATCTTCATCGTACCTTAGTATCTTTTTTGGTTCCTGTTCGGTGTGCCTGGGTCGGTGTCCTACTCAGTCGGTGCTCGGTCCTGGCAGTCGGGACAACACGAGCAGGCACGAGGCACGCCCGGAGAGGCTTCGTCCGACCACCGCTCGGGCGGGGAGTCACGGCCAGACGGTGACCACGTCGGAGGACGGTCGCCAAGACGCGACACTCAGGGCAAGTCGCACTTCATTTTCTTTGGGTTCTGTGTACGTGTGTGCTGTGCGCGCCGTGTCCGAAAAGTCTAAGAACTGTGTAAGTTGTGCCGTGTCGTACGCGTATTCGGTTTTAACTCTTTTTTTGTGATATATGTGCATTTTGATAATTGTGGCTGTATAATACATGCGTGTGATATCATTTGTTGCTCTCCGGTGCCGTGATAAATAAATGCTTGTGTTTGAATTTGTTCCCCCGTTTCGCTGCGGTCCTTCCTTTGTGGTCTCCATCTATGCCCTTCACGTAAAGGGTTGAGTGGCGCGCGGGACGCCCGAGAATATTTGGAACCGTTTCAAGGGCCGACGATAACACTGCTCGTTATCTCTGCAGCACGGACACGGACTGCTTGCGGTTTGTAGTCCGGAGTCGGCCTGTGGCGAGGTACAAACCCCTCGGTAGGTTACTCCTCGCGGGGGTACTTAGGTATATCACTTTCGGCGATTCACCCTATCCGCGGCGGGTTAGAATGCGGACTGGGTGTGTGTGAGGCGAAAGTCCACCCGTGACTAGATTCCCGCGTGTTAGTCCGCGGAGGGTTCACGACTGAATTGTCCGGTCGGTGGGCGACCGTTGCCGCGATTCTGAGTTACGTGTCGTTTGCACGGCACGGCGGCGCGAATTTCGCAACACTGGCCTGTACAGGAGTGTTTGATTCAATCCTCCCGTCTCCAGCTAAATTCAACAGGAATCGGTCCGGGGGAGAGAAGCGTGACCCCGCATTCCCGTCTAAATTACGAGCGATTTTAAATTAACCCGTTACGTTGAAATACGATGCGTTCTCAAGGCGAAGCGGTGCCCGGGAGCTAGATATGGATGGTAGTTGTTTAGAATCATGGCTTCCAGGATGGAATCCCCATGCAGGGACATTCGCGTGCTCCTGCAGGAACAGTTTCCCCCAAACCGAAATCCAGAAACCCGTAATGGGCGCCCCGGCAGCGGCGAGAGGCCGCGGCTATGACATCTCCCCTCCCCAACCTCCGTCAATTCTCTCCCCAGTCTCCCAGCGAAACCGGGATCGATTGCGTGCGGATCGTTCCTGCTTTCCGCATTAGTCATCACACAAATGATGGAGATATCACACAAGCAATAGGGAGGGGGGGGGGGATGCAAACAGATGGAAAACAAAATTGGATGGAGATGAACGAAAAATGGACATGAAACGCACGCAAAATAGATGGAAGTTAACAAGCACATGGAAACAAACACAAACGAAATAAAAACAAATGTGTATGCATGGATGAACAATCAAAATGAAGCGAACTATACAACAGGTGAAGAGAACGGAATTGAAAACACAAAATGGAAAGAAATGGCGGGGTGAATGCAGCAAATGGGGCCGATGCCTGCAGGCAGCATGAAGGCCAATAATGACGGACAGTGCGTTAATGCGATCCCACGTGTGGGGACGAACGAGCTGGGAGGCGGTGCCAACGGCCTGTCAGGCCCCGTTCCTGGGTGAGACGGGTGACGATAAAAATAATCGAGGGGACTGTTGGGCTGAGAAGCGTGGACGGCTGGACTGGTGGACCGCAGGGGAATAAAAACTAATTAGGGTGACTTGAGACGTGCCACGAGGGAGATACGATACGACGGTGAAAGAATTGGGAGGGAGAGAAGACAAATACAATTAAAGTACGGAAAAGCAGGATGAGGTACGCGGAGATCCTTGAAAGAGCAAGGAGTGAGAACAGATGGGAAGACGGGAGACAACTTAAGGAGAAAGCAAGGTTGACCTACGGTAAAGATAAGGGAAAGACGCCAGAAAAGAATGCAGAGACTAATAGGACACGAGGATACAACAGCAGAACTATAAATTGTACAGAGACACGGGCATGATAGGGGTGTAATTTGACCGGCGGTTAGCGACGGCACACACTACCACGGGGTATGTGGAGATAATGGGGGTGCGTGCGCGACTGGGGGGACCCGGTGGCGAGCAGCGGGATGCCTCCTTCACGGGAACGGATGGGGCCGCTATGCTCTCTGAAGCTGATCACGACTAGAGTGCGTTCGGTCAGTGCCAAGCGGAGTGAAGAGGGGCGACATGTTGCTGTGGATAGGTGCCACGGCCAGCTTGGCGCGGTATAGAGGCCCCGCGAACCCCTTGGTGGCACAAAAAAAAAATCCCCAGTGTGGTTGTTCCCGGTGGCTGTGGTGCAAGCGGTTGTGAGTTCACCCCACATGTGTGGAAGCTAGACCCCGTGGTGTGTGGTGTTGTGGCGCATCAGTGTGCCAGAGTCGTGCTTGTCGCTAGCACGCCGTTGTAAAAGGGCACCGCAAGTGAAGAGGCCGAC
>CM068959.1:110580870-110597022 GCA_035128595.1 Eptatretus atami
CATGTAAACTCCGTATGATTAAAACATCTCACCATCATGTAAACTCCGTATGATTAAAAACGAATCTCACCACCGTGTAAACTCCCGTATGATTAAAAACATCTCACCATCATGTAAACTCCGTATTATTAAAAACCATCATCACCATCATGTAAACTCCGTATGATTAAAAACATCTCACCACCATGTAACACTCCGTTGATTAAAAACATCTCACCATCATGTAAACTCCGTTGTATCAAAAACATCTCACCACCGTGTAAACTCCGTATGATTAAAAACATCTCACCACATGTAAACTCCGTTGATTAAAAACATCTCACCCACCGTGTAAACTTCCGTATGTTAAAAACATCTCACCACCTGTTAAACTCCGTATGATTAAAACTCCTCACCCATGTAAACTCGTATGATTTAAAAACATCTCACCACCGTGTAAACTCCGTATGAAACACCTTCCCACCATGTAAAGTCCACGTATTAAAAACAACTCACCACCGTGTAAACTCCACGTGATTAAAAACACCTCACCACCGTGTAAACTCCACGTTATTAAAAACACCTTCCCACCATGTAACTCCACGTTATTAAAAACATCTCACCACCATGTAAAGCTCCACATTATTTAAAACATCTCACCACTGTGTAAACTCCACGTTATTAAAAACATTCACTACCGTGTAAACTCCACGTTATTAAAAACATCTCACCACCGTGTAAACTCCACGTTATTAAAACATCTCACACCATGTAACTCCACATTATTAAAACATCTCACCACCGTGTAACTCCGCGTTATTAAAACATCTCACCACCGTGTAAACTCCACGTTATTAAAAACACTCACCACCTGTAAATCCACGTTATTAAAACATCTCACGCACATGTTTAAACTCCACGTTATTAAAAACATCTCACCACCTGTTAAACTCACGTTTTAAAAACACCTCACCACGTGTAAACTCCACGTTATTAAAAACACCTTTCTCCACCTTATGTAAAGCTCACACATTCATTAAAAACATCTCAACCACCATGTAAACTCCAACGCTATTAAAAACAACCTCACCACCACCGTGTAAACTCCACGCTATTAAAACACCTCACCACCCGTGTAATAACTCCACGTTATTAAAACATCTCACCACCATGAAACTCCACGTTATTAAAAACATCTCACCACCGTGTAAACTCCACGTTATTAAAACATCTCACCACCCGTGTAAACTCCACGTTATTAAAAACACTCACCGACCATGTAAACTCCACGTTATTAAAACACCTCACCACCGGTGTAAACTCCACGTTATTAAAACACCTCACCACCGTGTAAACTCCACACTATTAAAACCCTCAACCGTGTAAACTCCGTATGATTAAAAACACCTCACACCGTGTAACTCCACATTATTAAAAACACCTCACGCACCGTGTAAACTCCACACTATTAAAAACACCTCACCACCGTGTAAACTCCGTAGATTAAAAACACCTCACCACCGTGTAAACTCCACATTATTAAAACACCTCACCACCGTGTAAACTCCGTATGATTAAAAACACCTCACCACCGTGTAAACTCCGTATGATTAAAACAACCTCACCACCGTTATTAAAAAACACCTCAACCGTGTACCCAGTTATTAAAAACACTCACCACCGTGTAAACTCCACACTATTAAAACACCTCACCACCGTGTAACTCCCTATTTAAAAACACCTCCACCACGTGTAACCTCCACATTATTAAAAACACCCACCACGTGTGTACATCCGTATATTATAAAAACACTCACCACCGTGTAAACTCAATATAAAACACTCACCCCGTGTAAACTCCACATTATTAAAAAACCCTCACCACCGTGTAAACTCCACATTATTAAAACACTCACCACCGTGTAAACTCCACATTATTAAAAACACCTCACCACCGTGTAAACTCCACATTATTAAAAACACCTCAACCACCGTGTAACTCATATTAAAAACACCTCACCACCGTGTAAACTCCACATTATTAAAACACCTCACCACCCGTGTAAACTCCACACTATTAAAACACCTCACCACGTGTAAACTCCGTATGATTAAAAAACACCCTACCACCGTGTAAACTCCACATTATTAAAAACACCTCACCACGTGTAAAAACTCCGGTATGATATAAAAACACCTCACCACCGTGTAACTCCACACTATTAAAAACACCTCACCACCGTGTAAACTCCGTATGATTAAAAACACCTCACCACCGGTGTAAACTCCCATTATTAAACACCTCACCACCGTGTAAAACTCCACTTATTAAAAACCCTCACCACGTGTAAACTCCATGATTAAAAACACCTCACCACCGTGTAAACTCCAACTATTAAAAACGGACCTCACCGACCGTGTAAACTTCCGTATGATTAAAAACACCTCACCACCGTGTAAACTCCACTTATTAAAACCACCTCACCACCCGTGTAAACTCCACACTATTAAAAAACCTCACCACCGTGTAAACTCCGTATGATTAAAAGACACCTCACCAACCGTGTAAACTCCACTTATTAAAAACACTCACAACCGTGTAAACCTCCGTTATTAAAAAACACTCACCAACGTGTAAACTTCGTATGATTAAAACACCTCACCACCCGTGTAAACTCCGTATGATTAAAAACACCTCACCACCGTGTGTTATTAAACACCTCACCCACCGTGTAAACCCACGTTATTAAAAACACCTCACCCACCGTGTAAACTCCACACTATTAAAAACACTCACCAGCCGTGTGAAACTCCGTATGATTAAAAACACCTCACCACCGTGTAAACTCCACATTATTAAAAACACCTCACCACCGTGTAAACTCCACACTATTAAAAACGCCTCACCACCGTGTAAACTCCACATATATTAAAAACACCTCACACCGTGTAAAACTCCACATTATTAAAAACACCTCACCACCATGTAAACTCCAACGTATATTAAAAACACCTCACCACCGTGTAAACTCCGTATGATTAAAAACACTCACGCACCGTGTAAACTCCATTAATTAAAAACACCTCACCACCGTGTAAACTCCACATTATTAAAAACACCTCACCACCGTGTAAACTCCACACTATTAAAAACACCTCACCACCCGTGTAAACTCCGTATGATTAAAACCCTCACCACGTGAAACTCCACATTAAAAAACACCTCACCACCGTGTAAACTCCGTATGATTAAAAACACCTCACCACCGTGTAACTCCACAAGCGTAATTAAAAACACCTCACCACCGTGTAAACTCCACGTATGATTAAAAACACCTCACCACGTGTAAACTCCACTTTTATTAAAAAACCTCACCACCGTGTAACTCCACATTATTAAAAACACTCTCACCACCGATGTAAACTCCACATTATTAAAAAACGCTCACCACGTGTAAACTCCACATTATTAAAACACCTCACCACCGATGTAAACTCCACATTATTAAAAAACACCTCACCACCATGTAAACTCCGTATGATTAAACACACCTCACCAGCCCGTGTAAACTCCACATTATATTAAAAACACCTCAACCCCGTGTAAACTCACATTATTAAAAACACCTCACCACCGTGTAAACTCCACATTATAAAAACACTCACCCCGTGTAAACTCACATTATTAAAACACCCATACCAACCGTGTAAACTCCACATTATTAAAAACACTCTCACCACCGTGTAAACCCACATTATTAAAAACATCTCACCACGTGTAAACTCCAAACGGATTAACAAACTCACTCACCACCGTGTAAACTCCACGGGATAAAACACTCACCACCGTGTAAACTCCGTATGATTAAAAACACCTCAACCGACCGTGTAAACTCCGTATGATTAAAAACACCTCACCACTGTGTAAACTCCGTATGATTAAAAACACCTCACCACCGTGGTATTTAAAAATACCACAACTGCCACATTAACCAGCATATTATGTAAACACACACACCACGTTAATAAAATTCAACTCACTGCGACGTAAACTGCCAGTGTATTAAAACAACCTCACACTCAACGTAATCAAACACAGCTCCCGCTGTGCAATTCAAAACACCTCACCAACACGTCCCTGATAAGAGACTTGTTTTAACGCGAGGATAAGTACGTGAGTGATGTATGTTGTCATGATTTACACCAAACAAAATTCAAACATATATTTTGGCAAATTGCTTTTTCTTTTTCATGATTAATTACATTTTTATAAGCAATTGTAGTTAAAGATTCAAGTTAAAATAAATTGGTTCAATAGGTTAAAAAAGAAAAGAAAAAAAAAGCCTCAGGACATTCACAAAGGAAAGGTAGGTACAGCCCAGAAGTTTGGTACGATTCACAAAAGTTTGAGGGAGTAGTTCAGTGACAATACAGGAGACCAACCACAACACAATCCAGACACTGCACAGATTATTTTATACACACATATATATATATATGATATATATATATATATATATATATATATATATATGTACATATTACCAGTATATTAAATTATTGCTGGAATAAACAAGAGCAAGTACTGGTCTCAGGGAGACCGGGGCTGCTTTTGCTTATTGTTCTAAATTTGCGGAGTAGATTTAGTTGTATTTTTGGTTGGAAGCGCTTGTTTGTTCCTTAAAAATGTGGAATCCTAACTGCCCAATCTTAACACACACACACACACACACACACACACACACACACACACACACACACACACACACCACACACCACACACGTTTCCATTTGAAGAAGGAAAATGTCATTGCGCTTCAGACCCGCACCCCGAGCTACCTGAGACTCATCACTTAAATTGTTCTTATCTCCACTTACCTGTTCATTGTTCATGTTCAAGTTAATTCACCTGTTATTGCATCTCCATTTGCTCACACAGCACTGGTGATGTCATGCGGTGTTACAAAGTTATAGGTATAACTACTCACAATAGCTCAACAAAAAGCAATTCTTTTTTTTTTTTTTCAATCCACAGTGTAATGAAATAAATTAGTTTCAAAAATATTTCCTTACTAAACGCATAAAATTAGATATTTCAGTAATCAAGTACTTTGGTGTTTCTTTGGCTGATGTATCTCGTTTCGAAAACCTTTTGAACACTCCTCCTACACCTGCGATCACAAACACTTGCTGTCTTGTGGACATTTTACTCACAAGCACCTATGTTTTATTTTATTTTTTTTAGCAATTCTTGCCCCGAGAACATTTTACACCATTTCAAGATCTGACAATACTGTAGGTATAAGCAATCTTCACATGCTTGTGCTTGTTCTGGCAGCCATATGATGAGATGAGAGAAGTTACTTGAAGGAGCCCTCTTTGTGGAGGCCTACTCCTGAGATGGTATGTATATATATATATATAATAAATATTGGATATTTCAATCATTTTTCACCCACATAAATATAAACTATCTCTCGACTTCACTGGAATGCCCGCTATATCCTCTGGTGGACGATTCCATGCTCTGTCGAATCGCACCACGCTCCAGTGCAGATCCAGCAGGCACAGCTGTCTCCTTGTGTACTGACCTTGAAGGGATTCGTCAATTGTCTGCTTTCGTAGATTCGTAGATTATGGCCTTTTCTAGCCTCCATGTGGTGTATTCCCGAGCCTTTCCTCGATATATACATGCACAGTTTTATAAAATTTTATGAAGTCTTCTCATTGATACCTTATTACCACCCCCCATCCCCTCCTTTCGACACCCCCGTTAGGTTCGACTCAGTGATGACCAAAATGATCGTTAGATCAAATCATTTGGTCCATGCGAAGTGAAAACGTTCCAGGGTTACAAAAGCACTATTGATGTTAAATATTTTCAAACTAGACATGATTGTGTCAAGCAATGAATGAACTAACCCTGCGTTTCCAGAGTTGCTGTCAACATCGTTGGAAGATCTCAGAATACTGAACACTCTTTTTGGTACAGAATTTAGAATGTCCTTCAATGCTGTCGGTTTACAATGATGACCGGTCATGCTTTGTGCCAATGAAGTATGAAAACAAACCCCCGACACACACAAGTTCAGGACAAGTGAATAAATAGAATGACTGAAAATTCCAAACTCAAGTTTTGCCAACAACCTCACACACCGATAGCTGAGCATAAAGGAAGATGGCATACCAAAGTAGGACCCTCAGTTGTTGTTTCGTTTGCAGCCTGTGGATGCTGGTTGCATCATTTTTCTGGAAGTGCAGCTGTGCCGCTGATGCAGTGCCCGGATTTCGAGTAAGCTGGTACTCATTTTGCAGACCTCGAAAAGATGACAAGCTGAATCAACCCACCTGGTGTTAATTCAAGCACACGACAGGGGCTCGAACTCAAGAACCCTAAGATCTTCAGCCAGTCACCTTAACCGTTAAGCCAACACCAGGCTCAGACCCTCAGTGATAGTATCAGATGTTTGACCTCAATCATTGCTGGACATACTTGTCTCAGTGCTGATTCTGTGTCACCATGTAGTACAAGTATGTACATATAAATAAGTTGTTTCTGTGTGAAGCTTTTTCTTTGATTTTTTTTTATACAATTCCATTCACCTGGACCAATTGCTCTGGAGTTTGCTCCACCACATTATTGTTACAAGTGCTTGGCCAACATCACAATAAAATATTGCAATTATTTATCAAATCCATATTAAAACAAGAAATAATGGCACTTAGGCTGATATGCAGGGAGAGGATCGGAGCTCGGTTTACACATCGGGATTTCCACGTTACGTTTGAATGTGAATTCTTTGTCAGGAATCGAAGCAATTGAATTTAATTATTTATATTCCAGATATGCAGAAAATAAATTAATATATGATGGTTCCACAGTCTCCATGGAACTACACCGAGCGTAGTTAGCTGTGACGCGATCCTATACGACCTGAAACAAAGAAATAAGGCCTTGGCACATCATTGCCGTGTTGTGCTCCCAGTTAATTTTTGCTATAGCTCGAAACATCAGTCTTCTTGGTGCTTTATAAGAGTCGAAGTAACCGATATTGATTCGGCGTGTAGATTATTAAATATATAGTCTATACTATATCTATAATATCTATATAGATATATAGATATATACGATATATATAGATATTATAGATTATATAGAATATATAATATATATATATATGATATATATTATAGATATATATATATATATAATAGTATATATAGATAGATTAATAGATATATTAGATATATTAGATATATAATGATATAATATAGATATTAGATATAGATATAGATATAGATATAGAATATAGATATATGATATATATAGTATATATATATATATATATATATATATAATATAATATATCAAATGCACCTCCTGACTTTATGGTGAGCATTGCCGCAGACTATTTCTCACACGGTAAAACCACATATTCCGCAAAGAACAACCGTCCATCTGTGCACCCAGACAATTGTTCCCACTATGCAAACCATTCAACCGAAAGGCACGTGATGTGATTGCCATTGCTGCAACCATTTTCACCCTGAAAACAACAGGTGGCGTGATGGATTAAATGAAATGAAGAGTAAATGCGCCTTAGTTCACTCGAGGTAATTAATGTGTTTGGTGCTCGTCTGGTGCAATGCATGGAGACTTTGATAAGCAGCAAGTCTCGCAAGCAACGGGGAAAGACTAATGGATGACTTTCACAGAATTTCGCACGAGCTCACTCTGCAAGTTCATACAAATTATTATTTTGCGAAAATACAATTATTGTCTACTCCTTCTCTTTCTTCTTTCTTCTTCTTCTTCTTCCCACTATGTTCGAAATAATATATCTCCCCATAAAAAAGCACCATGTGTCATGAAACTCATCTGGATCAGGAGCAACAATGACTCACTAACCACCCCCCCCCCCACTGGAGACCCCTTAGACCCTGTTTTTTATATGCCGTGAATAAACTTTGGTGCATCATGGGTGATGAAGGTTGTGGTCAAATTCATCGAAATAGTGTGTGTGGTTTCGAAAAGAGAACAAATACCTATTTTGGGGGTCAAAACCCCGCATATACCCCTTAATGATTGCAGATTTTGATGCGATCAATAAACCTTTGTTAGACATCAGATATAAAGCTTGTGGCCAAGTTTCATAAAATCGTTTGTTTGGTCAAGCGAGAATGACTGAAGTGTTGACTGACTCACCTTTGGACACTTTTCAATCACAAGCTCACCGGACTTAAGCCCAGGTGAGCTAAAAATGAACATGCGGAATTGATAATGTAATGTTGAAGTACTATTCCAGAATTCATTCCAAGTGCCTTCTTGGCATGAAGGATGTGCAGAAACCTGATTGTAAATTCCACGTAACGTAGTTAGCTCATGCAATGATTGTTCAGCACGTGCATCTCATGCACAACTAGAGGGGGAGCACTCGGGAGAGTGCAAAACCTCCGCCGCCAATACTGCTGGTCACTCAAGTGAACCTTATATCTTGTTCAATTAAATATGATGTCACAGTGCTGACAGATTATAGTTCTTTTCTCCAACATTTTTTTGGGGGGGCGGCGGGGGGGGTTGGAAATCACTTAAAACATGTAGAAATGCAAAAAAAAAAATTGAAATTTTGTTGAAAAAAAGTTGCAAAATTTTTTTTTCTCTAACAATTTTTTTTTTTGGGGGGGGGGGGGACAAAGTCCAAAATCTAATGGCATGATCCTTGGACCATACCTAACCCCCCCCACCAAGTTTCGTCGAAATCCGTCGAGGAGTTTTTCGTAATACTGTTCACACAACAAACAAACAAACAAACAAACAAACAGAAAGCGGGTGAAAACAGTAACCTCCGATCTTCGATGGCGGAGGTTAATTAGGTTTATAGAGGTGATACGACGTATTCTGAGGAAATTTGAAAATCTTTTCGAGACACGAGCATGTGGATCATTCATGAAAATAAAAATAACAAGAGCGCAAGTGAGCACAAAGATACGCCCGAAAAAGTCTCTGTGACACACACGCACGCACGCAAGTGCGCACGCACGCAAACACACATTATATATTCAAACACGTCAATTTATGAAGAACAAGAAGGTATATACAGAATTGTGCTACTACATGGAAAACAGCATCCTGGTTGCCATGGCAACCACTTTAGATGACGAACGTATGTCGCGAACACCGTCTCCACAGTCTGTACCTATGTACCAAATATGAAACGTGAAAGTTGAAAACTTTGGGAGTTAGAGTGCGGACAGGAATGGACGGACGACCGTATCACATAATACGCCCCGATATGTATATATCGGGCGTATAAAAACCGATTACATTCTTCATGCAGAGTGTGACGAGCACTCCCCCAATCTCCATTGGACATAGTCCTACACCAAAGCATCACCTCCAACCCAGAGGCCTTAGCCCGATGGTTCTGTAAAAAACAAAGATTACATGGTCAACATCAGTTAACAATAAACAGAGACACCAATCTGGATTTTCAAGCTGTATTTCCCGCATCAGGATAGCATACCAATAAATATCTAACCAATGATGATCACATTCTTCATTCATACATCAAACGCACCTCCTGCCTGTTATGGTAAGCATCGCCGTGGATTATGTCTCACATGGTAAAACCGCATAATCCGCAAAGAACAACCGTCTGTCTGCCACCCAGACGATTGTTCCTGCCAATGCAAACTATTCAACTAGAAGGCACGTGATGCGATCAGCGGGTAAATCGAAACATATGGAGTGTGACGAGCACTCCCCAATCTCCATTCGACATAGTCTTACACCAAAGCGTCACCTCCCGAGCTGTTTTACTGTGTGGGCCATAATCCACGGCGATGCTCACCATAACAGTCAGGAGGTGTGTCTGATGTTTAAAGGACGAATGTGGTATTCATTGGTTAGATATTTATCGGTATGCTGTTCAGATGAGGGTAAACAAGCCTGAAATTGAGATAGGTAGTTATGTTTGATGTTTACCATGTAATCTTTGTCTGCTTGACAGAGTTGCTGGGCTGGGGCCTCTGGGTTGGAGGTGACCCTTTGGTGTAAAAATCACAAGTCGATTTTCACACAAGTACATAAGTTAATTTTATACTTTTATAATGATTGGATGCTTCCACATATGGAAATCCAACATGGCTGTCGTTAATTCTGGTTACAATCAATGAAAGGGAGAAGAAACATTTTTTGCTTCATATCTGGAATATTTTGATGAAAGTACTAATGCTCATCTTTTTAGTCCTTTCAGAAAGTAAGTGAAAGATGACTTTGAGTGCTTCTTAGAGGGTTTGTAGTCCATCGTAAAATTTCATTACATTTGGAGTGACTCACATCAGGACCAATATTGCTGACAGTCAACAGCAAGGGGACGACCTTCATGAGGAACTACAAAAACGTCTGGATGAATATGAAACGTTTACTTGCAAATGCCACAAAAACAGTGTTTTGTTATACACATCAAAAATACATATACACCACCAGATGGGTGGGGAAAAACAAAGGTCAAAAAGTGAACCTCCACCTCTAAAGAGCCTGTGCCATTCTGAGGTATCTTTACTTGACTTTAAATTGCACTGTATATTCTGCAGGGAGACATACACTCGTACCTGACCCATGTAACCCATCCAAGTGGCAAGCGGCATATCTTTGTAAAACGGCAAGCCGTGGAAGCGTAAGAATGAGTGGGAAAACTAGGTTGAGGTAAGACTGCAAGGTGCTGTCAGTGATCTCCATGCAGCAGATGGCCGTTATCATCACAGTTGTTGGGAAGAAATAAAACAAGGTGATGGAGGTGACCCCACAAATGATACTGATTATGCATTCGATGAGCTTTTGGAAGACATCAGTGGTCGTGTCAAAAATATGGATGTCCAGTGATGTGCGTGAACACGATATTCAATGCATGTAGGTAAAGGATGCCACAAAACTGTATTCTCAAACCTGCAGAAGCATTTTGACGTCAAATTGATGTGTTTCTCCGCTTTAGGACTATCCGGTCTTCTAGTTTTTAGATCCTTGTGGAGGATCTCCAAGTCTTACTCACGTTGTTGTTCTTAATCTTCTTCTTGTGGACTTTTTTGTTTCACAGCCTACAGTTTTTCATCGAACTTCCTGAACTGGCAATATTATAAAAATCCTGCGCGACAGTAACGATCTCCGATTTGAAAATTCCTCATAGAAAAAAGTTATGACGTCAAATTCTCGCTAATGGAAATCGCCTAAAAATTATCTCCGAAACTAGGCAAGCTTTTTGAATTCTGTTTGCGGGAATGAACGAGAGCTAGCAGAGATGAGATTACGCACATATGATACATCATTATGACGTCATATCATTTTATACGTCACTCCTATTTTTGATTTTTTTGTTTCACAACCCAGAGTTTTCATCGGATCTTCGTGAAACTTGCATGTATATGCAGGAAAGCCCAGCGCAGACAGTACCATCTCCGATTTGGAAATTCTTCCTAGAAAAGTTGACATCAAATACGCGCTAATGGAAATCGCCTGACCATTATCTCCGAAACTAGGCAAGCTGTTTGAATTTTGTTTGTGGGAATCAAGCCGGCATTACACAGATATTATCGGAAACGTATGCATCACATGACGTTATATTCGTTTTTTGACATATCATTAAGAGGCAGAGGATCTTAGCTCATTTCGACTTGTTCATGATACAGTGCCAATTTCTTCTGTTCCATCTTGCCACCCCTGCTCCTCCTGCCTCTATTCCTCCCTACAATGCATCAGGGTTCTTAACACAGACGGACGGACTGGATGATACCCGAAAACATAATGCCTCTGCACTTGTCAGTGGAAAAGTGTTCTTCTTTAAGTATTAGCACAACAAAATCCTTGTGGTGGAAAGATCAAATTTATGATTTTGACTTTTTGAAGTGTTGCGCAAAGCTGTCGATGTTCAGGTTTGGTGGTTTCGACACCAAGATTGCCGAATGGAGGCACATGGATAAAGCCACAATCAAAGCACTGCGACACCTCCGATTCACATGACTCTTTCAGACCCATTCGATCTGAGCAAAACCTTCGTTCCCATCTCGTTGCCGTAACCCAAAGTAAAAGCTGTCTTCTCTACACTCGACATCACCTCACTTCATCTCTCACCTCCTGTAACCACGTGTCTCTTTTCCTCCTCTGTACTTTTCATGACCCAGCAGCTTCACACTGCGTTACCGTTCGATTGACACACACTTCCACGATTTTACTTCACCTTCCCTTTTCCGATGTTAGCATCGTTATTAAAAATAATAATTTCACTTTTGACTATACACCTCCCATAGCCAGTGCTTCTCCGTAAAGTGATCTGTTTAGACCCCTGGTTTACGGATCCTATTTCACATTACCTCACGATTTTTTCGACAACACTTCATGACCTAATCTGATGAAACTCTCTCAAACAAATAATATATATACAAACGATCTCTTATAATGCTTCATCTTCTCTTTCACAGTGCGGTTTCTCTTTACTGTTCATAAGCACCACATTTCGCTATTTAACAGACTGCTCTCATTTCGACTCTCCTTCATACCTTGCGATTAAAACCACTGTTACGCGTTTCACTCATCTCTGGATTCGCCTTATTGCATCCATCAAGAAACGTGTTTAATCGCTTCTCTCCTGACCTAAAATTTTAAATAAACTACCCCAGTTTGCTACGATGTTCTGCTTTCCATCAACCATTCTTTTTTTACCAATTTCAGTGCAACTCACCCCTCCACCTCACTTCTCAAAGCAACAATCCACTCTTCTCTCCCTCCAAGCCTCCCTATCACCTCTCTCAAATCCCCCTCACTTTCTCCTCACTCTCCCCATCATCCTTCACCCCCTCATTCACCCTTCTCAGTTGCCCCCCCCCTCTATCACAAAGCTGCTCTTCCACTGCCCTCTCCCTCCCATCTCTTAACTCCACCTCCTCAATTCTCACTGCCTTCTTCCCCTTCTCTTGTCCCCCTTCTCCCCAGTATCACAGAGCTTTTCTCCTCCTCATCGGCCCCCTCCCCTAGCTATTTTTGTATCCCACCACTTTTCACACACTCCATACTCCCCCCCCCTTGTCCCTTGTCCTATCCTCCCCTCCCCCACCCCTGCACCCAAAGCCTCCTCCCCTCCTTTCATTAACAGTGTGGACCTCAAATATCCGGGGCCTTCGCTCAACATTTCAGATCTTTCCATACAGGTTGCCACTGACAACCAGACATAATCTGCCTCACAGAAATTTCCTCCCAAGACGTGTTGACTCCAAGTATCTCGCCCTGGTTACTCCTTCTCCGTATGACAGACCTGAACCACGTCCTGGTGGAGGAGTTGCTCTCTTCATCAAGACTCTATTCCTCACTCCATGCACTGCCCTCACTCCCCCCACACCCCAGGAATACTCTGGCTACGGCTTCCCTCCTCCACTTCATGTTTATAATGCACTGTAGCGTCCAGTAACAGTGATGACTCATCTACACCTCACTATCCGAAAACATGGCCATCTTCTTCTTCTCATCCAAACTCTCTTCCTCATATGTGGCGACTTCAATTGTCATCATGCCAGTTGGCTAGGTGTGGGTACTCTCTCTGTCGTGGCACCTCAGCAGAAGCTTTCTGCGACTCATTGGGACTGACTCATCGGTCACTTCCTCCCGATCTCACAATGGTACTCCATCTCTTCTGCATCTGATTTTGACAAATCTCTCATGAATATCTGCTGTTTTCCTCCGCTCCAATCGTTCTTCTGACCCAGTCCTTGTCAAGTGGACATCTCTCTGGCTGTTATCAGAGCCAACCCTCACCGCCGTCGTCTGGCATTTCACTCAAGCCGATGGCAGGGTCTCCAAGCAGCCATCAACTAATCGACTGTCTCTATCACTACTTCTCAATCAAATCTCCTTAATTCTTTAAAAGACATTGCTCTCCCTCATGCACAGATTTATCCCCCTCGTTTCATGTCCTACCCTCCTCCGCCCTTGTTCACTGAAGCTTGTGGCGAGGCAGTTGTCTACAAACAACTTGCTTTGCTCATGGAAAGCAAACCCAATGAGGGATCTCAGTTCTTCTTAAGCTCGGAACAGTGTGTATCCACCCTCAAGAGAGCAGAAAACAACATCTTTCTAATCTAGTCTGAACTTCAAACCTCTCTCCCTCCTCAAAATCCTGTGGCATTTATCATCTGTTTTCTGGTGTATGTTCCCCCTCCATCCCCTCCCTTACCTCAAATGGCAGTGCTGCTGATTACCGACGTGAAAAGGCTGAATGCCTAAACTCGGTGTTTGCAGCTAAATCTTGTGTCCAACCCATTGCTTTCTCTACCATTACCCAGTCGCACCCAACTGCCTGGACTCTGTGTCCTTTTTCTCTCTGACAAGGTGGAGAGCTTCTGTCAACCTTGCGATCATGATTCTGCACTGTCCAACGGCACGCCCAGTGTCCTCAAGCCTGCTTTCTGCTCTTGCTCACCTCTCTCTGTTCTATTCACCTCTCATTTGCCAAGGTCATCTGCCATCTGTTGGAATCGCAAACATTACTGCCCTGCACAAAAATGGCAACAACAGATCCTGCACTACAGAGCAATCAGCCTTCTCCATCTCAGCAAGGTTATGAATCATCATCGCTTCAGACATCAATCCTTCCTCTTCTCAATGCTTGATTTCCATAATCATTTGGTTTAGACCAGGTCACTCTGCCTGGATATGCTGCTTTGCTCTCCCAACAATGGATGGAGGTCCTCATGCCGAACATGATAGAGCCAGTATCCAAGACATATCACGTGCTTTTGACACGGTCTGGACCTGCCTGCTACCAAACTCTCTTCTATGGTATCCAAGGCCATCTCCACTCATGGCTCGCAGACTTCTCTCCTGTCGCAGTCAATGTGTGGCCCTTATGGAGTTCTCTCATCCAATCTTCCTGTCCAGCTGGAGTTCCTCAGGCGTGTTCTGGCCCTGTTCTTTTTCTGGTTTCATCAATGATCTCTCTGACTCTCTGAATCTCTATACAGTATCTCTTTGCTGATGATGCCACCCTCTGCCGTACCATCTGTCATCCTCAGACTGGCAAGCAGCAGCTTTCTTCGTCCTGCAGATCTGGATAAATCAAACTGGTCCAACCGTGGAACATGTCTTTCATCGGACAAGTCTCCACTCCACATGTCTCTCCGAAAGGACAGTTTGAACCCCCCCATCCATTCTCTCACAATCCTCTGGAAGAAGTCCTTTCTTTCAAGCTTCTGGGTCTCACATATTGGCATGACCTTTCCTGGGAAAGGCTTTCAAACTTTCCCAACCATAGCCTCAGCCGACTGGGATCCTCCGTCGTGCAAAACCTTCCTCGGCCCACTGAGACCTGTCACTTACAAAGTTTCGCACAGCCTGATGGAGTACTGCTCTCCCCTCTGGGTGGGCTCCTGATCCCACTTTCTCGGCTTCACGCTGTGGAAACCAAGGCATTTCGGATCATTGGCATCTCCCGCAATGAGCTGAGTCTTTGGGCCTCTCACTCTCTCACCGAGGTTGGTCGGTGGTCTTTTGTGTCTTCTACTGTCTCCTATCCAGCCTCGCCCCCCTGTCTCTCTGCGTGTCCCACCACATTTCTGCAGGGCGCTCAGGTTGCCATACAACCCTTCTGGTAAAACCTCAAAATCACGAATCACTGCTCACTTCATCTTTCATTCCTCTTTTTCCCCGCTTTGAATAACTCCCTCACTCTCTTCAATCCAATTCTTCCTCCAGGCTTCATAACAGCCGTTTTCACACCTCTTATTTCCCCATCCAACCTTCATCTTTCTACTTCGTTATCCACCCCAAACCACCTCCTTCAATTTCTGCTTTCCTTCTGAAGTCCTGTAATGTCATTTTGTATTCCCATGTTCCCCCATCCCTCTCCTTCCAAGTTCCTAATCATGTTCCCACTGTTTTGTCCTCCGCTCCCCCCCACCCTCTTGCTCATGTCCTCGCTGTGCTTTGTGTGTTAGTCTCATCGAGCCTCGACAAGGTATAAAAAAAGAAAAAAGCGGTGCCATCTTGGATTTCCATTATGAAACATCTCGGTCATCATGAAAGTATAAAATTGATTCTTCACTCAAAACATGCAGTTTAAAATATTGTTAAATACTCATATTCATGCTTTCTAATATATTGGTGTCCAGGTGCGAAGGACACCGGACGGA
>CM068959.1:110606909-110618568 GCA_035128595.1 Eptatretus atami
AATGAAACTATAAATAAATGAAAATAAATAAATGAAAAATCAAATGCAGGTGAGCGACCCAAGACAATGGGGAAGCATGGCTCATATACTTACACAATGCTTATACTCGCGATACACAATGTGTAAGCATACCCCGCTTGTATAGATATATATATTTATTTATTATTATTAATTATTTTTTTTTTAAACACCATTGTCTCTCTGTGGCTTTCTTTATTTCTTTCTTTGTTCTTATTGCACGGCCACGGCCACATCTTTTCAGTTACAAACTCCAAACTCAGGGTACAAATACAATTTTGTGTGGCATAACATGGGCTATGTGGCCACGGCTTCATGTGGGGGGGGGGCGAGGGAGAGGGGGGAGCAGCATAAATTCTCTATGTAAATGTGTACCGTGTATCGCCACCTGGTGGTGGTGTCAAAGGGTGTTACAATTTCCTTTTTTATTTTTTACCCAAGGCAATGCTAAGGTTAAAGCACTCTTCACATCGGTAAATTTGTCCTCCTTCCCTTCCCCCCCCCCAAAAAAAAAAATTTGAGGGCGGTAGCTAATAAAAGGCTGTCATCGTGTGGGCTATTTCTCGTGGGAAGGGATATCAGGACGGACGGGACAAAAGGGGGGAGGTGGACGGGGGAGCGGGATGTGAGGACGTGGACAGGGAGGGGAGGTGGGTGGTGAGGGTTTAAGCACTCTATGCATGGGAAATTTGTCTTCCTTTCCTTCTCACCCAAAATTATTGGCAAACACAGCGACTAATTGGTCCATCAACGAAGTGATGGGGTCAGCTCTGCTCGTATGTGTGTGTGTGTGTGTATATATATATATAAATTCACACACATATATATACACACACACACATTGCTGAGAGCTTGGTTATGCATTGCGTGCCCTTGCCGATAATCTAACAGGTTATTGGGAGTGGATGTGATAATGTGTGCAGTTCGGTCGATGAAAGCCGGCAGTGCATTTTGGCTAAAAAGCTTCCCAAATGGTCGAGCTTTTTGGGGTAATTTGAACAGCACGGCTAATTTGCTATGCTTTTAATTGACTCTTATGTCGAGATTTTTCTGGTTATGGACACATCATTATCTGTCCTTATGATGTGCTACTTACAGAATGTTGGCATTTTTCACTCTTGCACACCCACAACCACATCACCAGCTTGTCACAATTGTGAGCGCAACTTATGACGTCCTCACAAGCAACCAAACAATTCCGCAGAACCTGCAGTTGATGAAAGATGTGTGGTTTGCATAACCGTATGCGTATTCGTTTTTGGGGAATTCGAATAAAAGTGATTGTGCAAATAATTTGAGGAATGCCTGGAGTTGTGGTACCCAAGAAGAAGAACAATACACGTCACATTTTCCATCTTGTACAACATAATTTGCTTCTTTATTTGTTTTTTCTTTCATTGTCGAACAAATGACTCCTTTCTGCGAAGAGGTTAATGCTCTTATACAGTCTCGAGTACGGTATATCGCGTGAGCGAAGTAGCTATAGCATCACTTTTTTGTCCTTATAACTCTATTTTGACTCTAAATCTCTAAAGTTAAACCATTTAAGTCAAAAAGAATATTCTCGAATGGATGGGAATGACTTAAAAGCCGTCAGAAGAAATGGAAAGAATAATCAGTTGGACCAAATCATCTTCACAAGTGAACCGTCTTTGTCGAAGCAGCTCGGGTATTCAATTCAATAACTCCTTCTTTCATGAGGTTCAGGCCTCCTGGCATGTTTTTTTTTTTAACCAATCGACCCAAGCTTTCTAGTGTACCCTGGGGTTGCAGCCTTTCAAGGGGTAGTCACGTAGAGGTGCAATTGATGTAGTGGTGATGCCAGGTGTAAGTAGAATATTTATTTTGCTTTTTCATGCTGGAGAAGAAAGTAACGATAAAATAAATAAATAAAGGTATCGATAAGTCATATTCTTGTTAATCATTGCTTTTAACCCATACGTCTTGATGCCAGGTGTACACCGAGACTGCTTGATGCCAGGTGTACACCTAGACTGGAGAACCTGTTACATTTTCTAAAGGTGCTTTTCAGAGATAGCCTGCTTAGAATAAAGCAATGTTGCAAGAAGCAGAGAGGACGTTGAAGCCATGGGATACCAAATGTTTTTCTCAGATTCGGTCAAACGTGCTGATATTTCACGATACGCACGAGGGGTGCTCGGGTTGCTCTGTTCGAGTTCCCCTCTGTTCATGATATGGGCAACTCTGGTTGAAATCACGTCAACAAACTCGTGTTCGTCCATTGTCTACAAATGTCCTTGTAATTCATGCACAGTACACTGATGTCTAATTTCACTGTATTCCATGTGATATGTGTACAAGTTTCTTCCAAGAGCCTAAGGCCACTCTAAGATGGGTCTCAAGACGAGATGCTCACAATAGTCCATATCGCAAAAATCCCCAACGGTATTTCTCAAAATCGGTTTATATACATTCTGGTTCTGATGTACCATAGGCTGTTAGATAGTGCCGGTGCTGCCAAAGCATACTCAACAGTAATTAGAGCAGGAATTTGGAATTTGGACATGGTGGCGGTGATGGCTCACCGACTCTTCACGGAGGACATCGTGTGTGATCCTTAAGGTCGACCAACTAATGCCTGCACAAAGGATAGCCAGTTTAACGTCCACCTGAGGAATAGCACACACACACACATTGATTAATCACGCAACCTGTGAAACACTGAGATGACAGTTTATACGTCGGTTGGGAATCGAACCCAGGTTAGACAGCTTCGAGAAGAGTATGCGTACCTCTTGGCCAAACATATATATATATATATATATATTGTGTGTGTTTCTTGCATTATTGTGAGCATCTCTGGTCAAGGAGGGACAAGACCAGCCGGGGTTAGCCCTGGCCATACAGAAAATGGTTCACGCGATTATGTGCTATATTTCAAAATACTGTACCATCATGTACTGATGTTATGATCGCTCAGATAATTTGCCTGAAGGGTGGCAGGAGAGCCGAGCGTGAAAGTGATTGATATCGAGCCGTGTAGTCAATGAAATCAATTCCCTCAGGGAATCGAACCTGACCATGAACTACCCTTCTGATTAGTGCAGTGTATCATGGCGATTACTCAAGTTGCTTTCCTCGTGTGATTATACTCACATATCACCCAAAGTGGTGGTTTTATTATTTTTTTGAAAGAGCACCAATTGCATGCAGGTATATATATATATATATATATATATATATATATATATATATATATATATATATATATATATATATATATATATATTGTTCATCATTGCATCCAGATTCTCTGCTATTATTTCGATTCAAATGTTAAATGACAATTTGAAAAGTTTCAAACGTTTGCGTTGACGTGCTTGATCGAGCAATTAAAAGATGACGTGAAATGGTGACATAACTACACTCTCGTACACAATGTAAGCTTCCTTTCCTGAACTGTATGAAACTATTTTCCCGCACCATTGCTTTCCCGCCGACGGGAATATGTGAGTGCTGGAACTGAAGCCGAAAACATGTTCCGGGTCATCTTGGGTCAAGGTCAGCTTGGTCCTTCAGCGTCAGCTGATTGCTAGCAGGAAGCACATGGCTCAGTTGTTGGTGAATTTGATATAGGTAAGGTTGTTCAAATATTATTACGATGTCTTTATATTGCATGTGTATTATATATATATATATATATAATATATATTATATATAATATATTACACTTGTACTTTTTGGCCTGAGAAGGCTGCTGTGAAGTGGGTGAAATGCCACTGAGACTGGATCTGCTCTTGCTTATTGTTCAAATTAGTGGAGTATATCTCGTGTTTGTGTTAGGTTAGATCAAGTGGACTTTTGGTTGAAAGTGCCTTCTTCTTCTTAAAAAAACAAAACATATATATATATATATATATATATATATATATATTATATATGTAGTTTGAGCCCCTGTCGTGCCGTTAATTAACACCAGGTGGGTGTTACTTAGCCTATCAACCTTCGAGGTCGGCACAACGGATACCAGCTCAGCTAACTGGTAACAAGGGGCACTGCATCAGCGACACAGCCATGCTTCCAGCAGATGCAAGCTGCATACATAATAATAATAATAATAATAATAATTATATATATATATATATATACACACATACACACACACCTGCCGTATCATTTCATGAAACAAACGATGGCGATTATATGGTCGATGATGATCAATGCCTGTTGTGTTGTTGCTTTAATGCCATTGTGTTTCATGCAGGCATAGAGCGGTGCTTTGCTCGTGGTGATGAGAGCCATTAGCGTTCAGTGCATTTACTGCACTCGAGGGAACTACACGAACCATATTCATTGCCCGGAGGTGACTGGCATCGCGTGGAGCTACACAAAATACTCTTTCATTCCGCCTCGGTGGGACAATGGTCCACTGGGTTTAATCCTGCTGCGAATCCGCCCTTTTCAATAAACATACATACATACATACATACATACATACATACATACATACAATGTATACAGATATGTAGATATATACATACAGTATATATATACATACATACATACCTATACATGACTTTCCCAGCCTCATTGGCCAAATGGTTAGACTTTAGAGGGTCCGCTCTGAGTCTGGGAGGTAGGTAGTTCGAACCCCAGCTGAGTCATACCAAAGACTTTAAAAATGGTACGTGCTGCTTCCTTGCTTGATGCTCAGCATTGAAAAAGGATAGAGCACAGACGAACAACCATATGTTGGTAATAATAACGGAGGCTTTGATGGACCTAATGGCCTCTTGCGTCAAAGTTCCTTGGAAGGGAACTCATATACAGTTATACATACAGTTATTTATACATACATATATATGTATATATATATATTTATGTATATCCTGAAAATAAATTATCTGTGCAGACATGTTTGGCAATGAATGAAAGAAGAGGATTTGAACAACCATGGATTGATCATTTTAACAAACTTTAACCTTCCACTCAAGCACGTGTTATGCTCATGTAACATTTGTCATCCGCTTTAGAAACACTCTATGTTACCAACACAAAACGCACATACACCGTGCAGGTAAATCTCACTTACCTGGACAGCAATCCGTGAAAAAACGGAATTAAAAAGTGGAAAACCATGAACTCTCAGCAAAATAAATAACGACGCAGGTTACCTGATCAACCTTCAATGTAATCACGGTATGTGCCCATGATGTTACCTGTAGTAACTGTATATGATTGTTATACACATTATTAGAGGGTATATGTTCCTTTTATAACAGGAATAGCTATCCAATCAGGGTTCCGGAAAACAATTATTGAACCAGACAGGTGTTTCCTACAAATATAGGTCCAACTAGCAGAGATTCTTCCGTCTCCTATTACCTAGCTTCGTCCCAGGTAGTGAACAATAAGCAGTCGGATTAATTGGGACAACATTGAAATCCAGCCGGTGATCAGTGTACATGTATCGATCCCATGAGGGGGTTTGCTCCATGGTGCAGTACATATAATTCCCCCACACGTGGGCCTGCTCGAGTCCTGGATTTGCACATCATACAGATCGCAATGATAATCATGTCGAAAAAAATAAAAAATAATAAATCAAATCATTCCGGTGAACAGGAACGGTCATTGTGAGGAAGTCATCGATGAGTACAAAGGACCATGCTATTATATACCGGAGTAGAATGCTTCGTGATCGATTTCATTAACCAATTAACTATCAGAATTAAACTGGTCACCTTGCTAGTTGATGCACACCAAATGTTGAATAAACTGCACGTAAGAGGTTACGTAAGCCCGCAGTAAAGATTGGCGGAAACTCACCTGGTGAAACTGGACAGGTGCGCTGTGGACATCTTCAGGTGGCTTCGACCCCAGAGCAAGGACGACGTGGATTTGAGTGAGCTCCACTCTTTGGACGGGCGCGATTAAAGCGCCAGGCTTGTGACGCTCAAAACCCACCCCAACCCCGAGACCCCCCACACTCGCTCCTTGCAACACTATTCTTTCACACCACTCCATCCCTTCGTCCTCGCCACGCAGACTTCAGATGGAGCACTCCCGATCCGGCAGGCGAGAGCGTGCCGTGTTTTTCGAGGGCCGTCGTGTGTGCCGGCTGCTTTGGAGCTCCAGTTTCCAGCACAGCAACATTGCGAAGTGTGTTAAAGAAAAATAAATAACATAAATCGAGTCGCACACCCTTAGGACATTATACCTACACTCTACTTCATTTGCTGTTCCACTTTATTTCGATAAGTCAGAGATATTGCTGTTTGAGAATTAAAACTAACCACCTTCTCATTACAGGTCACAATGCTAAACGAACATCCGCGGGGCGTTCACAAAGTTTTCGCAGCGAGATACTCTTAATAGTCCAAGATAGTCGTCATCCAAGTAGTGCACTAAATAATTACAGTATTTCGAAAATTCTTACATTAACCTATAAATTGAAAGAACTAACAAAAAGAATGTGTCCTTCATGCAACATAATTTGATTTTGTATACAAAATGGAAGAGCGAGGTGAGAGAGGATAAAAAACAAACGATGAACACAGTGCGGGAAACAGTTGGACACAACAATCAAGGAAATGGATGAACAGGGAAAAGACGAGAGAGAAGAGGAGAGGGGAGGAAACACACTAACCTGCAGGTAAGAGAGTTGGATTACGTTGGGTGAATTGGGATACAAAGGATCACGGGTAGAGATGGGGATGACTTGAGATGATGGTGCACCGCCTGCTTGAAACCAGGAATGAAGAATGGTATTGAATCATCTCCAGGAGGCAGTTCCACAAACGGGAGAAGTGAAGCACAAAATGGTTGAGGTGAAAAAACAAAAAGCCGACATTTTAGAGTTCAATCAAACCGGAGGAGAATGGTAAATAAAAATGGAGACAACCGACTTCTCGGCGATGTGAGAGCAAGGGGTCTTGTCATGTGATATACAAATGAGAGCTTTAGAATCCACATCATTCCAGAGAGACAATTGCTATGTGGGTGTGCCAGTCCACTGAGCTACAGACAAAGAACAAATGGTAGGCTGGGAGTAGTTCTGAGGTTCTAACTATTAAGCCACCAGATTAGTTGGAATAATAGTTTGAGCATCCGCTCCGAGTCTGGGAGTTTGGTGGTTCCAACTCCGGCTGAGTCATACCCAAGTCGTTTTAAAATTGTAAGTGCTGTTTCCTTGCTTGATGCTCAGCATTTATAAAAGGATAGACCATGGGCAACTATACCACAGGCTATGTATGCTATGCCTAATGGCCTCCTCCTGCATTGAAGTTCCTTGCACGAGAACTCATACTTTCAAAGAATGACTTGGAACGATAGACGATAGTCTGCAGCTGCCTGCGGTTCCAGCTTGACTGTGTTGTCAGCCTAGAAGAAACCATGGTTGATGGTGAGGCTTGAATTGATGAGACTGAACCTCTTATAGTGACTGACATTAGACATAGATAAGTGGGTTATTTTGTCGATTCTTCCAGAGTGATGCACCTCCATCTTGAACACCCCATGTAATACTCATTCAATAAAAACAAAGAAATCTTTCTAACAATCCAGTCTTTGATTAGCATTTGTTTGTGGACTTCTTTTTCTATATATTTTTTTTTTGAAGGAAAACACAATTGTGTGCTCCTGAGAGCTTATATTTAACTTGAAATTATAAGAAGCCAAACATTACCCAAAATTTATTATGTTCTACACAAGTGACTTTCAAACTAGTGGTTCAAAACTGAACCCCATGCAAACTCTTGAAGTTCAAGGGCATTAAAAAAAAAGTTCCCTGAACAAGATACGTAAAATACGCGAAAAATGTAGGTTTTCTTGAACCTTCAAATAAGTAAATATCATTAATCAAACAATATATACTCACTAACAATATGTATTATTTTTTATTATGGATCCGGGATTCGGGGCTTGCCACGAGAGGAAGCACTCGTGTCCCTCCTGAACACCGGGTCCTGAGGCCGATGGGTATCGATAACTCCGTGCACGGCAGGTTGCTAGGCTGCCACGAACGCCGATTGGCACGGCCAATCCGGGCAGGGTTACACTACTTCGCATGATACCTCACCTGTGGACGGCCGGTCAATTAGGGTCATGTGCCCTCAGCACACACTCGGATTACTGCCAAGCATTACAGTGAGTGTGCACTGGCTAACAAGAGCAAATTATTGGGGGTGGAACTTACCATCTAATTATACTAGTGCACCATGTCAGACAAATAAAGGAAAAGACAACCGAGACAGATTTGAAATAACAACAAACAACCGTTGATTACAAACACACAAGCAAGCAATCATCTACAAGCAAGAAAACAAAAAGGCACATAAGAGCAGATTTAACCATAACACATATTCTTATTCAATCTTACTTACAAAAAAAGCTTGGCCATCATTCACTCAGGGGAGAAGAATAAACTCAGGAGGAAACACGAAGAACTTGAAAATAAAAAGTAAAGCATGGAGTAAAGAACAGTGACATTTTTCCTTTTCTCCCTCACCTCACACAGCCCAAATATACGAGAGAAGGTGGAGGAAAATGGATGGGGAAGATGGCAGTGGTGATGTGGCACGATGGGACACGCAGCCGCATCTCCGAGGTGTGCAGACGCAGGAGGCGAGTTCTCCCTGGCATCCCAGATATGCGATCTGGATATGCGACTTGTCCTCCTCTGCCTCACCTTCTTCCTCTTCAGGCCCCCATCGATGAGGTGCTGCCGTACAACCTCCTCGTCATTCGTGGCTGACAGGATCGAGACTGCAGGATGATGTTCGTGGAAGGAGTGTTCTTTTTCCATAGAAGCTCGACACCAACTGCTCGTGAAACCTTCCTTCCTTCACCCTCACACGCTTTCTTCCTCCCCTCACGCACCTTCTCCGTTTTCTGTGTCTCTCTTTTCCTTTGTCTCATGAGCTTTTTCCTTCCTCTCGTGAGCTCCTTTCATTTTCTTCCTTGAGCCTTCTGCTCATGAACTCTTTTCGTCCTGGCTCATGCGAGCCTGTCCTGACTGCTAATGCCGTTTCTTCTTCTTCACATCACTTTTTTTCCTTCTCTCGTGAGTTCTAGTTCTCGTTCGTGCTCTCTCTCTCTCTCTCTCTCTCTCTCTCATCTCTCTCTCTCTCTTCTCTCTCTCTCTCTCTCTCTCTCTCTCTCTCTCCTCTCTCTCTCCAGCCGATGTGGACGGGTCCACGACGTCGCTTGTGGAAAATGCCACATCATTCTGAGGAAACACTTGGTACAGCCCTCGCCCCTCCCTTCATGCACCCAAGGCCACGACGAGAGGCCTCATCCCCTCCTTCACATGCAAGCATTCACTTGTACAGTTCTTCACTGTCCCATGCCTGCGAGAAGCACCGCACCTCGCAGGCCATGAACACCGAGCATCATGCATTGTGCCATGAACAGGGATGTAAGAATGGAGCGAAAATGGAGAGGGATGACCAAACGCCATAGGGTTGAGGAAGGGATTGTTGAAAGGAGCAGATAGGGGGGGGGGGGGGATGGACTGATGATAAAAAGGAGGGATGTGTGAAAGGATGTTTGGTGATAGGGACGTAATTGGTGGATCGGAAAGGCGGGGGGGGAGGAGGTGAACAGACCGAGGGTGTGAAGGAGGAATGATTGAAAGTAAGAGGATTGAACGGAACGATGGTGTGAAGGAAGAAAGATTGAAAGTAACAGAGGGGTAGGGAGGGATACATTACACTGGGAAAATACAAACTAGTCAATGCATGCCCACTGAACAACCCCTCCACAAGGGACCAAGGACTGACTATCTACACAAAGACGAATGAAAATACTAATCCTACATGTCTATGTATACTCTCCCTCCTTGGGTAAGTTGTCCAAAACCATAACTACATATATATTATATATATATAATATATATATATATATATATATATATATATATTATATATATATATATGTATAAATATGCATTACAAGTAGGGTACCCGTCACTGATGGGTTCGGCGATGTCTCACCACAATTGAGCAATTTCTTACATCAAATCAGTGTGTATTGAGGTAACTCAGGTCAAATGAGGTAACCAACAACCTCGTTCCATTCCATCAGCAAAGATTTCCAATTCATGCATGTTGTACTTCCGAAGTACTACTTGGGAGTGAGGGTGATATTATGAAAGCTTAACTTGGAAACAAATTTGGCAAGTTTTGGGCCTCACACTTGACGGAGGATCATTGAAGTTCTTTCCATGCCAACCGACCACCTACAAGCACCTATCCCTCTCTACATCACTTTTTCAGTCCCCAACCTGCCACCAATCTCTATACTCTCCATAGCTTTGCTTTTGGCAATTTCCATTCGGTATTTCTCACAGCATTTGAAATATGGTTTCCCATTCGATGATCCATAGATCAGGAGTTTCATTTTCACTTTTTAACATCGGTTTCACTTCGGGATACCGGTTTCGATTCATCATTGCAACTTGTGATGCGACGCGAATGGTGCATGAAAAAGGTCAAAAAGGATTTTTGGGGAATATTTTTCAATTTTCAAAGGGGGTCAAAAGTGGCTTAAGGGTCTTAAAAGGTCAAAAGGGGTCTAAAGGTCTGATGGGTCGAAGGGATATAAGCGCATAAAGGGTCTCAGGTGTCTAAAGTGTTTTAAGGATCTTAAAAGTATCTTGTAAGGGTCTAATGTGTCTAAGGGTCTTAAAAGGGCCTAAAGGGGTCTAAATGAGTTGAAAGGTGAAAGAGTAGAAGGGGTCGAAAGTGTCCAAAGGATCTTAAAAAGTCTTTCAGTCTGAAAAGTGTCAAAAGGGCCAAAGAAGGTGTATATGTCGCAAAAGGGTCTAAATTGATGTGAAGGTCTTAGGGGTCTCTATGGCATAATGGGGTCCAAACGGTGTAAAGGAGTGATAACAGACCAAATGGCCTCCTTATGACTGTTTACAACCCCCTATTCAGGTGCATCGTGATAGTGACCAGAAACCATTTGAAAATCGAAAAAAAAATTAATGGTTGCCAAGGTTACCGGCTCCACCCACTGCGATATCTCTTCACTGAACTTTTACACTGGAATTCCCATTTGTCCCAACAACGCACGTTCCAAAAATTGCTCATTCGAGGTGAGATATCTCCAATCAAATATCAAACCACGATGTTAACTTGGTTATTTTAAATTGTCGGATGTATATATTTGGAGGTGTATATTTGGTGAAGTTGGCTAAATGGTAACCATTTTTTTCGACAAATTCTTATTTCACCCTTGAGAGTTATGTCGTTAGATGAGCGGTAAAATTACCTTGAAATCGATGTATGGGTTGTGTTTGTACTATTATTCGGTTTTTGAATGATGAGTGCATTTGAGGGGTCACATGACCCCTTCATTGCCGACCTTTCCGATTATGATAACGTCTTAACAGTTATTTTTTCACATTTGATACAATATTTGATGATAGGAATTCACCACCTCACAAATTATACGTGTTATCTGGGTTGAAATCCGAAGAAAATTGGGCTTTTTTTTATGAAGCAGTGAAAAAATGGATCTACCTTCGCCGAGATGGCAACAGGTGGCAGCTCGTGTGTTTATAATTTACTAGTGCGTGCCCGTACGTGCGTGCCCGTACGTGCCAAAAAAAAGAAGAATTGTGACGTCAATTGTGATGTCATAGCACCGTGTCCTGTCATTGGTTTGGTAAATA
>CM068959.1:110649072-110676220 GCA_035128595.1 Eptatretus atami
CGGACAAAAGATGAACTGATTCAAGAACAAAATATTTAATACAAAAAAAGACAAATATTTAATATGAAAATAATTTTTGGCACAAATTTTAGGCTGGCCCTAAGGCACATGCCTTGTCTGCCTAATGGTTAATCCAGCACTGCCTTTGGTGGCCTCAAAACGGACATCAAGGCCAACAAGTGGTAGCTTAAAAACTTGCCCAGATTCTGAAGTACCGACACCCAAAATTTGGGACCTCTAAGTGCTGCGGTTCGGTCGTAAAAGAATAACACACAAACATTTGAATATACAGTATATAATATATTATAAAGCTCTTTCTAACCACTGACTGACTGACTCAATGACCTACTCACTGATTCACCGACTGATGTTTAAGATTGGTACCTTCCAGGTGATGTAGAAAGCTGAAATTTTGTGTGCTGATGGACATCGAAGCCGATCCATCGGAAAACATCTGCAACTGAAAATATAAATAAATTAAAATAAAATAAAATAAAACAAATAAATGAAAAATCAAATGCAAGTGAGTAACCTGAGACAACGGGGAAACATGGTTCGCTATTGTTTACAATGTGTAAGCATATTCCACTAATATATGTATACACACACGTACATATATACAGTAATCCCCCGCTATATCGCGGTTCACCTATCGCGCCCCCGCTTCATCGCGGTTTTTCCCTTGGAACCTAACTAATTTTTTCTGCGTATTCCCCCGGTATATCGCGGTAATAATATATAAAATATAAATTATTTAAGCAATAAATTATAATGCGTGTCGCTCGACCAGTCACACAACGCACGAGACAAAGTTTCGCTTGTGAACTTCGAATATTTTCTACGTTTTTTCTCCAAGCCCCACGATGCTGCCCAAAGCCCTGCACCTTCTAACTTCTAAGGCTTCTGGCAAGGAACGAAGCGCCAGAGGAAGGTATATATTCACTCGATATAAATCAAACCCAATCGTGTTTATACACCGCCCAGCGTTTAATAATCACTCGATATAAAATCAAACCCAATCGTGTTTATACACCGCCCAGCGTTTATAATCATCAATATAAATCAAACCGAATCGTGTTTTAACACCACCCAGCGTTTAATAATCACTCGATATAAATAAAACCCAATCGTGTTTCCAACACGCCCAGCGTTTAATATTCACTCGATATAAATCAAACCCAATCGTGTTTATACACCGCGTTTATAAAAAAAATAGGCATTTTTGGGGGAGGCATCCATTCATCACGGATTTTCACTTCTCGCGGGGGGTTTTTGGAACGTAACCCCCGCGATAAACGGGGGATGACTGTATATATATATATATATATATATATATACACACATTTAACACTAATAAGTGTTGCAGGGTGAAAAGAACCATTTTGGATCTAGCTATAATTTGAGGTCTCGAAAAATAAAGCACTTGAACAACATTTTCAACACTTGCTTTTTAAATGCTTAATTTATTTTTCATCCCAATCCGCTATGGATATATACCAATCTACAATCAAAATCTCTATACATATACCCAATGATCACTTACAATAGGTAGGCCATAAAACAGTGTAATGTTGGAGCAGCCTGAATTCAGCAAGTCTACAGCATAGAATTGAGTGCCCAATACAACAGATTGCCTGCAGGGTATCTCTCTCACAGTCCGTCTCACATGCTATTTGCCCCAAGGACCACTTCCCCTTTCATCACTCGCACGCTCATAGTCTGGCAACTTATACTTCAAGCCTGACACTGAAATGAGTACTAAAAGTCACAACCTTGCCTGACCAACTGAAAAAAAACAGTATGAGCATCTTTCTCTGCTCAATTTGACTTCACTTCAAACTCTCACTACAGACCTGCTCTTTCATTTGCTTGCCTCCTGAGCACTGCTATCATTTCATTTGACTGTTGTAAGAGATTGCATTGGAACAGGAGGTGTTTGTAGCTCTTCACTTACAATAATCTACATAATAAATAAATAACTTACAAACTTACAATATAAAATAATATTTATTTTAGTTCTATCAGATCTCGTGAGAAAACTAGAAGGGCGCTCGGTAGAGCGTATACCTCCGCCATGTAATGCCTGATCCATGGGAACATGTCGTGCCCAATCAATACATTTTTGAAATATCATGCTATGTATCATTTTTGGCCCTATCTCTCAATGGTGAAGAATCACTTTGAAAATTAAATAATTCTCGGATCCAGATCCGGATTCGGATCTTCATCAAAACCGAATCAGTTCTTCCTTGTCACACACCCAACATGTCTACCAAGTTTCGTCCGAATCGGTCCACAACCTTTTGAGATATCCTGTGCACAGACAAGCAGACAGAAAAGGGGTGAAAACATAACCTCCTTCACCTTCGGTGGCGGAGGTAACAGGTGATTTTTGTCATCGTCGGTCAGTCAACAGGCCAAAAAAAGCACTTGGCACGTCATTTTTTTGTTCGAAGCTGGAAACCCCACCAAATATCTTCGGAATACCATGCTAAACGACATGGGATGGAAGCCAAGCTCAAATTTGCATATTTTTGGACGAAGTGGTCAGTTTTGACCATATATGGTCAAAAATGACAATTTTTCACTTTTAATCACCATTTAATGCACAATTCCCCGGCTTTCAGAAAAAAAAGTACTTGTGCTCTACTCGCCTGAGATTGAGTACATCTCTTGTTTCCAAGTTTGAAATTGCATGATGACACAAAGGAATTTGAAAGAAAAAATCCTGTTTTTCTTGATTTCACTTGTTAAAGCTAAATGTGTTAATTTCAGGAAAGGAATGAAAATGTCTGCAACATAAGTGGGCAAATCTGAAAAACACTGTATTCCCGAAAGTTTACATTTAATTAAACGTGTTAAGAATAACTTTTCATCTTCAAAGATTCACATTGAGTAGAAGATAGCTTTTCAGAAAACGGACAGCCCTAGAGTGATGCCGGCAAAGGTGTTGAAGCGGAAGCGGAATACAAATTTGTTAGGTCTCACCTTCTGCCTGTTTTGCCAGGGCAAAAAGGTAGAAACACTCAGGATTGGCTCATCTGCGGGAAAAGCTCGAATTTCGGAAGTTATTGAGACGGCAAGAAAATTAGGAGACACCGATTCAGCAGGTCTTCTGGAAAATCTGAGGAATATTTCTGAAATACAATGGGAGTGAAGCTGTGTCCATTGGCACAAAACTTGTTTCGGGAATAACCAGGGGCATACGTTAGCATACGAAGCCTTGTTCAGGATTCGTTAGCAGAACTTCCTCGACTGGCTTCACTCAACCAACCGGAAACTCCATATGGACAAGGAGGTTGAGAAACTGGTGACCACTTTCAATAGTGAAGGGAGTGGCAGTCCGACCAAAAAGACTGTCAAGCATTTGGAGATTACGGGAATGTGTTCAGCAGTTCAGTTGTAAACTACTTCCGTTCCTCCATTCAAAGGGTTGACGTTGTGTTCGATTGGTATCGCACAGCATCCATCAAGGGGCAAACATGAAACAAGCGAGGAAAAGGGGAGAAGAAACCAATCCAGAGAATTATTGACCGTAGCGACGTTCCTCTTCCCCAAGTTTGGGAGCAGTTCATTGGCCTTGATGAAAACAAGGCCGATCTGGCCAGATTCATTTGTGAAGATCTCATAAGCAAAAGTAGAGGTCTCCTCGAGGAACAGGAGCTGATCACCACTGGTAGCTTCACTGAAGAAACAAAGGCACAGTCGAGTCTGCATGGAAATATCCCCCAATTGTCAGCTAATCATGAAGAAGCGGACACTCGTTTGGTCCAACATAGCCTAACGGCCGCTGACGCCAGCTTTGGCACAATTCAGGTAAAGTGTAGGGATACAGGTGTGCTCATGGTGCTAACTCCATTTCTTTGCCTCCAGGGATGTGGAAGTATGGATGATCTGTGGATCGACAAAGGAGCTGAAATATTACCCTGTCCACCGAATTGTCAAGGAATTGTCGCAACCAGTTATTGAAAATATACTTGGTTTTCATGCGGTCACTCGTTGTGACACATGTTCGTCATTAACAGGTGTCGGGAAGAAGGCCACTTGGAAAGTATATGCTGAACATCTACACCTGCTGGAAGGACTTGGTCGAGATTGAGGCTTTGAACAGACAGAGGAGTTCGTTTGTCGCTTATATAATGGTCCAGATCCATTCGAGGGCGTGAACAAGGGCAGGCAGGCATGATGTGTTTGCCAAAGGAAATAAACCTCTTGAAATACTTCCCCCAACAGAAGACTCGCTCAAGTTACACTGGGAACAGTCAAACTACCAAGCCAAGATGTGGCTGCAATCAAGTATTCCAGTTGTGATCATAGAGGACCCATCCATGTGTGGAGGATGGTCATTGTGAGGACTGGGCTGGCCATAGTGTGGACTCGAATCCTACCAATCCCAAAGGCCTGTATTGAGATCATCTTCTGTGGATGTCGGATGAAGTGTCATCAAGCAAACTGCAAGTGCTCTGTATCGAGACAGGTGTGCACTCCAGCATGCGGCTAATGCTGAAAATTGTTGCAATCCGTCCGGACAAATTGTGGACTAAATAACCAGATATTCAGTGACAGTGGCCTAGGCAGCAAAGGTTGTGGCCTAGCACTGTCACAGGTGATTCGTAATGTCAACATCGCTACAACACAGGTATTGACAGAACAGTTATTTTCAGGTTATTGATATCCGCTCTCAATATTGATAGTGATATTGATAATGGCTATTGATATTGATTCAGGATATTCCACTCTCGTCTAATTCATCGGCAGTAAAGAGGAATTTGATTAGAAATATATAGTTTAATATGTATGTTACCAAACTGTTGATGCGTTAAACTTTAATAAATCATTCCCATTTGGCAAAAATAACATCGTTATGTTTTTTTATGTTCCACGCATGCTTGTTTCCAGAATCTCTTTCTATTATCATATAATTCCCAATCATTATCAAGCTCCAAACAACTTACAAGTACCGCTATGTCCACATATGTCACAGTTCTGGTAAGCCCTTGTCATCCTGATTAAAATAAAACGTTGTTTGACAAAATGGTCAACTTTGTCACCTGTGGTCAACACTGACCACTATGTCAAAAAAAATGTGATTTAGAGCTTGCCTTCCACCACTATGTTGTAGAGTAAGGTCTTGCACATATTTTAAGCCTGGATGCCACCAGCTTCCAACGAAAAATGGCAACGGGACGGTTGGCTGGACCACTATAAGGGCTGTCGCTTGCTTGCTTCCATTGTCCGTCCAAGAACAAGGAAAATCACAAGTTAAAAACAATGGAGTACACAGCTATATCACAGTCAGTTAAGATGCAGGTAGACACCTCCTTGGTTAAAATCCACAGTATTGTTCATATCCATTACCCAACCCCATACTCCCTCCCCTCCTGCTTTTCTCGCCCCCACATCCTCCCCACTCTGTGATGTGACCTTTTTTTAATGTGAACAAGAAAGGTTCTTGTCCATGCAAGGACAGAGTTAAGTTTTAAGTGTTCACCCTTCATCAAAGCAATAGTGTTCAGTTGATAAAATCCAGAGTTTAACTTGGCCGCTGATGCGGACCAATGTATCATCATTCACAAAGACTGAAATTCCAGAGTTAAGTCTTCCTTGGATGTTGGATCCTATCATCCGCAAGATGGAGATGAGAGATTCGAGCGGAAGGCAATAAAAAAAAGTTTAATTTTGCTTTCACCAAGTCTTCTTCTTTC
Organism: Eptatretus atami; assembly: GCA_035128595.1. NCBI lineage: Eukaryota > Metazoa > Chordata > Myxini > Myxiniformes > Myxinidae > Eptatretus > Eptatretus atami. The sequence goes on from CM068959.1 coordinate 110,654,778, forward strand.
ATATATGCAGCACATGACTGCGGTTGCATCACTGCTGTGCCGCTGATGCAGTGCCCCTGTAGGTTAGACGGGGAAGTTGGAATTTGTTCAGGTTGCCAGCGATAGCTTACCTACTCTTTGAGAAGGACACCATGGGATGCTAAGTCCGAGGCAGAGGTGCGAAGGAGAATTTGATGGGTGTGAATGCATGGAGGAGGGTGGAGGGAGTAATGGCAGACAGAAAGATATCAAGAAATTTGAAAGGGAAGGTTCTGACGTCATGTGTAACACCAACCTGCCTTTATGGTCTGGAGACGGTGGCACTGAGAGACAACAACAGAGACTGCAGGTTTGCGAGAACAATTGGGTCAGGAGGGTTGCGGGAGTGAAGAGGGGGGTTAGAAGGAGGACGGATGAACTGAGGGAGGAGATTGGTGTGTCGATGATCTTGACTGGGAGATTGGTGAAATGCCGGCTGAGATGGGCTGGGCACATGGTGCGGATGGGGTTAGAGAGAATGGCAAAGAGAGTGAATACGTTAAGGGAACAAGGTAGGAGGAAAAGAGGTAGACTGCATTTGAGATATCAGGATTGTATGAGGATGGTTGGAGAGTGGAGAGAGTTGGCTAAGGACAGAGCGAAGTGGAGGAGTATCATGGTCACGGTAGGGCAGAAGCTTGGTGCCATCGGACCTCACCCCTTATAAATGGAAGAGGAGGAGACGAAGAAGAAGATCACAATACCCCATGCAGTGTTTAAGTACATACTTCAATTTTAATAAAATAATGTTTTAAAGATCGTTCAAAAAATCCGGAAGTTTAGCGCTACTGAAGCAGTCTTATACACCCTCCTAGTGGGGCAACTTAGCTAAATATAGCATAACAATTGTGCATTTTGTGAGGAAAGCACCAAATTTGGCACACTAGTAGCCTAACATATTATGAACAGATTTGGATATTGGGCCATCTCAAATTCAGCTGCTGATGGCTGTGGCAGCCATTTTCCACTGCCATCAAAAATTTTGAGATGGCCTAATATCCAAATCTGTTCATAATATGATAGGCTACTAGTGTGCCAAATTTGGTGCTTTCCTCACAAAATGCACAATTGTTATGCTAAGTTGCCCCACTATCCTGATACACCGACTTGAGTCACAGTTTAGAAGATGGAGGCTTTATTGATCACCATAGAACACAGCATCAATCGGCATCATACATAATCATATCAGCGGCCTCTTCTTCACCCCGATACTGCACCCTTTCACATGCCACGCCAACTTCCCAGGAGCTGCGCTTGACCGCTCCTATTACTTACATCACCTTATATAACTTGTCAAAGTTCTGTAAAATTGGACGTTCTTGGAACTTTTACGAAGGTGATTCGTGTTCTACAGTCAACAGTGTTGAAGTATATAATTCATTTTGAATAGAGGTTTAAAGGTGTATATCTAAATTAATTCTGGGTTTTACCACCATTTTACCCAGCGTCTATTATATCACCCTATCGAACACGTTGCACGAGATATTCGTGCCTGTTGTTTGTGTCCTTTATGACATCCTTAAAAACATTAACTTTCCTGTTTGGAATGGTTTTCAGTTTTGTTTCACTGCCAGACAGGCAGACAAAGTAAAAAAAATATTATCTCACTCCTCTCTGCGTATGTGTGATCGGGACAAATTCAGAGCCTAAGTAACGTAAAACGACAAACTTGTCTCTGATTCATGTTCTGATTTGTGTTCAAAATATAACATTCAATTTAAATAAGTTGTTCCTGATTTAAAACTGACGATCATAAACTGATAAGACGGACGGACTGACCTCAACCAATTGCTTAATCCCGCCTTTCGCTTCATGTGTATGGGGTAATCTATCTATAATTCCAGCAGTGTGTGTGTGTGTGTGTGTGTGTGTGTGTGTGTGTGTGTGACCGCTCTTTCTCGACAACCACTGGTCCGATCTAATTGAAACTTGCCAGGTATATTGCTGGGGACCTGAGTATGTGCCTTTTCAAGGTTTGATATTAATCGGACAAGTGGTTCCCAAGTTATGGCCATTTATTTACCAAACCAATGACAAGACACGTTGCTGCGTAGGTGTGGCCGATGGGGATCGGTGCCTTAGTTACCATGGCGTAGGAGTGGCAATGGTCAATGGCAGCGAATGTCATGGCTAGCAAAGACAGCGAGGTAAACTTGATTTTAATTTGGATTTTAATTAACTCTGTGTGTGTAAGTATCACAGCAGTTGTTACTTTAATGCAAGCGATAATTCGTGGAATGCATGTGAACATTCCGTACGGGCACGCACCACTTCCGGAGAGTGATGACTTGGTGTATTCTAATAATTTATCGATTTCTTATGCGCATTCATAGATAAACACAATGCCCCAATCCAGTCGTCGTTTACGAGAGCGAAGGAACGGCCTGTGTGGTTGTTTGAAAGATTTTTTTTTTTTTTTTTTGCACGAACGGCCCAGCACGTACGGGCACGCGAGAGTGAAGGAACGGCCTGTGTGGTTGTTTTTGGCACACGGTTTGAAAGTTTTTTTATTTTTATTCTTTGCACGTACGGCCACGCATGTACGGGCACGTACTAGTAAAAGTGATTCCACGATGCCCTTGGGGCGAACACTGGCCACGAGGGACGCGGAGGTACACAGAGAGCCACGTAAGGATGTTCAGCTGGGCGAACTACCTGCCACCTGAACCACATTAAATATTCTCACCTGAACGTCGAAATCTTTAACAGGGAACGGTACGCTACATTCCGGATGGTCCAAAAGACCTTCTCGCTATGATCCAATCAAAAATACTTTCCTAAGAAATCAAGATCTTACAGTTGAGATCATTCATTTACTCGACCGAAGTTCAAACACACACGATGGACGTGGAGATTTTTGAAAAAGGAATGGAGCCTGAATGTTAAAAAATTTATTCAATCTACTTAACTGCACCCACTTTTACAATCACACTTCCCAAATAATAACATTCAATTATTCATTCGCCCTTATACACACGTGAATGTTACCCTCTCTAAACTAGCACACATTACATGGCTACGCAAGCATGCAAAGATGTCTTCTCGCCAATGTAATCGGTAATCATAAATGGATCTCTGCGCAGACAAATATTAACAATAAAACACAGATTACACAGATGGAGAAATACACAACAAAGAATGATGTTGGGATCTCCATTCTGCAGTTAACTTTCTCATTAGGATCAAACTGGGCTGTCTGTGTGGTTCTGAATGATGGAGAGCAGGCTGAGAAAGTGAAAAGGAGAGGTTGAATGCCGAGCCCGGTTCCTCCATCAGAATGTAATAAGTTTCTCCTTTTTGGTGACTCTTTGACCCCGGCAGAAGGGACGCAGACTCGCCATCTTCAGAGTCACAACACGATGTTGAAACCGCATGCAGAGAACAGCGTCACCCGGGCTGTCATCTACAAGCAGCTCGCTCCCTTTCACTTGCTTGGCTTCGGGTGGCTGCACATGGATATATTCTTCCAGCCAGAGATGATTGGACTGTCTTTGGTTTTGTCTCCAACGTACACCATCTCAACTTCAGCCAAGCACACTCTTACTGACAAATACACCTTGTTCTCGGGGATTGTTATGGTAAAATAGCCAATCCAAAGTGTGCCCTGTTAGTGCCGGCCAATCTGAAGTTCTAATCTGGGCACAAGGTGAGGTTCATTCGTGCTTGAACCCCAGATTGTTCATCTAACTCCCCCCTCACCCTCCTCCCACCACCCCACTCCTCGACCTGTCCTGTGACTCCATTGCCAATGGCACTAATATCGATTTCACAGTATCTGCTGTTAATGACCTATAAATGAGTCATAGTTGATTTCTCTCTTTAAAATATGTATACAGTCAGTTAAAAACAATGAGTAGCATTTCGTGTGTTAATTCCAATTACCTTCCAGCAGGATATCATCGGATACGACATACAAGGATCACATGAGACAAGCATCCATATCCATCTCTCTCTCTCTCTTCTCTTCCTCTCTCTTCTCTCTCTCTCTCTCTCTCTCTCTCTCTTTCTCTTTCCTTGCTCTACCCCTCCTAAAACAGGCAGTACCCTTCTCCCACACCTCTCTCTCTCTGGACATATCCGGATGGGGTTTGTCTCTGGACGTGTCCGAGTGGTGTTTATGTCCAGACGGGAATTTGTCTCCGGACGTGTCCAAGTGGTGTTGTCTCTGGATGCATCCGGGCGAGAGGGAGAAGAGAGAGAGAGAGAGAGAGAGAGGAGAGAGAGAGAGAGAGAGAGAGAGAGAGAGAGAGAGAAGAGAACTTTCTGAACAACACACACACACACACACACACACACACACACACTTGGCTGATATCGGCAACTACCCAAAAACCATGATTAGCTTCACCGAAAAGTAGCTTTACATGGACATTTCAGGGATATGTTCACAAACATTAATCTTGATAAACAGCTGTGTATGCGGGTGGAAAAAAAATTTGGCTCAGTAATTTAGAAATATACCATCAGAGATGGGGAATCCCCGCCATTGAAAAATAATTGAAATCAGATAAGCGGTTTTCCATTTATTACAAAAAACTTTTTTTTCAAGATGGCCGCCACAGTCGGCCATCTTGGATCCGGCCACGCCCAAAATCAATAGGGTTCTTCCTTTTCAGGTGATACATGTGTGACCCAAATTTCAAATCGATATGGCGAACAGTTTATGAGTTATCGCACTCACAGCTATAAATGTTGACGCCATAAATGTTACGCCACAGCCAGCCGACACCGCCCAGTCGGCCATCTTGGATCGGCCACGCCCAAAATCAATAGGGTTCTTCCTTTCAGGTGGTACATGTGTGACCCAAATTTCAAATCGATATGGCAAACAGTTTATGAGTTATCGCACTCACAGCTATAAAGTTGACGCCATAAATGTTGATGCCCAGCCAGCCAGCCGGACCCGCCCCAGTCGGCCATCTTGGATCTGGCACGCCCAAAATCAATAGGTTCTTCCTTTTCAGTGGTACATGTGTGACCCAAATTTCAAATCGATATGGCGAACAGTTTATGAGTTATCGCACTCACAGCTATAAATGTTGACGCCCAGCCAGCCGGACGGACGGACGGACGGACGGACAGCCAGACGGACGACCCGGGTGATAACAATATCCCCTTCCGCCACGCGGCGGGGGATAAAAAACTAGATGACCCGTGAACCCGTTAGGTTCCCGTTGTGACAGCGGTTGATAAAAAAAATCATTTCCAAAAAAAAAAAGATAGCTCCAGCAAACTATACCGCTGAGGTTGTTTGCATTGATCAAATTCTCCCAAGAGTACTTGACTGAATCGGGAATTGATGTTTTAATAATTTTTTTCGTTGCCCGATTTGAACGAAGCTTGGTACTGCACACCGCATGAGAATGGTGAAGCCTAAGCCACATTTGCTCTTCGGCGAGGATACGGCGGCCGTACCCCCCTGAATTGACAGAAACGTGCGGCGGCCGCAGAGTTTCTGAGGTGGCCTCAGGGTGGCCCTATGCCGTATGGCTATCTTTTACAGGCCGTAGGGTCGCCGTGGAATTATAGCGCGGAGTTATAACTTTTTTCATTTCTACGTTGGCCGTAGCAATTGACAAGCCGTAAAAAAAGAACTGGTATATATACCCACTCGTTATCGTCCGTTTGGCCGCACGTTCGCCTTAGGCCCCCTGCGGTCGCCTTGCGGCACCTTGAGGCTACTTGCGTCTGCCTTGAAAATTCTATGGCCGCCGCAGGGACGCCCTAAGGTCACCGTGCGACATCAAATCAAGACCGTACGGTACCCCCCGTTTCGGTCTCACAATTTCTAAATACCCGTGCGGCTACCCGAAAAATAAACATATGTGACTGCTGCATTGTGTGACCGTGGAAATACTGTGGCCGCCTATAATTGCTAGTGGCCGTAGATTTTGTAGACCCTACGGCCGCCGTGCCAAATGTGACTTAGGCTTAGTAAGGTGGCCCTAAAATTTTGCACTATTGTGTACCATTTTGGCTGTATTTCGGAACAATACATACATATATATATATATATATAATATATATATATATATATATTATATATAATATATATTATATATATATACAAGATGAGAGTTTTAGTAATATATAGATGTAATACAGCAAATGGCTCAGAAATCGGGTGTTATTTCACAAAAACTCGCTCAGGGTGACGGAGCATGAACCACTCGCTCAGGATGATGGAGCACGAACCACTTACTCAGGATGACGGAGCACAAACCACTCGCTCAGGATGACGGAGCAAGAACCACTCACTCAGGATGACTGAGCAAGAACCACTCACTCAGGATGACGGAGCACAAACCACTCACTCAGGATGACGGAGCACGAACCACTCACTCAGGATGACGGAGCACGAACCACTTACTCAGGATGACAGAGCACAACCACTCACTCAGGATGACGGAGCACGAACACTCACTCAGGATGACGGAGCACGAACCACTTACTCAGGATGACGAGCACGAACCACTCACACAGGATGATGGAGCACGAACCACTTACTCAGGATGACGGAGCACAAACCACTCACTCAGGATGACGGAGCACAAACACTCACTGAGGATGACGGAGCACGAACCACTCACTCAGGATGATGGAGCACGAACCACTTACTCAGATGACGGAGCACAAACCACTCACACAGGATGATGGAGCACGAACCACTTACTCAGGATGACGGAGCACAAACCACTCGCTCAGGATGACGGAGCAAGAACCACTCGCTCAGGATGACGGAGCACAAACCACTCGCTCAGGATGATGGAGCACGAACCACTCACTCAGGATGACGGAGCACAAACCACTCGCTCAGGATGATGGAGCAATAACCACTTACTCAGGATGACGGAGCACAAACCACTCGCTCAGGATGATGGAGCAAGAACCACTCACTCAGGATGATGGAGCACGAACCACTCACTCAGGATGATGGAGCACGAACCACTCGCTCAGGATGATGGAGCACGAACCACTCCCTCAGGATGATGGAGCACAAACCACTCGCTCAGGATGATGGCACAAACCACTTACTCAGGATGACGGAGCACAAACCACTCGCTCAGGATGACGGAGCAAGAACCACTCATTCAGGATGACGGAGCCCAAACCACTCGTCCAGGATGATGGAGCACGAACACTCACTCAGGATGATGGGCACGATCCACTCACTCAGGATGATGGAGCACGAACCACTCACACAGGATGATGGAGCACGAACCACTCGCTCAGGATGACGGAGCAAGAACCACTCACTCAGGATGACGGAGCACAAACCACTCGCTCAGGATGATGGAGCACGAACCACTCACTCAGGATGATGGAGCACGAACCACTCACACAGGATGATGGAGCACGAACCACTTCTCAGATGACGGAGCAAGAACCACTCACACAGGATGATGGAGCACGAACCACTTACTCAGGATGATGGAGCACGAACCACTCACTCAGGATGATGGAGCACGAACCACTCACTCAGGATGATGGGGCACGATCCACTCACTCTGAATGACGTGGCGTGGCAAAATGTCCACAGTGAGTGAACGATTCGCTCAGAATGACGTAGCGCGGTACACGTTGCTGCGGCCAATGTGGCACTCACAAGAACTGGCACCCAACATCAATAATGTGGCACTCGGCAAGTGGCTAAGCACTCATGCAAGCACTCCAATTAAATGGTTGATAAGGAATGGTTGGCCAGGCTGTCACTGCATATCAAAAAGGATCCCTTCGACTTTAAAGCTAGTCTTCACTGCACACGCAGCAGTTAATGAAATAAAATAAATCCGTTCAATAATGACTATCCACAAAAGAGTTGCTGCTTAATGCAGAACAACCCTGGAGACATGACAAAGTTCAAGCGCCCACGAAATAAACATTGCAGATAATCCGCTATGTGCCTGCTTGAATAGCAGGCATATATATATATATATATATATATATATATATATATATATATATATATATATATATATATATATATATACAATTTTTATGTATGTGTGTAAATATATGTATATATATATATTGTATTGTGTTGTTGTGGTACTACAAACCGCATGCCTCTAAAGCAATGGCATCCAACATAAGTGATCCCCAGGCAGTTATTTCATTATTATTTGTGTGGTTAGACCTCCCCTCATGTCTAGTGCATTTACAGGACGAAGTGCGTTGCGTGGGTCTCGTAGTTCAGTCTAGTAACTATCTCTGTCATATTCTGATTCCTACTCCAACACTTTCCTTTTAGCCATGGAACAAAACAGGCATGCAAGCACACACACCATTCAATAGCCGATTGATAATAAGCACACCACGATGCGTCCCGTGGCTCGGATCCACCACACTCCCTCCACTACACACTACACAACCCGTGCACTGGCATCGCTCGCCATTATTTCATTCAAATCTGCACACCAATTCCCAACCTGCACCTAACCTTACTTCGCACCTCACTCACCAAACCTCACCACTTCGACCACAAACGCCTCCCACATACAGGAAAAATATTCCCACACCCCTCGTACCTCTGCATCGCCATAATACACCACTCTATTTAGAGGAGTACTGCACGACTTGGGTTGTCCTCGCACTGCGAGATGCTTGGCCAAACAACAGGCGTTAATAGCTCGACCGCGTCTCACCGGGGACGTCCCAGGTGAACACGCGGAATTGATACAACCTTCGTCCAGTCGCCAGACCACAGCAAGGCAGGGTCGGCGAGGAGGATTCGCAAGAAGGGCGATCCGGAATTTGGTTGGGGCCCGGTGTGCATTTTGGCTCATGAGGGGGCCCATGGGTGGCAGGGAGGCCCGCTGGTATTCAACATTCAGACTACACTCGGAGCGCATTCAGGGCCGGGTGCCGGCTCAGGGAGCATACCCTATGTTGAGTCAGGAGCACCGACCTGTGTCGAAGCGGGCGGGCAACTGAGATGGTTTCCAGTCAAGGAGCCTGGCTGGGCATGGCTAGGGCCGCTGTGGGCCAATAGAGGAGCAGGGCTCAGGTTAAGCATGTCACTTTCTGGTCATAAACCCACCCTTCGCCCGAGACTTATAAAAGGGGGAGCGCTGAGCCGTTAGCTCTCTCTTCGCTGCCTCCTCTTCACTGTCTCTTGCTCGCCTCTCGCATCTTCGCTTCGCTCCTGTCTCACTATTGGTGTGCGATTGCCAGGACATGCTTATTCGTGAGAGCCTGATTTGGGAGACTGCCAAGACTCCCTGCCATGCTGTCACGCTTCGCAACCCCATGCAGCCAGACAGTCCAGTGCGGAGCACACATTTCCACGAGCCCGAGCAAAATAATTTAGCAGGAGATATGGCGCCTAACCACGAGTGGGAATGCTCAGCGGAGCGTCCCACAGAGGTACACGAAACACATACAGACCTTTACACGCGAGGTAAGGGATCTTTCTCCTTACGCATCTATTCTCCCATCTCTCTATCCACCCCTCTATCCTGTCTTCTTTGGATGCACAAAGAGCTTCATTAGGGCCCTGTCACACCTTGACGTTTTAACCAGCAATGGCAACGTATAAAAATGTATGTAAAACGTTGGCGTACGCTGAAATTTTGATGTTTTTTTTTAAGTTTTGGGCGTATTCATAACGTGTTGGTCGTATGCATAACATATTAGTAACGGGCACAGAACGTTTCGTTGTGTTATTGATAACTTTTACCAACGAATGCTTAGCCTGTTGTCGGCGTTCACAACCTATGCCCAACGATAGTTTAACTTACGCATAGCGCGCTAAACGTATCGCCGGCGAACTCGTGGCGTAGCCTGTTAAGACCTGCCGGACGCCGATTTAAATCATAACCGCCTGAGAATTTGAAGTGTCAACATCGCAGTCACACCTTGACGATTTTCCAGCGTATGCCTGCCTATGAAAATGTGTCTAAAACGCTAGGCGCACGTCAAATATGGTATAGGTAAGTTGTGTATACGTTAAGAGTAGGCTGGAAAACAATGAAGTACGCTGTCATATTACGTGGTACGTGTAATACGTCGTGAAATTTCAAGCATGCTGAAAATTTTACGACGTACTCGGCGTATGGCTAACACGTTCTGCATGCGTTGTCATATGTTCCTGGCACGCTCCGCGATCGTTTACACACGACGACACACGTTACTTGTAGGTTACTCATAAGTCGAAACACGTCAAGGTAATATTTACATACCCGCAACCTAATTTTCAACCAATGGGTAACGTCCTTTTAACCTATGAGTAGCGTGCTCTGAACTATGTTTAACGTGCTTGAAACCTATGAGTAACGTGCATTGAACCTATTTGTAACTTGCCTTGAACCAATGACTAGCGTGCTATGAACCTATGAGTAACGTGCGTTTAACCTATGTGTAGCATGCTTTGAACCTAAGTATAACGTGCTTCTAACCTTTGAGTAACATGCTATGAACCTATGTGTAACGTATCTCAAACGCACATTGTCGTATGTAGACGAATTAGATTGACGTCTTCCGGACGACCACAGAACTTACTGAACGCGTTTCTAACTTACATCTACCGTGTAATGGCGTATTGGCAGCGTTAAGGGGAATTGGTATATACAAATGGGCTTCACAAGAGGAACCCATCATTGTTCCAGACTCCATGTTGAGTAGATGTCAATGCCAGTAGTATCAGTAGTAGTAATACTATTAGCAGTAGTTGGTGTGCGTGACAGTAGTAATAGTAGTAGTAGTTGTAGTAGTAGTATTGGTAGTAGTAGTAGTAGTAGTATGTCTATGTCAGTAGTAGTAGTAGTAGTAGTAGTATGTCTATGTCAGTAGTAGTAGTAGTAGTAGTATGTCTATGTCAGTAGTAGTAGTAGTAGTATGTCTATGTCAGTAGTAGTAGTAGTAGTAGTAGTAGTTGTAGTAGTATTGGTAGTAGTAGTAGTCCATGTCAGTAGTAGTAGGTGAGCCTGATGGGGAGGGTGTGGGTGATGATGGATCCTCTTTTATCGTCCACGAATAGGAGACTACTTTGCACATTGTTCGATGTTCTTTTTGGCAATTTTTTTTTCCTCATTCCCACGATGAACTATTTCTTTGTTTTACTTTTTAAAGTATTAAAACGACTTTGACAAATGCATAATGTACTAGTAATGAACACAGAACGCTTCGATAACTTATACATATGTTATACAACGATTGTTTATCGTGTTTTAGGCGTCCACAACCTATGCCAACGATAGTCTAGCGTATGCATAGCGTAATAATTCCCAAGCACGTTATTCATAGGTTATAAATAAGTCACGGGTACCCTAAACATTACTTTGATGTGTTTCGACGTATGAGGAACTTTCAAGTAGCGTGTTGCGAAGTGTGAACAACGTTCGTGTAGCGTGCTTACAAAACGTTACTCATAGGTTAGAAATAAGTTTCGGGTACGCGAATGTTACCTCTACGTGTTTCGACTTATGAGTAACATACAATTAACGTGTGTCAACGATCGCATAACGTGCCTACAACTTATGGTCAGCGTAGCGGAACGTGTGAGCCAAACGCCGAGTACGTCGTAAAATTTCAAGCATGCAAAATTTTTTGGACACCAAAAAGTACAACGTTTTAAACCAGCGTACTACGACGTATGGCAGTGTTTTTCAGCGTGCTCTTAACGTACACAAAACGTACCCATAACGTATTCGACGTGTGCCAGCGTTTAAGACAAATTTTTCAATAAATCGGCATACGCTGGCTAAATCGTCTCGAGGCTAAACTGACTCGCAATCTCATTTTCCTCTGGCACGACACTGCGCCCCCCCCCCCCCCCACATTGCACTACACGACACGTCTCACTCCACACCTAAGACACAACCGTATTCCTCCCACCTACCTCTCCCTAAGCGTTCTGGGTTGAGTTGGTCTGCCAACCAACCAGGTATTGAGACGTCATCTATCCTCACCAGCTTTCTTTTCTCTGGGCTATATATATAACTTCCTCGTGTGTGTGTGTGTGTGTGTGTGTGTGTGTGTGTGTGTGTGTGTGTGTGTGTGTGTCTGTGTGTGTGTGTCTGTGTGTGTGTGTCTGTGTGTGTGTCTTAATGGCGCCTGTCCTAGCATAACTTAAGATTGTAGAAGACATAACGGATAACTCTGCTCTGTGTTGCTTTTGTAAGATTGCTTTCTTTTGCTGCACTCCACAAATTCCTGGCGATCCCTGCTGTACATACAAATAAACCCCATGCACTGTGCCACATACTTTTCCTCGCTTGATTGTAATAAATGCTTTGCATAGAAATGTTCCCAGCTCATTTTTTACTTTTCCTTCATTGGTCCGCATTGTTCGCCCCTCGTTTAGCCGAGACGTTATTCCCAACAATATGTTTCCGAGTCGTACGTGCTTGGTAGTCTCGCTTGCTGCGTCTGATCTGGTAAGGTGATCCGGTTTGAGCAAGTGGCGTACCGAGGGCGTGTCCCACGGTAAATAGATCACGTGACCCTCAGGTAAACGGTATTAGACGGAGGACTTTAAGTCACGTGGTCGAGTTATTGGCGTTCATGGTCGATTAGCAACCCGCCGTGTCACGAAGTTTTCGTGTGCGACGGCCTGCGATTCCGGAGAGTCTGGTGAACCCAAGGTAGTTCACCCCTCCTGGTCTTCGCCCTGACCAGCGTCTGCAACAATATATATATATATATATAATATATATATAATATATTATGTATATATATATATATATCACATACATATACATATACATATATGTACATATACAATATTATAAAAAACCAGTCGTGTTTTTTGTTGTTGTGCAATAACTTAAGAACAGATTCATGGATTTCAATGCAACCAATGACTGTGGATTCAGGGAGTTCCCAGGAAGGTTTGAATTGCAAAAAATAAAATAAAAAAGCAGAAAGAAAAGGAATGTTTTTGTGTGGAATACGGGGCGAAACTGCAAATGCCAACTTGCGACTTACGACATCTCCACATCCCCTCTCTTCTCTGTCTCTGTCTTGCTATCTCTCTCTACCCCCCCCCACCCCCTTTCCTCTCTCCCACCCTCCTCATTAGGGAGGAAGTCTGTGTCCCTTCTACCGGCACCTAATTGGTGTGACGCTGGACAATTTAGGACTTCCAATTTGCACAGTATCATGGCATTGGACACATCATCCGCTAGGAGGTGCTCAAACCAGTTGACCATTATGGTCACACTGAGGCTGGATTAGAACTGGGAAACTGGGACGACCATAACTCGTGAGTTATAGAACACCTAACCTGGCAGTCTTGAGGACAAAGAGGAACATGGGCGGGGTCTGCGTGTGTAAATTTGATTGGTCGAGATGATGTAAAATGCTGTAATTATTTTCCAAGTACTGCAGCAAAAGGTTTTGAAGGTGCCAATAAGGTGGTTTGTTCTCGTGCTCAACTATAATTTAATTGAAATAAAGTAAAGATTTTAAGGCGTTAGAAAAAACAAAATTTCTGGAGTTTACCGCCGTTGATGCAGCTTCTTATACACCACCTTATTTAACACGTATATTAGTTCTTCGTGCCTGTTATTGTGTCCTTTATGACGTCCTTAAAACAGTAAATTCCTGTTTGGAAGCATTTTTATTCTCCGTAGTTTGACTGTCAGACAGCCGAGTCGGCGAATTGACTCGAGTCGCAAAATTTTGAGACTTGCGATTTTACTCGGATTTGACAAAATCAACTTGACTGACTTGAGACTTGTGTCTGGAGACTTTTGACTTCCTTACGATTTGAGTTTGTAATGACTTGTTGACAATGTTTGGAAAATAGTCGTTGAATAAATCAATTTAAAAGAGCGTTTATATTAAATAAATGGTAAATTATTTCAATAAATGGTAAATCATGCGCAGTTTGGTCAATGACGACACACACACACACACACACACACACACACACACATACACACACACACACACAACACACACACCCACACACCACACACACACACACACACTTTGTACATGTGCAGCACTCAGTGCTCATGGTCACTAGCTCACCTACCATTCACCATCAAGGTTAAAGGGTTAAAGCCCCTAACAGCCCCTTTCTGCTTCGACAGACAATCCCATCTGAGTGACACAAAAGCTGGCTGCTGCTGTCGTCTGGAATTTCTGCTCCGCTGTATCGCACCAGAGTTGGTAAGGAAGTGCCCTGAAATGTATCTGTTTTTAGAGAATAAGAAACATTTCCCGAGTGAAGACAAATAATGATCTTTGCCATGATTATCAAGCGTGATTAGTGACTCCCATCCACTGCTTGGCGGAGATTTCATGAAGTCATCGAGAACTTCATTATGAGGTTTGTTTTCAACTTATCTGGCTTGTGACCTGGTATGTTGATGAGAGGTGATCTTCAGAGGAAATTTGGCGAAGTAAGAGCACGCTACCGTATTCAGTAATTTTATTCTTTGAATTGTCACTCTTGGAATTGACTAAAATTTAGTTACATACTGTTAGGGATTGGCCCAAGGGGTAAATGGGCATAATTCATAATAGTTATTTCCCAACGCATGTTGGAGAAAGTGTTGCAACTGCTGCAATTAAAGAGATGGGTCGAGCAAAGTGTTCAGAAAGCTATTGTCCTCCTTGTCATGTCTCTGTTCTAAGCACCCTCTTCCCCCTCCCAACATTATTGATCCTTCCATATCATACAATCTGTCCAAATGTAACTTTCTATGGTTATCAGCCAATCAGCGCAGCCCACGACGGGGTGGTAATTTGGCCAAAGGCCATCAAAGGAAGCAGGCCATTGGTCATCGCCTGTACGATTTGGGATTTTCCACCCCTCAGAACAATAGGCATGCGCCCATAAATCACCAATTTGTCAAACTCAAGGCCATAGACAGCCTGTGAGGGCACCATGTTGTGGTTACTACTCACCTGCACTCATTTCGTCTTCGTTTTTTCCGACCTGTGAACCAACTTCCACATTCTGTTCGATCTCATTCTTCTCTCCAGGTCTTTAGGATGGCTGTTCACAACCATCTCAGATGATTCCCCATCCAAAACATGAGATATTCTACCCCCAATTACCACCCAAGCCCACTTTTCCAAGTTTCCCATTTTACCTTCCTGAGACTTTTGATGTTTATCCATACGAGAAGAGTACCCGCCCTTCGGGCGATCTTGGTCCAAGCATGCAACTCATTCTTCTGATGCATATCATTATTTGGATAGTGTACAGGCACTGACAGCTCTGTAGAACGGACAAAAAAACAAACAACCTCGGGTTACGTGCATGAAGCAAAAACATACCTACTGCTTATAATTCAAAGCACCTCACTACACTGTAAAGTGTGGAGACGTGTAATACCCTCCCATCTGAGGTGGCGCATGATACACATTTACATAGAGAATTTGTATTACCCCCTCTTCCTCCCCCTCCCCACCCAAGACACCGCAAAGATGAAAACACCCTATGCACTAAGTGGGGAACGCTGATCCTAGTAGCAAGTCTAGATGTAATCTGCGCAGAACTGTAGGAAGAGTAACGTGACAAACAACACGGTCCGTGAATTATAGTTCGGATTGTCCACCCATGCGTCTCACCTAGCCTCATTCTTCCCCACACCCTTATTTCTCCAAGTCTTTCCTCTATTTTTGTTCCTCATCCCGGCTGATGGTATGTCTCCCTCTCTTTCCACTGTTCCTTTTGTCCTACTGCGTCCTGATCCATTGTTCTAGCTCCTCTGCGACCCTCGACTTTGTACACAAGAAACACTTTGCGACCGCATTTTGAATAACACTGCAATTGACCCCAGATGAATGCATCTTCTTCTGCTATCAACTACAAGCTTTCGAGACAATATGTTCACGAAAGTGTGACGGTCATCTCAAATAGTTTATCTTTACAAACTTTAGTGATGACATCACGACATCATATTGTCTGTCAAGTTTCACATGGTGGACCAACTTTCATTTTGTTCTCCACTTGGCTATGCAAGCATTGACTGTACATGTACATAGGTGAGGGATTACATCTCAACATATTACATCCTTACCATTGTTGCCATTGTTTCATTGTTTCCACTGTTCCTTTTGTCCTACCGCGTCCTGATCCATTGTTCTAGCCTCCCTGCGAGCCTCGACTTTGTACACAAGACCCTTTGCGACCGCATTTGAATAACACTGCATATGACCCAGATGAATGCATTTTCTCTGCTATCAAACTACAAGCTTTCGAGACAATATGTTCACCCGGAGTGACAGGTCTCTAAATAAGTTCTTTACAAACTTTAGTGATGACATCACGACCATCATATTGTCTGTCCAGTTTTCACCATGGTGAGCACACTTCCATTTTCGTTCCTACCCTCCATCCTCCAGGCTATGCAACTCGTATGATCTGATGTACGATTACTGGTGAGGTCATCTACATACATCCTTCGCCATTCGTTTCCAATGTTTCCATTGTTTCTCTTCTTTTTGTTGTATTAATATAAAGATGTATCTACCGTACATACATGCAAGGTTTCTGCAGAGACGCCCTCACGCTAGTACAGCTGCGCGCCGTCACGCCATCCACATTACTCTCACAAATGGAATGACGGATGTTAAACCAACTTGTAAAAGCTCATTCACACGACGTCAGCTTGCCGTTTCCTCTAATGGCGGCGTTAGTCTGATCCATTCGCCGGTTCGACTACGGAGGAGGGCAAGTCTGATGGAGAAACGCTGCTCGACTCGCTACCTCTACCACGTCATCCGTGTTTGTGCTCCACCTGGTTGCGCTAGAGCTCATAGGGAGCTTGCTACAAGCTGTCACACAAATATTTATTATAGCTGAAAATCACTTTGGATTATTCATTACCTCCCGGATGAGGATATGGTAAAACAAGAGCTGAACTCTGCACCTGTGCATGTTTGGGCTGGAGCTCTGTGTACAAGTTGCTTTTAACACGAATCCTTGTATGCATGCTCCGGAGAAAAGATAAAAGGCAGATAAAGCTCAGCTTATTATCTAAATGACGAGCTACTTATGCATGAAAAAGGAGCACATTTTTGTTAAATACTAGGCAGATCAAATATGGTGGAAGTTCAAACTGATGTCGGCCAACGCATTCAACTGCTGAACCATACGTTAAGGACCAGGTATTCAGGCAAAGAACTTCCTTGGACTAAGGGAGAATTAGGGCAACAATTATGGAGTAAACGAAATGGCTGCATATTCATAAAGGAATTATATTACCGGCTGGAAGTACAGGATGTGTTTAACTTTGGATGATGTTCTTCCTCAAGATCTTGTGTTACGCTGATCAGTCTCTGTGTCTCTCTGTCTGTCTGGCTCTCTGTCTCTGCTCTCTCTCTGTCGATTCGACAATGACTGGAGATGAAGCGGACTTGCCATGGGTACGGGAGTGGGAGACCGAGGCTGATGGCCGCTGAGAACCTCTCCAACATTAGTCACAGAGGCTGAGATTGGCCTCAGCTGTTGGATGACATCATGGCATCTCTGTTGCCGTCGCCATTCAGTGTTATTCTTGATTTGTCAGCAGCCTCGGCCCTTGTGCATTGCATTGCGCCATGCATATATGCCATTGGCAATGGTCTTCCAATTTTCCAGTGGGATTACTGCAGTCTTAAGGTTGTGGTTGATGATGTCGTTGAGCGCAGGCACTGTCCACACAGTGTCCTACTCCCTGCACTAAGCTGCCCAATAGAACGATTAGGAGACTTGAATCTACATGGCAACCACATGGCCAACCCAGCAGAGTTGCGTTTTCAGTAGGATGGTCTCCACCCTCAACATTTCTGAGCACCTCAGCACTCTCCGTTTATGGTCTTATCTTTCCAAGAGATTCCAAGGATGTATCGGAGATGATTGTTATACACTCGCTACTTTGCCTATGTGGTGTCAAAACAGTGTGAACGTATCTGCTGAGGACGAGAGTATACCGAGGACAACGGCCCGAAAGACTATACAATTTGTAGCAGTGGAATGCCCTGCTCTGACCAGGTTATTGAACGGAAGGTTCCAAAAGCAAGAAGCAGTCTGAATATACATCTGGAGAGCTTAGGTACAAGCTGTCATTAGATACAGTGCTGCCAAGATTGTGAACTCTCTACCACCTGTAGAGCTGATCCAGCTACGTACACAGTAGGTCAGAGTACTGGTTTTGGCTCTGACAAAAAGGATGTCTGTCTTTCTTATGTTGAGATGTGAACAAAGCTGGGGTCATGTCACAGGTTCTCAGTATTACCTTTGGCTTTCAACCTGGCAAGATGAATACTTACCACCAGGTATGGAATGGTGGATGTATACACCATCTTCAAGGTCTTTGTAGGCGTCATTAAGCACGCAGCAACCGATAATGTGAACAAGTAGGTGTGAGTACTCATCCCTGTTTGATGACATGATAACTGGAAATTGGTTGTGAAGTCAGGTCTTCAATCGAGACTTGCTCTTTCATGTCTTCGTGGAACTGACGGACGATGGCGGCACACTTCTTTGGGCAACCATATTTGGATAGAAGTGTCCATAAACCGGATCTGTCGAGTGAAGCAAATGCTTTGGAAAAGTCAATGAGAACAATGTGGAGTGACACATGTTGTTCAATGGCCTCTCTTCGAGTTGCCCAGGTGTGAAAATCATGTCAATTGTACCGCGAGTGCCAGAAGACCACGTTGATTTCAGGAAAGACGCATTCTGCACAGAATGAATCTCTGCAGAAGTATCGGTACGAAAACCTACGATGGCTGGAATTTTTTGCTCTACATGGTCGAGTCTCGTGGAAGGGCTCGAGCAGAATGGAATTGAACAAAATGGAAGGGAAAACACTAACAGCAGAGTGGAGCTAGAGTGACAGTGCGTCACGGTTGTGGCGATTCCTCCCGTACTTTTGTTTGCTCCTCTTTTTTTCAAGGTGCCCCTGGATTGGGGCAGACCATGCCACGCTAAACAGGGCTGCCTGGTACTTGAGCAAGACCGTGTGCAACCTTTGATCTTCAGAAAAGAAATGACCATCACACTCATGTCGCTTACGTGCGTGTTCAGGGTATCAGCTCCCATTTCCTCGGATCTCCGCATCATCCTTCCTCTGTCGGCGTAGACTTTCCCCCTGCCTGCGCTCGGTTTTCGGTGTCACAGTGCTAGCGCACCGCATTGAGATACCTCTGGCTATTGCCAACCTTCTCCAATGGATGCACAGCATGATGGTCCAGGGAGGCACAGGCTGCAATACCCCCAAAATGGGAGTTTCAATCAGTTTTCTTCTCCTCGATGGCTGCCTCTCATGAACTGCCCGAGCTATCCATTTTTGAGTTCAAGAACCCACCTTTCACACCTCTGCCTTCAGTTGTAAACAAGGTCGGCACGAGAAGCCAGCAGTAGATAAGTCAGGAGAGGTTGTGGAGACGCGACAAAATGGGACATTTTTGGGATGAAAAGTGCCCAATTCTCCTCATCTTCGCAGTCATCCAACCCTTGACCTCGTAATATGAATGCAGATCTATACGAACTTTATGTTCAAGGGATTCGTGCAGAGGCACTTACTTTAACTTGATTAGTCTGTGTTCGATTCCCAACCCATCTAAAAACGGATTGATTGGGCTTGCCAGGCAGGGTGTTGCATCACAAAGAGTGGGTCCTCGGTGGTCGTCAACTAGATCCCCGTCTGCTGAAAGGAGTTACTGCATCAATGGCACAGCCACACTTCCAGCAACAATGTAAGCGCACAGCCTTGTGCCACACGTAAATGATAATTAAAAACACTGTTGTGGATTATTCTGTTGTAATTACAATCGTGGTACGGATGGTGAGGAGGAAAAACAAACAAATGTGACGAGCGTTGGAGCATCCACTCCGAGTCCTGGGTTCAGTGGTTCTAACTCAACCCTGGCCGAGTCGTACCAAATGAGCAACCATCGTGCAGTCTTGATGGGTGGAATGGCCTCCTCCTGCACTGAGTTCTTTGTCAGGCAATTCACATTATTCGCCCCATACCGGTTTCACCGGCGAGAGAGACAATAGTTGCTCTCTGTCCGTCTGTCCGTCGCACCTGTGGTTTTTCAGACTTTCCCTACCCTCAACTATTCACTGAACTGGTACACGGCTTTATTAGATAAGTCACACAAGTTCCAGTTTCAGGGCATTCTTCAATTTTTCACAGAGTTATGCCCTTTTTGGACATCGAAAATTTTCATCGGTGGAGGACGTGTATTGCAAAGCAATTCTCGCTCTTGTTGTTATTTCGGATTGCAGTGACTTTGCGAAGAACGCGTATGAGCTCTTGTGGGTAAACAGTGCCAAGACACAGGCGGACACGCAACGAAATGAAATATGCATTGCCATTTATACGGAATGGTATGAAATAAGATTTTACGCACCGACAAATATTTTCCCCCGCAAAAAATAAAAATTGAGGCCGCACACCACACGCGACTGGTTCCACCTTGCAAAACACATTCTCAAAAATTGATGAACGTCATCTTTCATCCAGTTGTTGAAGTTTGACGGCACTAATTTGGCCCGAAATGGGCGACCGTTAACATGCTGTGTTGCCTGCTAAGCGGCACTGGTTCCAGACAATTGATGAACCCTGAATTCCACGCTCTTCCACTCTCTTCGCGTGCCAACTTCGCCGGGATTTGCTGATCCGAATACACAGTATGACCGAGTGCTCGAAAGCGATTCGGAGAACCCGGCTACAACGTGTACTCCACTCGAAGGGGCTGTGCGAGGCGGTTACTGCTGTTTGGAAGGAAGTCCATGTTTCCTTCAGAGGTTCTTGATTATTTCTTAGTTTGATTTGACCAATGAACTTACCTTTGGTCATAGGATTACATACCACCCTCCTCTATGAGCACATTGATCATAGTGCTGGTCTAATGTTGAAATCCCATATACTCATACTTGTTCATAACTCCCAATGTTCTTTTTATTCAGATACCAGATGAGCAGGATGTATGCTGCCCTCTATACGGGATGGTGGGATAGCATGCCATCCTCTGTCCAAGATGAGTGGCATAGCAGCTGTCCTCCATACCAGATAAACAAGATGGCACGCTACCCTCTATACCGGATTAATGGAATGGTATGCTGTCTTCTCTACCAAATGAGATGATATATCCACCACATATACCGACAGGATGAGCTGAATGGCGTGCCGTACTCATACTGGTTGAGGTGGATAGTATGCTACCTGTTGTACCGAATGAGCGGATGGTATGCCACTCCGATACTGGACAAGTGGATTGCATGCCACGCTTTATACCGGATGAGAGGGATAGCATGCTACCTTTATCCTGGACAGGCAGATAGCATACCAACCTCTATACACAATGAGAAGAATAGCATGCCACCCTCTATACCCAATGAGAGGATAAGCTGCCACCCTCGACACAATGAGAAGAATAGCATGCACCCTCTATCACCAATGAGAGGGAATGCATGCCACCCTCGACACACAATGAGAGGATAGCATGCCACCATCGCCCAATGCGAAAAT
>CM068959.1:110676245-110699827 GCA_035128595.1 Eptatretus atami
ACCATCAGAGATGGGGAATCCCCCGCCATTGAAAAATAATTGAAATCAGATAAGCGGTTTTCCATTTATTACAAAAAACATTTTTTTTCAACATGGCCGCCACAGTCGGCCATCTTGGATCCGGCCATGCCAAAATCAATAGGGTTCTTCCTTTTCAGGTGTACATTGTGACCCAAATTTCAATCGATATGGCAAACAGTTTATGAGTTATCGCACTCACAGCTATAAATGTTGACGCCATAATGTTGACGCCAGCCAGCCAGCCGGACGACCGCCCCAGTCGGCCATCTTGGATTCGGCCACGCCCAAAATCAATAGGGTTCTTCCTTTTCAGGTGGTACATGTGTGACCCAAATTTCAAATCGATATGGCGAACAGTTTATGAGTTATCGCACTCACAGCTATAAATGTTGACGCCCAGCCAGCCGGACGGCGACGGACACGGACAGCCGGACGGACGACCGCGGTGATAAACAATATCCCCTTCCGCCACGCGGCGGGGGATAAAAAACTAGATGACCCGTGAACCCGTTAGGTTCCCGTTTGGACAGCGGTTGATAAAAAAAATCATTTCAAAAAAAAAAAGATAGCTCCAGTGAACTATACCGCTGAGGTTGTTTGCATTGATCAAATTCTCCGAAGAGTACTTGACTGAATCGGGAATTGATGTTTTAATAATTTTTTCGTTGCCCGATTGAACGAAGCTTGGTACTGCACACCGCATGAGAATGGTGAAGCCTAAGTCACATTTGCTCTATGGCGAGGATACGGCGGCCGTACCCCCCTGAATTGACAGAAACGTGCGGCGGCCGCAAGTTTCTGAGGTGGCCTCAGGTGGCCCTATGGCTATCTTTTACAGGCCGTAGGGTCGCTGTGGAATTATAGCGCGAGTTATAACTTTTTTTCATCTACGTTGGCCGTAGCAATTCGACAAGCCGTAAAAAAGAACTGGTATATATACCCACTCGTTACCGCCTATAATTGCTATGGCCGTAGATTTTGTAGACCCTACGGCCGCCGTGCCAAATGTGACTTAGGCCTTAGTAAGGTGGCCCTAAAATTTTTGCACTATTGTGTACCTTTGGCTGTATTTCGGGAACATATACATACATATATATATATATCAAGATGAGAGTTTTAGTAATATATAGATGTAAATACAGCAAATGGCTCAGAAATCGGGTGTTATTTCACAAAAAACTCGCTCAGGGTGACGGAGCATGAACCACTCGCTCAGGATGACGGAGCATGAAACACTCACACAGGATGATGGAGCAGAACCACTTACTCGTGACGAGCACAACACTCGCTCAGGATGACGGAGAAGAACCACTCACTCAGGATGACGGAGCAAGAACCACTCACTCAGGATGACGGAGCACAAACCACTCACTCAGGATGACGGAGCACGAACCACTCACTCGGGATGACGGAGCACGAACCACTTACTCAGGATGACGGAGCACAAACCATCACTCAGATGACGAGCACGAACCACTCACTCAGGATGACGGAGCACGAACCACTTACTCAGGATGACGGAGCACGAACCACTCACTCAGGATGACGGAGCACGAACCACTTACTCAGGATGACGGAGCACGAACCACTCACACAGGATGATGGAGCACGAACCACTTACTCAGGATGACGGAGCAAAACCACTCGCTCAGGATGACGGAGCAAGAACCACTCCTCAGATGACGAGCACAAACACTCGCTCAGGATGATGGAGCACGAACCACTCACTCAGGATGACAGAGCACAAACCACTCGCTCAGGATGATGGAGCAAGAACCACTTACTCAGGATGACGGAGCACAAACCACTCGCTCAGGATGAGGAGCAAGAACACTACTCAGGATGACGGAGCACAAACACTCGCTCAGGATGATGGAGACGAACCACTCACTCAGGATGATGGAGCACGAACCACTCGCTCAGGATGATGGAGCACGAACCACTCCCTCAGGATGATGGAGCACAAACCACTCGCTCAGGATGATGGAGCACAAACCACTTACTCAGGATGACGGAGCACAAACCACTCGCTCAGGATGATGGAGCACGAACACTCGCTCAGGATGACGGAGCAAGAACCACTCACTCAGGATGACGGAGCACAAACCACTCGCTCAGGATGATGGAGCACGAACACTCACTCAGGATGATGGGCACGATCCACTCACTGGATGATGGAGCACGAACCACTCACACAGGATGATGGAGCACGAACCACTCGCTCAGGATGACGGAGCAAGAACCACTCACTCAGGATGACGGAGCACAAACCACTCGCTCAGGATGATGGAGCACGAACCACTCACTCAGGATGATGAGCACGACACTCACTCAGGATGATGGAGCACGAACCACTCACACAGGATGATGGAGCACGAACCACTTACTCAGGATGACGGAGCAAGAACCACTCACTCGGATGATGGAGCACGATCCACTCACACAGGATGTGGAGCACGAACCACTTACTCAGGATGATGGAGCACGAACCACTCACTCAGGATGATGGAGCACGAACCACTCACTCAGGATGATGGGGCACGATCCACTCACTCAGGATGATGGAGCACGAACCACTCACACAGGATGATGGAGCACGAACCACTCGCTCAGGATGACGGAGCAAGAACCACTCACTCAGGATGACGGAGCACAAACCATTCGCTCAGGATGATGGAGCACGAACCACTCACTCAGGATGATGGAGCACGAACCACTCACTCAGGATGATGGAGCACGAACCACTCACACAGGATGATGGAGCACGAACCACTTACTCAGGATGACGGAGCAAGAACCACTCACTCAGGATGACGGAGCACAAACCACTCGCTCAGGATGATGGAGCACGAACCACTTACTCAGGATGATGGAGCACGAACCACTCACTCAGGATGATGGAGCACGAACCACTCACTCAGGATGATGGGCACGATCCACTCGCTCAGAATGACGTAGCGCAGTACACGTTGCTGCGGCCAATGTGGCACTCACAAGAACTGGCACCCAACATCAATAATGTGCACTCGGCAAGTGGCTTAAGCACTCATGCAAGCACTCCAATTAAATGGTTGATAAGGAATGGTTGGCCAGGCTGTCACTGCATATCAAAAAGGATCCCTTCGACTTTAAAGCTAGTCTTCACTGCACACGCAGCAGTTAATGAAATAAAATAAATCCGTTCAATAATGACTATCCACAAAAGAGTTGCTGCTTAATGCAGAACAACCCTGGAGACATGACAAAGTTCAATCGCCCACGAAATAAACATTGCAGATAATCCGCTATGTGCCTGCTTGAATAGCAGGCACATATATGTATATATATATATAATTGTTGTTGTTGTGGTACTACAAAACCGCATGCCTCTAAAGCAATGGCATCCAACATAAGTGATCCCCAGGCAGTTATTTCATTATTATTTGTGTGGTTAGACCTCCCCTCATGTCTAGTGCATTTACAGGACGAAGTGCGTTGCGTGGGTCTCGTAGTTCAGTCTAGTAACTATCTCTGTCATATTCTGATTCCTACTCCAACACTTTCCTTTTAGCCATGGAACAAAACAGGCATGCAAGCACACACACCATTCAATAGGCGATTGATAAATAATAAGCACACCACGATGCGTCCCGTGGCTCGGATCCACCACACTCCCTCCACTACACACTACACAACCCGTGCACGGGCATCGCTCGCAATTATTTCATTCAAATCTGCACACCAATTCCCAACCTGCACCTAACCTTACTTCGCACCTCACTCACCAAACCTCACCACTTCGACCACAAACGCCTCCCACATACAGGAAAAATATTCCCACACCCCCTTGTACCTCTGCATCGCCACAATCCACCACTCTATTTAGAGGAGTACTGCACGACTTGGGTTGTCCTCGGCACTGCGAGATGCTTGGCCAAACAACAGGCGTTAATAGCTCGACCGCCTCTCACCGGGGACGTCCCGGGTGAACACGCGGAATTGATACAACCTTCGTCCAGTCGTCAGACCATGGCAAGGCAGGGTCGGCGAGGAGGATTCGCAGAAGGGCGATCCAGGAATTTGGTTGGGGGCCCGGGTGTGCATTTTGGCTCATGAGGGGGCCCATGGGTGGCAGGGAAGGCCCGCTGGTATTCAACATTCAGACTACACTAGGAGCGCATTCAGGGCCGGGGTGCCGGCTCAGGGTGCATGTCCTATGTTGAGTCAGGAGCACCGACCTGTGTCGAAGCGGGCGGGCAACTGAGATGGTTTCCGGTCAAGGAGCCTGGCTGGGCATGGCTAGGGCCGCTGTGGGCCAATAGAGGAGCAGGGCTCAGGTTACAGCATGTCACTTTCTGGTAATCAACCCACCCTTCGCCCGAGACTTATAAAAGGGGGAGCGCTGAGCCGTTAGCTCTCTCTTCGCTGCCTCCTCTTCACTGTCTCTTCGCTCGCCTCTCGCATCTTCGCTTCGCTCCCTGTCTCACTATTGGTGTGCGATTGCCAGGACATGCTTATTCTTGAGAGCCTGATTCGGGAGACTGCCAAGACACCCTGCCGTGCTGTCGACGCTTCGCAACACCGTGCAGCCAGACAGTCCAATGCGGAGCACACATTTCCACGAGCCCGAGCAAAATAATTTAGCAGGAGATAAGGCGCCATACCACTAGGTGGGAATGCTCAGTCGGAGCGCCCCACAGAGGTACACGAAACACATACAGACCTTTACACGGCTAGGTAAGGGATCTTTCTCCTTACGCATCTATTCTCCCATCTCTCTATCCACCCCTCTATCCTGTCTTCTTTGGATGCACAAAGAGCTTCATTACTGACTCGCAATCTCATTTTCCTCTGGCATGACACTGCACCCCCCCCCCCCACATTGCACTACACGACACGTCTCACTCCCACACCTAAGACACAACCAGTATTCCTCCCACCTACCTCTCCCTAAGCGTTCTGGGTTGAGTTGGTCTGCCAACCACACCAGGTATTGAGAGGTCATCTATCCTCACCTGCTTTCTTTTTCTCTGGGCTATATATAATCTTCCTCGTGTGTGTGTGTCTGAGTGTGTGTGTGTCTGTGTGTGTCTGTGTGTGTGTGTCTGTGTGTGTGTGTGTGTCTGTAATGGCGCCTGTCCTAGCATAACTTAAGATTGTAGAAGACATAACGGGATAACTCTGCTCTGTGTCTGCTTTTGTAAGATTGCTTGTCTTTTGCTGCACTCCACAAATTCCTGGCGATCCCTGCTGTACATACAAATAAACCCCATGCACTGTGCCACATACTTTTCCTCGCTTGATTGTAATAAATGCTTTGCATAGAAATGTTCCCAGCTCATTTTTTACTTTTCCTTCATTGGTCCAGCATTGTTCGCCCCCTCGTTTAGCCGAGACGTTATTCCCCAACAATATGTTTCCGAGTCTGGTAACGTGCTTGGTAGTCCCGCTTGGCTGCGTCTGATCTGGTAAGGTGATCCGGTTTGAGCAAGTGCGTACCGAGGGCGTGTCCCCCGGTAAATAGATCACGTGACCTTGAGGTAAACGGTATTAGACTGAGGACTCTAAGTCACGTGGTCGAGTTATTGGCGTTCACGGTCGATTAGCGAACCGCCGTGTCACGAAGTTATTTGTGTGCGACGGCCTGCGATTCCGGAGAGTCTGGTGGAACCCAAGGTAGTTCACCCCTCCTGGTCTTCGCCCCTGACCCAGTCTGCAACATATTATATATTATATATATTATATATATTATATGTATATATATATATATATACACATACATATACATATACATATACTGTACATATACATATACATAGTGTTACGAATTTGGAATTCAATTGCAACATACAGTAGTCACACATATACATATGTCCTAGTCGCTATAGTCTGTAAGTGCATGTTCCCTAGATAGCTCACATTCCATTGTTAAATGTTTTGAAATCGATTAGATGCGCTGCGGATCGATTTAATAGTTAGGGACGAACAATGGAGACGTCCCTCCCCCTCTTCTGCGAGAGAAGGAAGAACCCTGCGGTGACGTCAACAACTCTCCCCCCATGGTTGAGCGGGGGTGGATCACGAGGGCATGAGTCACGCCGGGTGCGGGGGGGGTGCAAAGGATAAAGAGGACATCTTTTCTTTGTTCGTGTGGGAGTCCCGTGGTAGGGCTGAGTTCGTGTGCTGAGTCCCGTGGGAGGAGTAAGCTTTTTGCTTCGGAGAGAGCAGTCGTTCAGCAGGCCATCGGGTCCTGCTTGGCTTGCTTGGCTTGAGGCCTTCGGAAGCTTTTTGCTTCGGCTGGCTCAGTGAGCTTCGGCTGCTGCTTTGTTTTGGAAGAACTTGAGCGGTTGTTCGGCTCGAGCTGCGAGTGGAGGCTTCTTCCTCTTCTTCCTCTTCCTCTTGTTCGTGGACTTTTCGTTCTCCATTTTGTTTCCCGGCTTGGTGCGACGCATCGGCCTCTTCTTGGAGTTGGATCCTCGGGGAAGCGACGATCGACCAGGAAGGATCGGCGCCTCGTCTCACCGGCACGTGTGAGAAGCGCGGGAGGATTCGCGGAGCTCGGGAAGGATCTGCGGCGATTGATCCAGCTCGCTCTCGCTGGAGCCCGGGTCCGGACAATTGAAGACCACACGAGGTGGAAAGGTTCGAGTCAAGCTCTGAGTTTCAGCTCACCTGTCCTCCGAGCTGGAGCTCGTGATTAAAGGCCTCAGCCACCGTTTCGTGTGTTGTGTGTGTGTGCGTGTTTGTGTGTGTGTGTGTGGTGTGGTGTGGTGTGTGTGTGCGTGCGTACGTGGGTCCGTGGGCCCGTCTTATAGTAGGAACTGCTGTTAAGTGTAAATGACTGTACATAATAAGTAGACGGTTGTAGTTCTTTTGTCGTGCTTTTGTTGCTTGTATAATTGCATACGTGTTTTGCCTTATTTAATGCATACGTGTTTCATTAATAATAATGTCCTTGTGAATGTAAACCTGCTCGTTGCGTCCATTCCCTCATTGACTGAACATTTCGTGTGTTGGGAGTTAGAAAGCCATTGTTTGCCGTAATAGGGGACATTTGGGACGACGACTCGTTCTCGGCGATTACGCCGCTCGGAATCGCGCACGGACAAGCTCGCCTCGGCGGTTTGTTCCGTACGAGTTCCGTCGAGGGTGGAATACCCCGGTAGTTGGATCACGTGGGTATTTAGGTACATTGAAGATTGGCAATCGACCCTACCCCCAGTGATCTGCGATTGGCGTATTTCGGTTTTTGTACAAGGACCCATCGCTCGGAGTTATCCGGCGGCGATCTATATTTCGGGCAATCGTCGGGCCGACTCGACTTGCGGCTCCGTTCAGAGCGGTCGGTTGGCAGCTGACCCTGGCCCGTACAATTGGTGTCAGGAGTGGGATCGGCCCCCTCCGCCTCCGTAGCAAAATTCACGCGAGTCGGATCAGGGGTATACGGAGCAAACCCCCCCGTGTCCCCAAATTACGAGCGTTATAAATTTTATTCCCAGCACGTAAAATGTTCAGCCAAGGCGAGCAGGGGCAGGAGGATTAGGAATGGATTTGGAAATGTTGAAATCTATGGCGCAGGACGAATGACCATGCAGGACACTCCCATTATGCAGGTTGACTATTTCCCGCAA
This sequence comes from Eptatretus atami, assembly GCA_035128595.1. NCBI lineage: Eukaryota > Metazoa > Chordata > Myxini > Myxiniformes > Myxinidae > Eptatretus > Eptatretus atami. The sequence goes on from CM068959.1 coordinate 110,683,877, forward strand.
ATAAATGCAGAGTCCGCAATGGGCGCAGCGGCGGGCGGCGCGGTGTATGACCACACCCCCCTCCCCTCCTCCGTCAAATCCTCTCGGTCCCGCGGATCCTGCCCGATAATGGCGAAGGCGTGCCACCGGACCACCTGACATGGGCCAGCTATTAGGAATATTGATGGCAAAAATGGTGCGAACATGCAAGCATTCAGGAGCGATTGCGGGGCAATGCGGGTGAAATGCAGAGCATGGGGCTGGACCTCCAGGAAGGGCAAAAGGGCTAAGTCTGGGCATAAGAGGCATAATGGCGCCTGCACGTGGCGAGATACGGGCAGTGGAGTGCAAAATGGCACGCCACGTGGCAGAGGCACCAAACCAGCGAGCAAGCTGAGGGAGAGTGTGGATTGTGTCGGCTCCGCGGTGGAGGACAAAATAATTCGGGAGACGCGTTGGGCGAGACTCGCGCAGGTGACAGAAAAAGTGACGGTGACACAGAGGAAAAATTAAATGAGGTGACTGAGACATGCAGGACGAGACACGTGGAGGTGACTGAGAAATGCACGGAACGCAGGAGACAAAGGAAGGAACACCAGAGCCACGGGAATAGAACAGGAAACAGAGACAAAAGCAGGAAGAAACGGAAATAATAAACGAGGTGACTGAGATAAAGCAAGTAGAGGAGAAACTCCAGGTAATTGACGAGCACGCACAGGTAGGGATAGTAGGGACAATGGGTTGAGCTGGGAGTGTTTTGTGACCCGGTGCGAGCAGCAGGATGGCCTCCTTCAGGAACGAGGTGAGGGACTGTGCCCTTGAGGCGGATCGCGATGAGGAGAGTCCGGTCGAGCCTTGCGAGGTAAAGGGGCGAGTGCTGTGAATGGTGGCACGCGGAGCTTGGGGTTATGGAACCCGGGACCCTTGAGGTGGTGCTAATTCCCAGCGTGGTTGTTCCGGTGTGTGTGGTGTCGAAATGTGTGTTTGCGAGTGTGCCGAAATGCGTGCTGGAAAGCACGCATGGTGTGGATGAAGCACCGTGTGTGGATGAAGCACCGTGTGTGGATGAAACACGGTGTGGATGAACCCGTGTGTGATGAAGCACCGTGTGTGATGAAGCACCGTGTGTGTGATTGAAGCACCGTGTGTAGATGAAACACGTGTGTGGATGAAGCACCGTGTGTGGATGAAACACCGTGTGTGGATGAAGCACCGTGGTGTGGATAAAGCACCGTGTGTGGATGAAGCACCGTGTGTGGATGAAGCACCGTGTGTGGATGAAGCACCATGTGTGGATGAAACACCGCGTGTGACAGGAACCGCGTGTGTGAGTAGTATGGTGTGTGTGAGTGAAAGGCGAGTGTGAGAAGGACGCGTGTGTGAGGTCGCTGTACGTGAGGGAGATGACAGTCGGTATGCGGGAGAACGCAACCGCATCCCGTGTCGAGTGCCATGTGAGAGTGTGTGAGCGTCGTGGCACGCAGGAGTGTGTGCGTTGAACGTTGACGACGACGGGACCAGATGAAGGACAAGGGCCGAGTAGCGGCCGTAGCTGAATTGAGAACCGTTGCCGGGTTTGCACAGCAGCGAGCGCGGGGTCCGTGCTGTGCTACGCACAAGGCCGCACGTGCGCGGCTGCGCAGGTGAAACCCGGTCCAGAAACGCCAGCGGTGGATGTTAGCCGATCCGCGGATGGACAGAAGCTAGGCTGGATTCGGAATTTGGACCGGATGGGTTCTCCACGCGAGCTTGTTTGTAAAGCTCCGACGAGCAGAGCACATGTGTCCGCGTGGGGAACCCCTCGAAACGCGGGGCTTGCTTTGAGCGCAGAGTGACGTCATGGCTGCACGTGTGTTTGGAATCCGGCAGAAGGAATTCCTGCCGGATGGTACCGTCCAAGAGGGCCGACGGTGCGCGGGCGCAAGCAGCTGCCATGACGTCACGGAAAAAGAGCGCGGCTGTGATCTGCCGCGCTGGTGGTGCGCATTATGAAAAAAAAAAAAAGTTGAGAAAAGCAAGCCTCGCTTCGGGTAGACAGGATTCCCAGGCAAGGGTGGAAGACCCCTTGTTTTGGGGCACAGGAAGTACTAGTTAGGGGGATGGGTTAGCGATAGTTAGACCGGCTTCATGGGGATGTGAATTGTTCCTCATGGAGCCCGTGGAATGGATTAGTTAGAGGGATTTTAGTTCAGATTTAGGAAATGGGAATTTTTTTGATTTTCGGAGACATGGACAGACTGGAAATGTGTGTGGAGACGTAGCTTAGCTACGTAGAGTAAATGGAACGTGCATGAGAATAAGGGATGACGAGGAGCACGAGTTAGTCAGGGGATTTAATTAGAAGAATGGCAGTATAGAGTGTTGGTGTGAGTTGAGAAATGGAAAGTGCTTGAGGAATGAGTATGGGACAGCAGGCCAAGTGTGTGAGTGGAGCGAATGTGGTATGCATGGTGCGAATGACTGGTTGTGGGGAGGAGTGATCCCACCAAGAGACCCGGGGTCAGTTTAATGTTAGTTAGTGGTAGTTAAATTTACTAAAAGGAGGTCGTTTTGTTTGTGTCGAGAGAAGGCACGAAACCCGTTTGAGGGGTGCAAGAATTCATGGACCGGCTGAGGGAGCGTGGCTGTGGGGAGTGTGAGTTTGTTTAGGGCACCCCAGGCACCGGCTAGTTGGCCAGAGTAGGCCAAGGGCCCAAGAGGGGCCGGGATAGAGTAGTGGCACAGCGACCGTCGGAAACGGGACCCCTAGCGCCAGAATGCCACGGGGGCGTGTAGTGGGCACGGGCGACCCTCGGGAAGGACCCGGGCATCAACACGCCACGTGGCATCGGAGGGGGCAATGCCAGAGAGGGGCAACCCCCACATTTCATGGGAGCAGCTAGCTCGGGGCAGCCTGCGGCCTGGGGTGCCATGATTATAGTTCGCAGAGGGGAGTTCCTGCCAGTTGAGCCACGCTGCCCAGCCAGGAAATTGTGCGAGGGCACGTATGAAAATTGAGGGCAAGGCCACAATTTATAATGGACACACCACACAGGCGACGGGAATCATGGTTTTAGAACCGATAATTTTTAAAGTGTGAGGCGTTTTTGGAAAGCCCCGGGTAGTTTCAGGTTAATGAATGTTAGGGTAGATAGGAGATGTACCCCTTCGCACCATCCATCCCTTCGCTCGTTGTAGGCCGCTGGACTCACCTTGGTAGATCGCTGAACTCTGAGGAGGCCATTCTGAGGCTTTGTTGGGCCTCGAGACAGGACGCTAGTCTCTCCCTATCCCCTCCAGAGAGGAACGTAGGGGTTGGGAGTAGGCTAGGTTGACAGGATAGGTTAGCCGGAATATGACGATAAAGGGGTTAGGGAGACAATTGTAAAAGGGAAATAAAAATAATAAAAATAAAGAGGGCTAAATTTTGTTGTGTTGTGTGGCAAATTAAGGAGTGTGGTATGGACAGAGACAGGCAAAGGCGATAGAGTGGGGGAGACAGTAGGCTAGGTCCGAGCCCGCCTTCAGAGTGGCCGGCACCACCGCACTCCTCCAGACCTGATGGAACCACACCAGAGGCCGGCCAGCTTCACCTGCCGGCCTGTTGTGCTGCAGCTGCCTGTTCTGCATGGGCTTACCTTGCCATGCCTAGTTGCCTGCCTCTGCCATGACCACATGCCCGCTAGCGCTTGTTTGCGTTTGCCCTGTGTCCATCATCACCAGACGCGCCAGGACCATCCAGTTTTGTGAGGACTGCCCTGAGGCAGCCTGTGCATCCAGTCCATTTTTTTGTGGTTTTGCGACCATTCCATCCATTCCCCTGCACCAAAGACTTTGCTATGACTTTTGCCTTTCCCCTTTCACAGATCACAAGTCCTGGGCCATGGTTAGTGTATGTAATAGATAAGTTAAGATTGTAAATACGTGGAACCCACCTGCATGTTTGTTTTAGCGCCGGCAATTTTAGTTTAGTTGTCCGAATGAGTCTGTGAGAGTTTGTTTAGTTAGTTACGCAGCGCATTAGGTTATTTATTTTTGGGACACGTGTTTAGAAATGTCGCACTCAGGGATCCGAAGTAGAAAGTTACTAAGGGAAAACTTACACATGGTGGTCACACGAAAATTTGACGACTCGGGACATCTGTAAAAGGGGAGGGGGTAGTGTTACGAATTTGGAATTCAATTGCACACAACATACAGGTTCCCTTAGTCAGCTATGTCGATAAGTGCATGTTCCCTAGATAGCTCACCTTCCATTGTTTAAATGTTTTGAAATCGATTAGATGCGCTGCGGATCGATTTAATAGTTAGGGAGCGAACAATGGAGACGTCCCTCCCCCTCTTCTGCGAAGAGGAACAAGAACCTGCGGTGACGTCAACAACTCCTCCCACCCGTGGTGAGCGGGGGGTGGATCACGAGGGGGATGAGTCACGCCGGGTGCGGGGGAGGGGTGCAAAGGATAAAGAGGACATCTTTTCTTTGTTCGCGTGTGGGAGTCCCGTGGTAGGCTGAGTTCGTGTGCTGAGTCCCGTGGAGGAGTAAGCTTTTTGCTTCGGAGAGAGCAGTCGTTCAGCAGGCCATCGAGTCCTGCTTGGCTTGCTGGGCTTGAGGCCTTCGGAAGCTTTTTGCTTCGGCTGGCTCAGTGAGCTTCGGCTGCTGCTTTGTTTGGAAGGAACTTGAGCCGGTTGTTCGGCTCGAGCTGCGAGTGGAGGCTTCTTCCTCTTCTTCCTCTTCCTCTTGGTTCGTGGAGCTTTTCGTTCTCCATTTTGTTTCCCGGCTTGGTGCGACGCATCGGCCTCTTCTTGGAGTTGGATCCTCGGGGAAGCGACGATCGACCAGGAAGGATCGGCGCCTCGTCTCACCGGCACGTGTTGGAGAAGCGCGGGAGGATTCGCGGGAGCTCGGGAAGGATCGCGGCGATTGGATCCAGCTCGCTCTCGCTGGAGCCCGGTCCGGACAAGTTGAAGACCACACGAGGTGGAAAGGTTCGAGTCAAGCTCTGAGTTTCAGCTCACCTGTCCTCCGAGCTGGAGCTCGTGATTAAAGGCCTCAGCCACCGTTTCTGTGTGTGTGTGGTGTTGTGGTGTGTGTGTGTGTGTGTGTGTGTGTGTGTGTGCGTGCGTATGTGTGTCCGTGGGCCCGTCTAATAAGTAGGAACTGCTGTTTAGTGTAATGACTGTACATAATAAGTAGACGGTTGTAGTTCTTTGTCGTGCTTTTGTTGCTTGTATAATTGCATACGTGTTTTGCCTTATTTAATTGCATACGTGTTTCATTATAATAAATGTCCTTGTGTGAATGTAAAAATGCTCGTTGCGTCCATTCCCTCATTGACTGAACATTTCGTGTGTTGGGAGTTAGAAAGCCGTTGGTTTGCCGTAATAGGGGACATTTGGACCGACGGTTCTCGGCGATAACGCCGCTCGGAATCGCGCACGGACACAGCTCGCCTCGGCGGTTTGTTCCGTACGAGTTCCGTCGAGGGTGGAATACCCGGTAGGTTGATCACGTGGGTATTTAGGTATAATTGAAGATTGGCAATCGACCCTACCCCACGTGATCTTCCGATTGCGTATTTCGTTCTTGTACAAGGACCCGTCGCTCGGAGTTATCCGCGGTGGCGATCTATATTCCGGGCGATCGGTCGGCCGACTCAACTTGCGGCTCCCGTTCAGAGCGTCGTTGGCGGCTGACCCCCGGCCCTAACAATATGTTATAAAAAACCAGTCGTGTTTTTGTTTTGTTCGTGCAATAACTTAAGAGCAGATTCATGGATTTCAATGCAACCATGACTGTGGATTCAGGGAGTTCCCAGGAGGTTTGAATTGCAAAAATAAAATAAAAAGCAGAAGAAAAGGAATGTTTTTGGTGGGAATACGGGGCGAAACTGCAAATGCCAACTTGCGACTTACGACATCTCCACATATCCCCATCCTCTCTCTGTCTCTGTCTTGCTATCTCTCTCTATCTCCCCCCCCCACCCCCTTTCCTCTCTCCCACCCTCCCTCATTAGGGACGAAGTCTGTGTCCCTCCCGGCACCTAATTGGTGTGACGCTCTGACCAATTTAGGACTTCCAATTTGCACAGTATCATGGCATTGGACACTCATCTGCTAGGGAGGTGCCAAACCAGTTGACCATTATGGTCACACTGAGGCCGATTAGAACTGGGAAACTGGGACGACCATAACTCGTGAGTTTATAGAACAACTAACCTGGCACAGTCTGAGGAACAAAAGAAGAGGACATGGGCGGGGTCTGCGTGTGGTAAATTTGATTGGTCGAGATGATGTAAAATGCTGTAATATTTTGTCCAAGTACTGTTAAGCAAAAGGTTTTTGAAAATGCCAATAAGGTGATTTGTGTTCTCGTTCTCAACTATAATTTAATTGAAATAAAGTAAAGATTTTAAAGGCTGTAGAAAAAACAAAATTTCTGGAAGTTTACCGCCGTTGATGCAGCCTCTTATACACCACCTTATTTAACAAGTTATATTAGTTCTTCGTGCCTGTTATTTGTGTCCTTTATGACGTCCTTAAAACAGTAAATTCCTGTTTGGAAGCATTTTTTATTCTCCGTAGTTTGACTGTCAGACAGCCGAGTCGGCGAATTGACTCGAGTCGCAAAATTTTGAGACTTGCGATTTTACTCGGATTTGACAAAATCAACTTGACTGACTTGAGACTTGGTGTCTGGAGACTTTTGACTTCCTTACGATTTGAAGTTTTAATAAATGACTTGTTGACAATGTTTGGAAAATAGTGTTGAATAAAAATCAATTTAAAAGAGCGTTTATATTAAATAAATGGTAAATTATTTTCAATAAATGGTAAATCATGCGCAGTTTGGTCAATGACGACACAACACACACACACACACAACATCCCACACACACACACAACAACAACAACCACACACACACACACACACACACTTTGTACATGTGCAGCACTCCAGTGCTCATGGTCACTAGCTCACCTACCATTCACCATCAAGGTTAAAGGGTTAAAGCCCCTAACAGCCCCTTTCTGCTTCGACAGACAATCCCATCTGAGTGACACAAAAGCTGGCTGCTGCTGTCGTCTGGAATTTCTGCTCCGCTGTATCGCACCAGAGTTGGTAAGGAAGTGCCCTGAAATGTATCTGTTTTGAGAGAATAAGAAACATTTCCCGAGTGAAGACAAAATAATGATCTATGCCATGATCATCAACCGTAATTAGTGATTCCCATCCCACTGCTTGGCGGGAGATTTCATGAAGTCATCGAGAACTTCATTATGAGAGTTTGTTTTCAACTTATCTGGCTTGGTGACCTGGTATGTTGATGAGAGGTGATCTTCAGAGGAAATTTGGCGAAGTAAGAGCACGCTACCGTATTCAGTAATTTTATTCTTTGAATTGTCACTCTTGGAATTGACTAAAATTTAGTTACATACTGTTACGGATTGGCCCAAGGGGGTAAATGGGGCATAATTTATAATAGTTATTTCCCAACGCATGTTGGAAGAAGAGTGTTGCAACTGCTGCAATTAAAGAGATGGGGTCGAGCAAAGTGTTCAGAAAGCTATTGTCCTCCCTTGTCCATGTGTCTGTTTCTAAGCACCCTCTTTCCCCCTCCCAACATTATTGATCCTTCCATATCATACAATCTGTCCAAATGTAACTTTCTATTGGTTATCAGCCAATCAGCGCAGCCCACGACGGGGTGGTAACTTGGCCAAAGGCCATCAAAGGAAGCAGGCCATTGGTCATCGCCTGTACGGTATTTGGGATTTTCCACCCCTCAGAACCAATAGGCACGCGCCCATAAATCACCAATTTGTCGAACTCAAGGCCATGAGACAGCCTGTGAGGGGGCACCATGGGTGGTTACTACTCACCTGCACTCATTTCGTCTTCGTTTTTTCCGACCTGTGAAACCAACTTCCACATTCTGTTCGATCTCATTCTTCTCACCAGGTCTTTAGGACATCTGTTCACAACCATCTCAGATCATTCCCCATCCAAAACCATGAGATATTCTACCCCCATTAATCCACCCAAGCCCACCTTTTTCCAAGTTTCCCATTTTTCCTTCCTGAGACTTTTGATGTTTTATCCATACGAGCAGAGTACCCACCCTTCGGGCAATCTTGGTCTAAGCATGCAACTCATTCTTCTGATGCATATCATTATTTGGATAGTGTACAGGCAACTGACAGTTCTGTAGAATGGACAAAAAACAAAACAACCTCGGGTTACGTGCATGAAGCAAAAACATACCTACTGCTTATAATTCAAAGCACCTCACTACACTGTAAATGGTGGAGACGTGTAATACCCTCCCCCATCTGGAGGTGGCGCTACATGATACACATTTACATAGAGAATTTGTATTACCCCCCTCTTCCTCCCCCCTCCCCCCACCCCAAGACCACCGGCAAAGATGAAAACACCCCTATGCACTAAGTGGGGGAACGCTGATCCTATGTAGCAAGTCTAGATGTAATCTGCGCAGAACTGTAGGAAGAGTAACGTGACAAACAAACACCGGTCCGTGAATTATAGTTCGGATTGTCCACCCCATGCGTCCTCACCTAGCCCTCATTCTTCCCCACATCCCTTATTTCTCCAAGTCTTTCCTCTATTTTTGTTCCTCATCCCGGCTGATGGTATGTCTCCCCTCTCTTTCCACTGTTCCTTTTGTCCTACTGCGTCCTGATCCATTGTTCTAGCTCCTCTGCGACCCTCGACTTTGTACACAAGAAACACTTTGCGACCGCATTTTGAATAACACTGCAGTTGACCCCAGATGAATGCATCTTCTTCTGCTATCAAAACTACAAGCTTTCGAGACAATATGTTCACGAAAGGGTGACAGGTCATCTGAAATAAGTATCTTTACAAACTTTTAGTGATGACATCACGACATCATATTGTCTGTCAAGTTTTCACATGGTGGACCAACTTTCATTTTGTTCTCCACTTGGCTATGCAGACATTGACTGTACAATGTAACATAGGTGAGGGATTACATCTCAACATATTACATCCTTACCATTGTTGCCATTGTTTCCATTGTTTCCACGGTTCCTTTTGTCCTACCGCGTCCTGATCCATTGTTCTAGCTCCTCTGCGAGCCTCAACTTTGTACACAAGAAACCCTTTGCGACCGCATTTTGAATAACACTGCAATTGACCCCAGATGAATGCATTTTCTTCTGCTATCAAAACTACAAGCTTTCGAGACAATATGTTCACGGAAGGGTGACAGGTCATCTCAAATAAGTATCTTTACAAACTTTTAGTGATGACATCACGACATCATATTGTCTGTCAAGTTTTCACATGGTGGACCAACTTTCATTTTGTTCTCCACTTGGCTATGCAGACATTGACTGTACGATGTAACATAGGTGAGGGATTACATCTCAACATATTACATCCTTGCCATTGTTTCCATTGTTTCCATTGTTTCCATTGTTGTTGTTATTTTAATATAAAAGATGTATATACGTACATACATGCAAGGTTCTGCAGAGACGCCCTTCACGCTAGTACAGCTGCCGCGCGTCACGCCATCCACATTACTCTCACAAATGGAATGACGGATGTTAAAACCAACTTTGTAAAAAGCTCATTTCACACGACGTCAGCTTGCCGTTTTCCTCTAATGGACGGCGTTAGTCTGATCCATTCGCCGGTTCGACTACGGAGGAGGGCAAGTCTGATGGAGAAACGCTGCTCGATCCCGCTACCTCTAACTGATCCCGTGTTTGTGCTCCAACTGGTTGCGCTAAGCTCATAGGGAGCTTGCTACAAGCTGTCACAATAGTTTATATAGCTGTAAAATCACTTTGGATTATTCATTACCTCCCGGATGAGGGATATGGTAAAACAAGAGCTGAACTCTGCACCTGTGCATTGTTGGGCTGGAGCTCTGTGTACAAGTTGCTTTTTAACACGAATCCTTGGTATGCATGCTCCGGAGAAAAGATAAAAGGCAGATAAAGCTCAGCTATTTATCTAAATGGACGAGCCTACTTATGCCATGAAAAAGGAGCACATTTTGTTAAATACTAGGCAGATCAAATATGGTGGAAGTTCAAACTGATGTCGGCCAAACGCATTCAAACTGCTGAACCATACGGTTAAGGACCAGGTATTCAGGCAAAGAACTTCCTTGGACTAAGGGAGAAATTAGGGCAACAATTATGGAGTAAACGAAATGGCTGCATATTCATAAAGGAATTATATTACCGGCTGGAAGTACAGGATGTGTTTAACTTTTGGATGATGTTCTTCCTCAAGATCTTGTGTTACGCTGATCAGTCTCTGTGTCTCTCTGTCTGTCTGGCTCTCTGTCTCTCTCTCTGTCGATTCGACAATGACTGGAGATGAAGTCCGACTTGCCATGGGTACGGGAGTGGGAGACGAGGCTGATGGCCGCTGAGAAGCCTCTCCAACATTAGTCACAGAGGCTGAGATTGGCCTCAGCTGTTGGATGACATCATGGCATCTCTGTTGCCGTCGCCATTCAGGTGTTATTCTTGATTTGTCAGCAGCCTCGGCCCCCTTGTGGATTGCATTGCGCCATGCATATATGCCATTGGCAATGGTCTTCCAATTTTCCAGTGGGATTACTGCAGTCTTAAGGTTGTGGTTGATGATGTCGTTGAGCGCAGGCACTGTCCACACAGTGTCCTACTCCCTGCACTAAGCTGCCCAAATAGAACAGATTTAGGAGACTTGAATCTACCATGGCAACCACATGGCCAACCCAGCAGAGTTGCGTTTTCAGTAGGATGGTCTCCACCCTCAACATTTCTGAGCACCTCAGCACTTCTCCGTTTATGGTCTTATCTTTCCATGAGATTCCAAGGATGTATCGGAGATGGCATTGTTATACACTCGCTACTTTGCCTATGTGGTGTCAAAACAGTGTGAACGTATCTGCTGAGGACGAGAGTATACCGAGGACAACGGCCCGAAAGACTATACAATTTGTAGCAGTGCGAATGCCCTGCTCTGACCAGGTTATTGAACGGAAGGTTCCAAAAGCAGAAGAAGCAGTCTGAATACATCTGGAGAGCTCTAGGTACAAGCTGTCATTAGATACAGTGCTGCCAAGATTGGTGAACCTCTCTACCACCTGTAGAGCTGATCCAGTTACGTACACAGTAGGTTCAGAGTACTGGTCATTTGGCCCTGACTAAAAAAGGATGTCTGTCTTTCTTATGTTGAGATGGTGAAACCAAAGCTGGGGTCATGTCACAGGTTTCTCAGTTATTACCTTTGGCTTTCAACCTGGCAAGATTGAATAACTTACCACCAGGTATGGAATGGTGGATGTATACACCATCTTCAAGGTCTTTGTAGGCGTCATTAAGCACGGCAGCACCGAATAATGTGAACAAAGTAGGTGTGAGTACTCATCCCTGTTTGATGACATGGTTAACTGGAAATTGGTTGTGAAGTCAGGTCTTCAATCGAGACTTGCTCTTTCATGTCTTCGTGGAACTGACGGACGATGGCGGCACACTTCTTTGGGCAACCATATTTGGATAGAAGTGTCCATAAACCGGATCTGTCGAGTGAAGCAAATGCTTTGGAAAAGTCAATGAGAACAATGTGGAGTGACACATGTTGTTCAATGGCCTTCTCTTCGAGTTGCCCCAGGTGTGAAAATCATGTCAATTGTACCGCGAGTGCCAGAAGACCACGTTGATTTTCAGGAAAGACGCATTCTGCCACAGAATGCAATCTCTGCAGAAGTATCGGTACGAAAACCTACGATGGCTGGAATTTTTTTGCTCTACATGGTCGAGTCTCGTGGAAGGGCTCGAGCAGAATGGAATTGAACAAAATGGAAGGGAAAACACTAACAGCAGAGTGGAGGCTAGAGTGACAGTGCGTCACGGTTGTGGCGATCTCCCGTACTTTTGTTTGCTCCTCTTTTTATCAAGGTGCCCCTGGATTGGGGCAGACCATGCCACGCTAAACAGGGCTGCCTGGTCACTTGAGCAAGACCTTGCGCAACCTTTGATCTTCAGAAAAGAAATGACCATCACACTCATGTCGCTTACGTGCGGTGTTCAGGGTATCAGCTCCCATTTCCTCGGATCTACCGCATCATCCTTCCTCTGTCGGCGTAGGACTTTCACCCCTGCATGCGCTCGGTTTTCGGTGTCACAGTGCTAGCGCACCGCATTGAGATACCCTCTGGGCTATTGCCAACCTTCTCCAATGGATTGCACAGCATGATGGTCCAGGGAGGCACAGGCTGCAATACCCCCAAAATGGGAGTTTCAAATCAGTTTTCCTTCTCCTCGATGGGCTGCCTCTCATGAACCTGCCCCGAGCTATCCATTTTTGAGGTTCAAGGAACCCACCTTTCACACCTCTGCCTTCAGTTGTAAACAAGGGTCGGCACGAGAAGCCAGGCAGTAGATAAGTCAGGAGAGGTTGTGGAGACGCTGACAAAATGGGACATTTTTGGGATGAAAAGTGCTCAATTATACTCATCTTCGCAGTCATCCCAACCCTTTGACCTCGTAATATGAATGCAGATCTATACGAACTTTATGTTCAAAGGGATTCGTGCAGAGGCACTTACCTTTAACTTGATTAGTCTGTGTTCGATTCCCAGCCCATCTAAAAACGGATTGATTGGGGCTTGCCAGGCAGGGTGTTGCATCACAAAGAGTGGGGTCCCTCGGGTGGTCGTCAAGCTAGATCTCCCGTCTGCTGAAAGGAGTTACTGCATCAATGGCACAGCCACACTTCCAGCAACAATGTAAGCGCACAGCCTTGTGCCACACGTAAATGTTAATTGAAAAAACACTGTTGTGGATTATTCTGTTGTAATTACAATCGTGGGTACGGATGGTGAGGAGGAAAAAACAAACAAATGTGACGAGCGTTGGAGCATCCACTCCGAGTCCTGGGGTTCAGTGGTTCTAACTCAACCCTGGCCGAGTCGTACCAAATGAGCAACCATCGTGCAGTCTTGATGGGTGGAATGGCCTCCTCCTGCACTGAAGTTCTTTGTCAGGAAATTCACATTATTCGCCCCATACCGGTTTCACCGGCGAGAGAGACAATAGGTTTGCTCTCTGTCCGTCTGTCCGTCGCACCTGTGGTTTTTCAGACTTTCTCCCCATACCCTTCAACATATTCAACTGAAACTTGGTACACGGCTTTATTATGATAAGTCACACAACAAGTTCCAGTTTCAGGGCATTTCTTCAATTTTTCACAGAGTTATGCCCTTTTTGGACATCGAAAATTTTACATCGGTGGAGGACGTGTATTGCAAAGCAATTCTCGCTCTTGTTGTTATTTTCGGATTGCAGTGACTTTGCGAAGAACGAGCGTATGAGCTCTTGTGGGTAAACAGTGCCAAGAACAAGGCGGACACGCGAACGAAATGAAATATGCATTGCCATTTATACGGAATGGTATGAAATAAGATTTTACGCACCGACAAATATTTTTCCCCCGCAAAAAATAAAAATTGAGGCGCACACCACCACAGCGACTGGGTTCCACCTTGCAAAACACATTCTTCAATAAAATTGATGAACCGTCATCTTTCATCCAGTTGTTGAAGTTCTGACGGCACTAATTTGGCCCAGAATAATGGGGCGACCGTTAACATGCTGTGTTGCCTGCTAAGCGGCACTGGTTCCAGACAATTGATGAACCCTGAAATTCCACGCTCTTCCACTCTCTTCGCGTGCCAACTTCGCCGGGATTTGCTGATCCGAATACACAGTATGGACCGAGTGCTCGAAAGCGATTCGGAGAACCCCGGCTACAACGTAGTACTCCACTCGAAGGGGCTGTGCGAGGCGGTTACTGCTGTTTGGAAGGAGTCCATGTTTCCTTCAGAGGTTCTTGATTATTTCTTAGTTTGATTTGACCAATGAACTTACCTTTGGGTCATAGGATTACATACCACCCTCCTCTATGAGCACATTGATCATAGTGCTGGGTCTAATGTTGAAATCCCATATACTCATACTTTGTTCATAACTCCCAATGTTCTTTTTATTCAGATACCAGATGAGCAGGATGGTATGCTGCCCTCTATACGGGATGAGTGGGATAGCATGCCATCCTCTGTCCAAGATGAGCGGCATAGCATGCTGTCCTCCATACCAGATAAACAAGATGGCACGCTACCCCTCTATACCGGATTAATGGGATGGTATGCTGTCTTCCTCTACCAAATGAGATGATATATGCCACCACATATACCGACAGGATGAGCTGAATGGCGTGCCATACTCAATACTGGTTGAGGTGGATAGTATGCTACCTGTTGTACCGAATGAGCGGGATGGTATGCCACTCCGATACTGGACAAGTGGAATTGCATGCCACGCTTTATACCGGATGAGAGGGATAGCATGCTACCATTTATCCTGGACAGGCAGGATAGCATACCAACCTCTATACACAATGAGAAGAATAGCATGCCACCCTCTATACCCAATGAGAGGGATAGCATGCCACCCTCGACACAACAATGAGAAGAATAGCATGCCACCCTCTATACCCAATGAGAGGGATAGCATGCCACCCTCGACACACAATGAGAAGAATAGCATGCCACCCTCTATACATAATGAGAGGGATAGCATGTCACCCTCAATACATAATGAGAGGGATAGCATGCCACCCTCGACACACAATGAGAAGAATAGCATGCCACCCTGTATACATAATGAGAGGGATAGCATACCATCCTCAATACATAATGAGAGGGATAGCATGTCACCCTCTATAAATAATGAGACGGATAGCATGTCACCCTCTATACATAATGAGAGGGATAGCATGTCACCCTCTATACATAATGAGAGGGATGTGACATGCTATCCCTCACATTATGTATGAGGGAGCTAGTCCTCCATTATGTATTGAGGGTGACATGCTATCCCTCGTCATAGTATGAGGTGGCATGCTATCCCTCTCATTATGTATCGAGGGTGACATGCTATCCCTCTCATTATGTTTAGAGGGTGACATGCTATCCTCTCATTATGTATAGAGGGTGACATGCTATCCCTCTCATTATGTGTGAGGGTGACATGCTATCCTCTCATTATGTATAGAGGGTGACTGCTATCCCTCATATGTATAGAGGGTGACATGCTATCCCTTCATTATGTTATGAGGGTGACATGCTATTCCCCTCTCATTATGTATAGAGGTGACATGCTATCCCTCTCATTATGTGTTGAGGGTGACATGCTATCCCTCTCATTATGTAATGAGGGTGACATGCTATCCCTCTCATTATGTATAGAGGTGACATGCTATCCCTCTCATTGGTATAGAGGTGACATGCTATCCTCTTCATGTATGTATAGAGGTGGACATGCTATCTCCTCTCATTATGTATAGAGGGACATGTCTATCCCTCTCATTATGTATAGAGGGTGACATGCTATCCCTCTCATTATGTATAAGAGGTGACATGCTACCCTCTCATTATGTAGTAGAGGGTGACATGCTATCCTCTCTTATGTAGAGGGTGACATGCTATCCCTCTCATTTGTATAGAGGGTGACATGCTATCCCCTCATTGTGTATAGAGGGTGACATGCTATCCCTCTCATTATGTATAGAGAGTGACATGCTATCCCTCTCATTGTGTTAGAGGGGTGACATGCTATCCCTCTCATTATGTATAGAGGGTGACATGCTATCCCTCTCATTATATATAGAGGGTGACATGCTCTCCCTCTCATTATGTATAGGGTGTACATGCTATCCCTCTCATGTGTATAGAGGCGTGAGCAGCTGGATCCCTCTCATGTGTATGAGAGGGTACATGCTATCCCTCTCATTGTATTATGAGGTGACATGCTATCCCTCTCATTGTGTATAGAGGATGTGCATTGCTATCCCTCTCATTATGTATAGAGGGTGACATGCTATCCTCTCATTATGTATAGAGGGTGACATGCTATCCCTCTCATTATATCGAGGTGACATGCTAT
>CM068959.1:110733762-110758410 GCA_035128595.1 Eptatretus atami
AAAGATAGATGTATTTTACAAATTCGAGAGAGGGAGGGGATTTTGTATTTCTTTTAATAGGCAGTTGCAATAATATTCAGACTCCGACATCTTTTATATATTCTTGCTTCCGTAATGGGACGGTATTCAAGTATATTTTTTATCTTCCGTGCCATCTATTTCTTCACCATGTGTCACTACGTCACCACATCGAAGACGGTTCATTTTCCAAAAGCATGAACCCAATGGAGTTGTACTCGTGTATTCACCACTTATGTGTTTCGTAGACATAGCCCAGTCAACTCTTCTTCATCAGAGTAGACCAATCCACCTGCAGTAGATCACTTGTCCAATGTTGGTTGATTTGGCAGATAATTAATTGGTGTCAAATTTGTCAGAAAGTCAAACTAATGTTGTTTTCTCACTTTAAAAACCACTATCAATGGTAACAACATTTCATAAGTATGGGATAGTACGGAAAATTTCATCCATTATTTACACAATGTGTGTCTAACCAGTAAAGGGTTGAACTTCTTATTCCAAAAGCATCTTCTGTGGTCTTTGACCGACTTCTCAGACAAATGTGGCCCCGGTGGGCCTACAAGGAGAAATGAACAAACCTCCATTGCAATACCTAATCGTTTGTAGCAGAAGGCTCGAAGGCAAATAGACGCCAAATTACACACGTATAATCTTCAGACATGATGCCAATATCATGTATTAATTGATTCAGGTCAACTCCAGGAATCGAGGTTACAAAGGGACTCAAATCCGTGGTCTAGCCAGTGGGCCAAGCAGTAGTAGCTTCTGCATTTGATATCGGAGGTTCATCTAATTCCTGAAATACGACATCAAGTTGGACCAATCGCAAATACTGAAAGGATCGATCATGAAACTAAAATTGCTCAATTGTGGCAAACTAAATGGCCACTTGTCTTCATGAACAATTCTGATTGCAAACGACGTTTATAGATGAAAGGTTATTGACATATAGGAAGAAGCAATATGTCTCCCTATCCCTCCCACGTATATCATATTAAGGGTCGTCTACTGTATATATATACATTGTCAAAAATAACAAAGCTTTTGACTTGCTACCTCTTCAAAATGACCTAAAAAACCCTCACTCCCCTTATGCCGAGCTCCTTCCGGCCTCCATACCCTGTTTTTGCTCCTCCACAACACTTTTTTAAAAATATATTGATCATAGATGCCCATAAATGAAAATTGAGAGAATTTTCATATCCGGTCATCATTTGCCCAAAGTAATATTATTTGTTTTCTTTCCATTTTTTTTCTTCCTCTTTTCATTGTCCCAGGCTTTTCAGAATGGATAATGGGAATAGCATTTCCCATGAGGATGTTGTCCAGCAGCGTGGGAGAAATGCTTTGAAGAGTTTCAAGGCATCGTAGGGCCAAACTACCAGGTACTTATACATTACAGACAGCCAGGCTGATGTTGTCATATTTGATTCCAGAAACAGTTTAACACACTAATAGAGATCTGCCTAACGCACTCCACAGTGGAAAGGTCTTCAGGAAAGATGGCTAGCTACTGTGGCCGATCAGGAAATTCGAAAAAGAGTGAAGAAAGACTATAAATACTCCCAGGAGTAACTGCAAAAAGGCAATGTGCTGACTGTGTGGCAAGAGGTTGGCATAAAAGCAAGGGAATGAATGGAAGAAAGCGAGGAGAGAAGGAAAATTAACCTGCAAGAAGAGGATTGATTTAGAGATGTTAATAGTGGTTCAAGATGATGGGTCAGGATGGAGGATACCACAAATTGTTTACAAGTGGCTGTTAGGTGATGACTGTGTTCAGCGCATCATGAATTATTTAACATGTCCAAGTGCTGCAAAACTGGAGGTTCTTGGAAGTAATAAGAAGGCGATTTGTGTTCTACAGTGTAGAGGTCGACCGATTATGGTCTTTCTAGGGCCGGGGGGCCGATGACCGATTTAATGCTGATATTTGTATCTCATTAAACAATTTTCATAATAAAGAAATTATAGTTACATAAAATTGCTGATCTTAAATTAACAAATTTATTTAACACAATATTAACTTCACTTGCTCATGCACAACATCACAGTGCAGTATAGGCTAACTGGCAGCATTATTTAATTATCAACAAATGATAACATCGAGCAAAGCTTATACACGTAACCAAGTACTATTCATGGTTCGATGTAGTCCACAATGCATTATTTGGGGCGAAAGTCATAAAAATGCAACCAATTTGCATAAATAGGTACCAAATATAGCATTTTCTTCATTTTTGCATGCTGACGTCATTCAACGTCCTCATCCGAGCCATCATCTTGAATGAGTTCATCCACATTGGTGCAGTTGCGGCATCTGCAAAGTTATGTGCACTGAAGTCCATGCAGTATGCAGGTACACTCAATCCAGGATCCTAAAATCCAGTTTTTCCTGAAAACCACCAATTTTTGAAGCTAAAACTATAATTTGAGATTTCGGTGAAAAAATGTAAAAAAAAAACAAACCAAAACATTTTCGTTCCGCATCCAGCATAGTTTTAGTACTAGCCGCAATGTTAGGGCGTGCCATGGTGTAGAGGGTGTTTCCCGCCATTTGTCTCATATTCCACTTTGAGCATCATACACAGTAATTCCTCGTTTAACGTGGTAGTTGTGTTCCGAGAATTTACTGCGTTAGCTGAAAACGTGTAAAACGAAAGTAATTTTCCCTTAAGAAATCATGTAATCAGTGGAGGTTGTGTGTCAGGACATGGATATTGGATGTGTGAGACAGAGAAGACACCAGACACACAGACACACGCATTTAAATTAAATAAAATAAAATTAAACTTCACCAATCTGTGTTAAACGTTGTAGGTGGAAGGTGCGGTGATTGAGGTGGAAGGGTGATGGTGTGGAGATATAGAGGGGAGGAAATTGCAGGGTCGTCTACATCTGATGTTGCAGTTAATCATTTACATTGTAGTTAATCTTAATCATATTGTTAATCATGTGTTGTTAATCATCTTGTAGTTAATCAGTTAATCATGTTGTTGTTAATCACTTGTAGTTAATCAGTTAATCATGTTGTTAATCACGTGTTGTTAATCAGTTAATCATGTTGTTGTTAATCACCTTGTAGTTAATCAGTTAATCATGTTGTTATCCGTAATTGTTAATCACCTTGTAGTTAATCAGTTAATCATGTTGTTGTTAATCACCTTGTAGTTAATCAGTTAATCATGTTGTTAATCACTTGTTGTTAAATCATCTTGTAGTTAATCAGTTAATCATGTTGTTGTTAATCACCTTGTAGTTAATCAGTTAATCATGTTGTTAATCACGTTGTTGTTAATCACCTTGTAGTTAACAGTTAATCATGTTGTTGTTAATCACCTTGTAGTTAATCAGTTAATCATGTTGTTAATCACGTTGTTGTTAATCACCTTGTAGTTAATCAGTATAATCATGTTGTTAATCACGTTGTTGTTTAATCACTTGTAGTTAATCAGTTAATCATGTTGTTAATCACCTTGTAGTTAATCAGTTAATCATGTTGTTGTTAATACCGTTGTTGTTAATCACTTGTAGTTAATACAGTTAATCACGTTGTTGTTAATCAGTTAATCATGTTGTTCGTTAATCAGTTGTTGGTTAATCAGTTGATCATGTTGTTAATCAGTTAATCATGTTGTTTGTTAATCATGTGTTGTTAATCATTGTTGTTAATCAGTTAATCATGTTGTTGTTAATACGTTGTTGTTAATCAGTTAATCATGTTGTTAATCAGTTGTTGTTAATCACCTTGGTTAATCAGTTTAATCACTTGTAGTTAATCATGGTTATCATGTTGTTGTAATCACCTTGTAGTTAATCAGTTAATCATGTGTTAATCACGTGTGTTAATCACTTGTAGTTAATCATTAATCATGTGTTGTTAATCACCTTGTAGTTAATCAGTTAATCATGTTGTTAATCACGTTGTTGTTATACCTGTAGTTAATCATGTTTGTTAATCAGCTTGTAGTTAATCAGTTAATCATGTTGTTAATCACGTTGTTGTTAATCACCTTGTAGTTATTCAGTTAATCACTTTTTGTAAGTTAACAAGTTATAACGTTGTTGTTAATCAGTTAATCATGTTGTTGTTAATCACGTTGTTGTTAATCAGTTATCATGTTGTTAATCAGTTAATCACGTTGTTGTTAATCAGTTGATCATGTTGTTAATCAGTTATATCATGTTGTTGTTATCATGTTGTTGTTAATCAGTTAATCATGTTGTTAATCATGTTGTTGTTAATCAGTTAACTATGTTTGTTGTTAATCACGTTGTTGTTAATCAGTGATCATGTTTGTTGTTTAATCATGTTGTTGTTATCACGTTGTGTTTAATCAGTTATCATGTTGTTGTTAATTCATGTTGTTGTTAATCACGTTGTTGTTAATCAGTTAATCATGTTTGTTGTTAATCACGTTGTTTGTTAAATCAGTTGATCATGTTGTTGTAATCATTGATCATGTTGTTGTAATCAGTTGTTGTTGAATCAGTTGATCAAACAACAACATGATCAACTGATTAACAACAACGTGATTAACAACAACATGATTAACTGATTAACAACAACATGATTAACAACATGATTAACTGATTAACAACAACATGATTAACAACAACATGATTAACTGATTAACAACATGATCAACTGATTAACAACAACGTGATTAACTGATTAACAACATGATTAACTGATTAACAACAACGTGATTAACAACAACATGATTAACTGATTAACAACAACGTTATAACTTGTTAACTTACAAAAAGGTGATTAACTGAATTAACTACAAGTGATTAACAACAACGTGAATTAACAACATGATTAACTGATTAACTACAAGCGTGATTAACAACACATGATTAACTACAGGTGATTAACAACAACGTGATTAACAACATGATTAACTGATTAACTACAAGGTGATTAACAACACATGATTAATGATTAACTACAAGGTGATTAACAACAACGTGATTAACACATGATTAACTGATTAACTACAAGGTGATTACAAACAACAGTGATAACCTGATTAACACAATGATTAAACTGATTAACTCCAAGGTGATTAACAACAACTGATTAACAACATGATTAACTGATTAACAACAACGTATTAACAACAACATGATTAACTGATTAACAACAATGATTAACAACACATGATAACAACAACATGATTAACTGATTAACAACATGATCAACTGATTAACAACAACTGATTAACAACAACATGATTAACTGATTAACAACAACTGATTAACTGTATTAACTACAAGTGATTAACAACAACGGTATTAACAACAACATGATTAACTGATTAACTACAAGGTGATTAACAACATGATTACTGATTAACTACAAGTGATTAACAACAACGTGATAACAAATGATTAACTGATTAACTACAGGTGATTAACAACAAACGTGAATTAACAACATGATTAACTGATTAACTACAAGGTGATTAACACAACTATGATTAAAACTGTTAACTACAAGGTGATTAACACAAGGTGATTAAACACACATATTAACTGATTAACGTACAAGGGCATTAACAACAACATGATTAACTGATTAACTACAAGGTGATTAACAACAACATGATTAACTGATTAACTACAAGGTGATTAACAATAACGTGATTAACAACATGATTAACTGATTAACTACAAGGTGATTAACAACAACATGATTAACTGATTAACAACAACGTGATTAACAACATGATTAACTGATTAACTACAAGGTGATTAACAACAACATGATTAACTGATTAACTACAAGATGATTAACAACAACATGATTAACAATATGATTAACTGATTAACTACAATGTAAATGATTAACTGCAACATCAGATGTAGACGACCCTGCAATTTCCTCCCCTCTATATCTCCACACCATCACCCTTCCACCTCAATCACCGCACCTTCCACCTACAACGTTTAACACAGATTGGTGAAGTTTAATTTTATTTTATTTAATTTAAATGCGTGTGTCTGTGTGTCTGTGTGTCTGTCTCTGTCTCACACATCCAATATCCATGTCCTGACACACAACCTCCACTGATTACATGATTTCTTAAGGGAAAATTACTTTCGTTTTACACGTTTTCAGCTAACGCAGTAAATTCTCGGAACACAACTACCACGTTAAACGAGGAATTACTGTGTATGATGCTCAAAGTGGGAATAATGAGACAAATGGCGGGAAACACCCTCTACCACCCATGGCACGCCCTAACATTGCGGCTAGTACTAAAACTATGCTGGATGCGGGAACGAAAATGTTTTGTTTTGTTTTGTTTTTTTACATTTTTTCACCGAAATCTCAAAATTATAGTTTTAGCTTCAAAAATTGGTGGTTTTCAGGAAAAACTGGATTTTAGGATCCTGGATTGAGGTGTACCTGCATACTGCATGGACTTCAGTGCACATAACTTTGCAGATGCCGCAACTGCACCAATGTGGATGAACTCATTCAAGATGATGGCTCGGATGAGGACGTTTGAATGACGTCAGCATGCAAAAATGAAGAAAATTGCTATATTTGGTACCTATTTATGCAAATTGGTTGCATTTTTTATGACTTTCGCCCCAAATAATGCATTGTGGGACTACATCGAACCATGAATAGTACTTGGTTACGTGTATAAGCTTTGCTCGATGTTATCATTGTGTTGATAATTAAAATAATGCTGCCAGTTAGCCTATACTGCACTGTGATGTTGTGCATGAGCAAGTGAAGTTAATATTGTGTTAAATAAATTTGTTAATTTAAGATCAGCAATTTTATGTAACTATAATTTCTTTATTATGAAATTGTTTAATGAGATACAAATATCAGCATTAAATCGGTCATCGGCCCCCCGGCCCTAGAAAGACCCATAATCGGTCGACCTCTACACTGTAGAACACAAATCGCCTTCTTATTACTTCCAAGAACCTCCAGTTTTGCAGCACTTGGACATGTTAAATAATTCATGATGCGCTGAACACAGTCATCACCTAACAGCCACTTGTAAACAATTTGTGGTATCCTCCATCCTGACCCATCATCTTGAACCACTATTAACATCTCTAAATCAATCCTCTTCTTGCAGGTTAATTTTCCTTCTCTCCTCGCTTTCTTCCATTCATTCCCTTGCTTGTTATGCCAACCTCTTGCCACACAGTCAGCACATTGCCTTTTTGCAGTTACTCCTGGGAGTATTTATAGTCTTTCTTCCACTTTTTTCGAATTTCCTGATCGGCCACAGTAGCTAGCCATCTTTCCTGAAGACCTTTCCACTGTGGGAGTGCGTTAGGCAGATCTCTATTAGTGTGTTAAAACTGTTTCTGGAATCAAATATGACAACATCAGCCTGGCTGTCTGTAATGTATAAGTACCTGGTAGTTTGGCTCCCTACGATGCCTTGAAACTCTTCAAAGCATTTCTCCCACGCTGCTGGACAACATCCTCATGGGAAATGCTATTCCCATTATCCATTCTGAAAAAGCCTGGGACAATGAAAAGAGGAAGAAAAAAAATGGAAAGAAAAACAAATAATATTACTTTGGGCAAATGATGACCGGATATGAAAATTCTCTCAATTTTCATTTATGGGCATCTATGATCAATATATTTTTAAAAAAGTGTTGTGGAGGAGCAAAAACAGGGTATGGAGGCCGGAAGGAGCTCGGCATAAGGGGGAGTGAGGGTTTTTTAGGTCATTTTGAAGAGGTAGCAAGTCAAAAGCTTTGTTATTTTTGACAATGTAATATATACAGTAGACGACCCCTTAATATGATATACGTGGGAGGGGATAGGGGAGACATATTGCTTCTTCCTATATGTCAATAACCTTTCATCTATAAACGTCGTTTGCCAATCAGAATTGTTCATGAAAGACAAGTGGCCATTTAGTTTGCCACAATTGAGCAATTTTAGTTTCATGATCGATCCTTTCAGTATTTGCGATTGGTCCAACTTGATGTCGTATTTCAGGAATTAGATGAACCTCCGATATCAAATGCAGAAGCTACTACTGCTTGGCCCACTGGCTAGACCACGGATTTGAGTCCCTTTGTAACCTCGATTCCTGGAGTTGACCTGAATCAATTAATACATGATATTGGCATCATGTCTGAAGATTATACGTGTGTAATTTGGCGTACTATTTGCCTTCGAGCCTTCTGCTACAAACGATTAGGTATTGCAATGGAGGTTTGTTCATTTCTCCTTGTAGGCCCACCAGGGGGCCACATTTGTCTGAGAAGTCGGTCAAAGACCACAGAAGATGCTTTTGGAATAAGAAGTTCAACCCTTTACTGGTAGCACACACATTGTGGTAAATAATGGATGAAATTTTGCCGATATCCCATACTTATGGAAATGGTTTACCATTGATAGTGTTTTTAAAGTGAGAAAAACAACATTAGTTTGACTTTCTGACAAATTTGACACCAATTAATTATCTGCCAAATCAACCAACATTGGACAAGTGATCTACTGCAGGTGGATTGGTCTACTCTGATGAAGAAGAGTTTGACTGGGGCTATGTCTACGAAACACATAAGTGGTGAATACACGAGTACAACTCCATTGGGTCATGCTTTTGGAAAATGAACCGTCTTCGATGTGGTGACGTAGTGACACATGGTGAAGAATGATGGCACGGGAGATAAAATTAACTTGGAAGTACCCGCTCCCTTCGGGAGCGAATTATAGTGTCGGTGAAATATATTGCACAATGCCATGTGTACAAACTCCCCCTCCCACGATTTGTAAAAATTCTGGTATCACCCCTCCTCATTTATAATAATTGTGGTTACGCCTCTTTATAAAAAATATTTCTGTGGTTGCAGCCTCTCCTTTATAAAAAGTCTCGTTTCTCACACCCTCCTCCCTTTATTATCAATAATTTAGTTTGATGCAACTATTAATGCGTGCATTTTCAAATATGACCTGGACTAATATCCATACATTACTCTGCCTTTTGTCTCGGTCTCCAGGTCATTGCCACACGAAGGAAGAAGAAGAAGTACAGGTCATTTCCCCCACACTCGGGGGTAAGGGTCCAATTTAAATTGTGCCCGTGGATTATGCTCACAAACAACCCCAGCATGGATGCAAAATTTAGTGGAGATCGGCCAAGACATTTTTCGATTCCATAAGGTTCATAAATATGTGCAGAGAATTGGCATATTTCAGTGTGATTGTGGGGTGGCAGGATGGCCTACATGGAGGCACACTCACCTCAAAGCTGTCTAGCCTGGGTTTGAATCCTGGCCCAGCAATAGACTGTCATTCTGGTGTTTCACAGGCAGGGTGATTCATCAATGTGTGCGAAGTTCCTTGGATGGATGTTCAGCGGGTGTCCCATCTGCTGGCATTAGTTGGTGGATGTTAAATATGCCATAGTGCTCTTCATGAAGAGTAGGTGAGCTATCGCTGGCACCATGGCCAAATTACAAATTCCTGCCCCAAGTACTGCTGGGAGAGGGATGACAAACTTTTCCAAGAAATGCTTTGGTGGAACCAATGTTCTGTAACACAGATTATGGTACATCAGTCATTCAGTGTGATTCCTTCCTCTGGTTCTTTCACTTCCCTTGCTGGCAATGTGGTTACTGGTAAGAGATGTGATTGGGCTTTTGTTATTTATATTTGAACTGCTATCGGTTGCACATGGAATATGTATGACAGTCTCGGTGTGTAGTTCTTTCTCCACCGTCGCTGACGATTTAGCAACTAGCGATGAAACTGCCATGGTAGCCGATGGGGCCATGTAGCTTTGGGGTTCTTATGCATGTGCTGCATGTAAGTTTACGCAGCTGTGGAAGAACTCAGGTAGAGTTTGAAACTGCAAGGGACTTACCCTATGTAACTTTTCTCAGCTTCTTTATGCAGCCTTTTTTATGCAAAATCAAGGCTCGTGGAAAAGCTTCTTCAACTAGAAAGGTCAAATGTCGATTTATCATGTAGTCCTAGTTGCAGCTAGGGGATGATTGATTAGGTCAGAGCGAATCAGTTGTTCCTCCAATTATAGCTGGGTGAGAGACGTGTTTATAGTCTTTTGATATTGTTACAATTGTGGGGGTAGATGGAGGAATTTAATAGGAAAGTTAGGATTGAACAGAGTTGTTTGGTCCGTGGACGTGTGGGAGACATTTCGATGTAATTAAGTAGGGAAACTGTGAGCTTAAGCATTACACATCACCACACTGGGGTGGTGTCATGTTAATTAGATAGGGTTTAAGAATAAGTTCCCCCCAGTATGTGATTGCCACCCTGTAACCTATTACTACATTTTACATTTACAAGCGAGCCAAACATGCCGAGCAGGCAGAAGCCCCGCCTCCAAGGGTGATGGCGGATGAAGTCACGCCCCCGAGCCTGATGATTGATGGGCGTGATGCCAGAAGCTAGCCGAGCAGGTGGAGGCCCCGCCTTTGCCGGGTTTCGTGCGAGCAATCCACGCCCCGGAGGAGGAAACGGTGGTTCGGTGACGTTAGTCAGCCAGAGAGTGGAGTTCAGGGTGAGCGCACGCACGAGGCAGAGTTGAGCTGAGGGAAGGAACGCACGTGATCAAGAAAGAACGTAGTTAGGAGATTGCCTGTACGAACAGGGCTTTACGACTGGTTTGCTTTTGACGCACGAAGAGGACGGCACAATTCTTGTATTTGTGTTGAGGCAATTTGGCTCACGTGGTGAAGCAAGACGCTGGCCTTTGGCTCTTGGTTGGGTCATGAGGAATGGACCCCCAGCCTCGTGTATGTCAAATAGCAGGTCAGTGAGGACGATCGATGCACGAAGCAGCTGCACTGGGTCTCTGAGCCTTGGTGTTGAATGCCTCTCGTGGATTTCCTGGCGTACATTTGTCCCACTACAAGAGAAGTGACCTGGTGCCATTTTGCGCGTGTCCACACATGCAAATAGAAGCGCCTCAATTCCAAGTTCCACAAAGACCAGCTCTGGGCCAAGCTAGGTGAAAGAATAAAGGAGGGGTTTTCTTTTTATTTTGTTTCCCTTTGTCTGTATTTAAGTCCGTGTGTAGAGGCGCTTCAACTTAGACTTTTATTTACTTCACGTTATTACCATGACCTTTTGATTATTGTCCTTTGTAAATATTTGTCCATTTTCATCAAATGTGTTCATTTTAAGTAACTGTATGTGTGTATTTGTAGTGGGGTTTGAGTATAAACCCCGACCCCCCCCCCCCCCCCCCCCCCCCCCTCCCCGTGCATCCATTTCTGTGCTGTGCTCCTCCGTCCCTCTGCCAGTGTGCCCATTTCCCGTGCGTGCGCATTCATCTCCGAGAGTTTCGGCTGTAGGTCTGCAACGCGGAGAAGTTCGACCATCCGAGGCTGGCGGTGTTAACCGCCCATCACCACAATTTGGGTCGGGGGGATAACCTTGGCCACCAGCGTCGCGACAAGATTATACATACATATCTATAAACAAAAGTCATCCCATCCAGCTTCACTCCCACTCGTGAAGGGTCACGTGACCGGAGACGATGACGCATCATGTGATCTTGCGCAGGCACGATCACTCTCCAGGGGAACTGGTGTTTCTTTGTCCTATGGCAGTTTGATTAAAGATGTGTTTGTGGGTTGTTGTCATTTAGATATGATGAACAATGGTAGGAAGTCATGAACATTTATGGTTCACAGTGGTAAGTGTTAAAATGAACAAGTCTGAAGACGACGATGGTTCACGAGCGGTATTTGACGATGTAGATTGTTTCAGAAGTCAAGGATGAGACAATGTGATAATGTTTGACCAAGTTATAAAAATGATCAACATGATGTGGTACGAGTGACAGGTTATTAGCTGAAAAATGTTGAAAACCCAGTTTCGTTCAACAACTTAAAAAATTTCACCTTTGCATAACCTTTAAAGGTCACAAAACAATGTTGTGGACATTAAAATAAGGAAACAGGATACGTGCTATAGCTTAATGGAGTTAGTTCGTCGAAGAAGGTCGAAAACCCCGTTCGATTCCCACAACTTTGAAAATTTGACCTTTGTGAACTTTAAAGGTCAAGGATTATGACCTTTGGTGCAAAACTTCCTATGGAACATTCCAGGAACAATATAACGTCATATAGGCTATATGGCATCTCACACTCATCGGATTATCCATACTTTGATGAAATCAGCGTAAAAACAAACTTGTAGGGGGCGCCACGGCAAGGTGTTCGAGATAGAGCAAAATGTTTCAAGACTTTAGGTGGAATGACCTCAAGATTATACATAAAAATATTGTCATCCTAGCTCTCAAAGTTTGGGTGGTCGTATGATTTTTATGTCAAAATTCGAAATTTTCTAAGTTCATGACCTTGTGACCTTGACCCTTGGGACTAAAATGAAAAATGGAGCTCCGTGGGCTATGCAGGTCCATTGGGCTAACCAAATACTGAAACCACTGCCAGATTCGACAACCCCTCGGAGAAGATGGATTTTTTATGTCAAAATCGCAATTTTCTAAGTTCGTGACCTTGTGAACTTGACCTTGGGACGAAAATGAAAAATCGAGCTCCGTGGGGCTCTGCAGGTGCCATTGGGCTAACCAAATACCGAAACCCCTGCCAGATTCGACAAAAACCCCGAGGAGAAGATGCAAATTGAAATCGGCTACCCCTAAAAACACAATTCACAATTTTCTAAGTTCGTGACCTTGTGGCCTTGACCTTGGGAAGAAAATGAAAAATCGAGCTAGTGGGGCTATGCAGGTGCCATTGGGCTAACCAAATACTGAAACCCCTGTCAGATTCGACAAACCCCCTTGGAGAAGATGCAAATTTAAATTGGCTACCCCTAAAAACACAGTTTTTTTGGCGTGGCTCCGCCCATAATGGGTGCACCACGCCCATTTTCAGGAAAACACAACTAGATCATGATATAAACCTCCCACCAAAATTTCATTAGGATCGGATCAAAACCCACGGAGCTATGCTCGGGACAGACAGACAGATAGACAGACAAGCCGGTAGGCGGACATGGTCGTCGCCTACCCAATAGAACCTGACGCGATGGCCCGTTCGATGGGGAATGACCTGAGGATTAAGCACAAAAAATTCATGATTCTAGCCTCAAGGGTTAATGCTGCAGATTGTTTTTTCGTTAAAATACCCCCACATTTAGAGGTTTTCGGCCGTTGCTAGGCAACGGAGGGGTCCATAGCAACGGTTCTTTCTCACACATAACTAGGACATACCATGAACCTACCATACCAGTTTCATGTATATCTGACTCATAGTCTCTGAGATATAACGAACTTCGTTTTTTTATTGTTTTCGACCAGGGTTCATTCAAAGTCTATCTTCTCCGACAGTTTTCATAGGATTCAGCTGGAAATTTTTGACAATATGGCTGAATGTACTGCCCACAGTCGCTCGTGGCCCGATTTTTGATTTTCGAAAAAATAATTTTTTTTATGATTTTCAAAAATTTCAAAGTCCCGTTACTAGGCAACGGTGGTCTCCATAGCAACGGTTCTCATTTGCACACAACTAGGTCATGGTATGAACCTACCCACCAAGTTTCATCGAAATTGCCATGTATTAACGGAGCACTGGACCGAACAGACAGACATACAGACAGACATACAGGCAAACATATCGACGAAAAAGTGATAATAAGGGTAGATCAAAAAAAAAAAAATTTTTTTTCGACTTTATCGACTACCAACAGACAGACAGACAGACAGACACACAACAATAACGAATATAGTGGTCACTTATATTTTTCGTGAAAATATTTTTTCGTGAACCAATATTTTAAGTACTGCACGTTTACAGATATTGTTGGACCTCTGCATCAGGTACTCTGGTTAAAACAAACATTCAGAACACGTTTTAATCAATGCATCTTCACGCTGTATTCACAATCCACATTGCTGTAAAACCTGGATACAAAGAAAGATCGCTTTGTTCCAGCAAGTTGAATGCATACACAACGCTCTGCATTAGAAAGCCATCAAATGAGGTTGCCAAAATTAATTATCCAAAACATCAAAATATACAATCATTTTATTATTGCCTGCATTTTTTCTATCACCCTGGTGGTGAATTACACCACCCAGGGACACCACCGAGGTGTAGGGACAGAGACTTACAGTGCCTATATAAATAGTGGGGCAACTTAGCATAACAATTGTGCATTTTGTGAGGAAAGCACCAAATTTGGCACACTATGCGCGGCAACTGTAGCCATAACAATTGTGCATTTTGTGAGAAAGCACCCATTTGGCACACTAGTAGCCTATCATATTATGAACAGATTGGATATTGGGCCATCTCAAAATTTTTGATGGCAGTGAAAATGGCTGCCACAGCCATCAGCGGCTGAATTTGAGATGTCCCAATATCCAAATCTGTTCATAATATGTTAGGCTACTAGTGTTGCCAAATTTGGTGCTTTCCTCACAAAATGCACAATTGTTATGCTATATTTAGCTAGTTGCCCCACTAGTGGGGCAACTTAGCATAACAATTGTGCCCGATCTGGTTATATATATATATGTATCTATATATAATATATATATATATATATATATTGTTACGAATTTGGAATTCAATTGCACACAACATACAGGTTCCTTAGTCAGCTATGTCGATAAGTGCATGTTCCCTAGATAGCTCACCTTTCATTGTTAAATGTTCAGAAATCGATTAGATGCGCTGCGGATCAATTAATAGTTAGGGAGCGAACAATGGAGACGTCCTCCCCCTCTTCTGCGAAGAGAAGAAGAACCTGCGGTGACGTCAACAACTCCCTCCCACCCGTGGTTGAGCGGGGGTGGATCACGAGGGCATGAGTCACGCCGGGGAGGGGTGCAAAGGATAAAGAGGACATCCTTTCTTTGTTCGTGAGGGAGGTCCCGTGGCAGAGTTCGTGAAGTCCGTTCTGAGTCCCGTGTGCAGAGTTCGTGTGCTGAGTCCCGTGGGAGGAGTAAGCTTTTTTGCTTCGGAGAGAGCAGTCGTTCAGCAGCCATCGGGTCCTGCTTGGCTTGAGGCCTTCGGAAGCTTTTTGCTTCGGCTGGCTCAGTGAGCTCGGCTGCTGCTTTGTTTCTGAAAGGAACTTGAGCCGGTTGTTCGGCTTCGAGCTGTGAGTGGAGGCTTCTTCCTCTTCTTCCTCTTCCTCTTGGTTCGTGGAGCTTTTCGTTCTCCATTTTGTTTCCCGGCATGGTGCGACGCATCGGCCTCTTCTTGGAGTCGGATCCTCGGGAAGCGACGCATCGACAGGAAGGATCGCGCCTCGTTCTCACCGGCACGTGTTGAGAAGCCGCGGAGGATTCGCGGAGCTCGGGAAGGATCGCGGCGATTGGATCCAGCTCGCTCTCGCTGGAGCCCGGGTCCGGACAAGTTGAAGACCACACGAGGTGGAAAGGTTCGAGTCAAGCTCTGAGTTTCAGCTCACCTGTCCTCCGAGCTGGAGCTCGTGATTAAAGGCCTCAGCCACCGTTCGTGTGTGTGTGTGTGTGTGTTGTGTGTGTGTGTGTGTGTGTGTGCGTACGTGTGTCCGTGGGCCCGTCTAATAAGTAGGACTGGTGTTAAGTGTAAATGACCGTACATAATAAGTAGACCGTTGTAGTTCTTTGTCGTGCTTTTGTTGCTTGTATAAATGCATACGTGTTTTGCCTTATTTAATTGCATACGTGTTTCATTATAATAAATGTCCTTGTGTAAATGTAAACCTGCTCGTTGCGTCCATTCCCTCATTGACTGAACATTTCGTGTGTTGGGATTAGAAAGCCGTTGGTTTGCCGTAATAGGGGGACATTTGGACGACGGTTCTCGGCGATTACCCGCTCGGAATCACGCACGACAAGCTCGCCTCGGCGGTTTGTTCCGTACGAGTTCCGTCGAGGGTGGAATGCCCGGTAGTTGGATCACGTCGGTATTTAGGTAAATTGAAGATTGGCAATCGACCCTACCCCACGTGATCTGCCGATTGGCGTATTTCGGTTCTTGTACAAGGACCCGTCGACTCGGAGTTATCCGGGCGGTGATCTATATTCCGGGCGATCGGTCGGCCGACTCGACTTGCGGCTCCGTTCAGAGCGGTCGGTTGCGGCCGACCCCCGGCCTGTAACAACTGGTTGTCAGGAGTGCGATTCGGCCCCCTCCGCCTCCGTAGCAAATTCACGGAGTCGGATCAGGGGTATACGGAGCAAAACCCCCGTGTCCCCAAATTACGAGCGTTATAAATTTTATTCCCAGCACTTAAAATGTTCAGCCAAGGCGAGCAGGGCAGGAGGGATTAGGAATGGATTTGGAAATGTTAGAATCTATGGCTCAGGACGAAATCACCGTGCAGGACACTCCCATTATGCGCCAGGTATTGTTAATTTTGCTGGCAAAGATGGATGGCATGGGAAGCGAAATGGATGAAAGTGCTTGCAAGATAATAAGCGACATGGAAACAAATATGCAACAAATGAAAATGAATGGGGAAACAAAATGGATGGAATGCAAAGCGAAATGAAAAACGAAATGAAGCGAATTTAAAAGAAAACGCAAAGGAAATGAAGGAAGAAATAAAAACAACATGGATGAGAATATGCAAAAACTGCGGGGTGAGATGCAGCGCATCGAGCGGAATCTCCAGGCTGGGCAAAAGGCAGTGATGGCAGTTGCGAGGAGCGAAACGCGGGAGTGAGCTCATAATGGCGGCGCCACGTGCTGGAGCGAGCGAGCTGAGGGGGAGTGCAACGACTGTCCGGCCCGCGATGGAAGCGGGGAGTACAAAGTAATTCGGGAGACGCGTTGGGCGAGACTCGAGCAGGTGACAGAGAAAGTGACGGTGACACAGAGGGAAAATTAAAAGGGGTGACGGAGACGTGTACGGCAAGACACGTAGAGACGAGGGAAATAATAAACGAGGTGACAGAAATAACAGAGACGCGGGAGATAGAAAAAGTAGAGGAGAGACTACACAATAAAGATGGGTGAAGACGAACACACACACACAGCGTTAGTGAGGACGATGGCGGGGAGCTCGGGAATGTGTCATGACCCGGTGCAAGCAAGCCGGATAGCCTCCTTATGGAACGAGGGGAGGGAATATTCCCCTTGAAGCTGATCTCGACCAGGTTGGGTCCGGTCGAGCTTTGCGAGGTAGAGGGGCGAGTGCTGTGAATGGTGCACGCAGAGCTTGGGGGTATGGAGACCCGGAGGCGCTTGAGGTAGCGCAAATCCCCAGCATGGTCGTCCCGGTGTGTGTGGTTACGAGTGTGGCGAAATGCGTGCTGGAAAGCACGCATTGTGTGAGTAGTATGGTGTGTGTGAGTGAAAGGCGATGTGTGAGAGAGACCGCGTGTGTGAGGTCGCTGTTGTTAAGGGAGATGACAGTCTGTATGCGGGAGAACGCAATCGCATCCCGTGTCCGAGTGCCATGGTGGAGTGTGTGAGCGTCATGGCACGCAGGAGTGTGTGCGTTGAACGGCCACGACGACGGGACCAGATGAAGGACAAGGGCCGAGTAGCGGCCGCAGCTATTTTGAGCACCATGCCGGGTTTGCACAGCAGCGAGCGCGGGGTCCGTGCTGTGCTATGCACCAGGCGCCACGTGCACGGCTGCACAGGTGAAACCCGGTCCGGAAACGCCAGCGGTGGATTTTAGCCGATCCCGCAGACGGACAGAAGCTAGGCTGGATTCGGAATTTGGACCGGATGGGTTCTCCACGCGAGCGTGTTTGTAAAGCTCCGACGAGCAGAGCACATGTGTTTGCGTGGGGGAACCCCACGAAACGCGAGGTTTGCTTTGGATGCGCAGAGTGACGTCATGGCTGCACGGAGGTTGGCATCCGGCAGAAGGGAATTCCTGCCGGATGGTACCGTCCAAGAGGACGAGGTGCGCGGGCGCAAGCAGCTGCCATGACGTCACGGAAAAAGAGCGCGGCTGTGAACTGCCGCGCTGGGGTGCGCATTATGAAAAAAAAAAAGCAAAGCAAGCCTCGCCACTTCGAGTGGACACGAGCCCCAGGCAGGGTGGAAGACCCCTGCTAGGGGGCACAGGAAGTACTAGTTAGGGGATGGGTTAGCGATAGTTAGACGGCTTCATGGGGACATGGGTTGTTCCTCATGGAGCCCGTGGAATGGATTAGTTAGAGGGATTTTAGTTTAGATTTAGGAAATGGAATTTTTGATTTTTGGAGACACGGACAGACTGGAAATGTGTAGTGGAGACGTAGCTTAGCTACATAGAGTAAATGGAATGTGCATGAGTTTTAAGGGATGACGAGGGAGCACGAGTTAGTCAGGGACTTAGTTAGAAGGATGCAGTGTGGAGTGTTGGTGTGAGTTGCGAAATGGAAAGTGTGTGAGGAATGAGTGTAGGACAGTGAGCCCAAGTGTGCGAGTGGAGCGAATGTGGTATGCATGGTGCGAATGACTGGTTGGGGGGAGGAGTGATTCCCACCCAAGTGACCCGGGGTCAGTTTAATGTTAGCTAGTGGGTTATTCAAATTTACTAACAGGAGGTCGTTTTGTTGTTGGTGTCGAGAGAAGGCACGAAACCCGTTTGGAGGGGTGCAAGAGTTCATGGACCGGCTGGGAGCGTGGCTGTGGAAAGTGAGTATTTGTTTAGTGGGCACCCCGGGCACCGGACTAGTCGGCCAGAGTAGGCCAAGGCCCAAGAGGGGCCGGGATAGTGTAGTGGGCACGGGCGACCCGTCGGAAACGGACCCGTAGCGCCAGAATGCCACGGGGGCAGTGTAGTGGGCACGGGCGACCCTTGGAAAGGGACCCGGGGCATCAACACGCCACGTGGGCATCGGACGGGGGCAATGCAGAGAGAGGCAACCCCCCCCCCCCCCCCCGCGTTGTAGGGAGCAGCTAGGCTCGGAGACAGCCAGCGGGCCTGGGGGTGCCATGGTTAGAGTTTGGCAGAGGGGAGTTCCTGCCAGTTGAGCCACGCTGCCCAGCCAGGAAATTGTGCGAGGGCACGTATAAAATTTGAGGGCATGGCCCAAATTTATAATGGACCCAACACAGGCGACGGGAATCATGGTTTTTAGAACGATAGTTTTAAAGTGTGAGGCGTTTTTGGAAAGCCCGGGGTAGTTTCAGGTTAATGAATGTTAGGGTAGATAGGAGATGTACCCCTTCGCACCATCCATCCTTCGCTCGTTATAGGCCGTTGGACTCACCTTGGTAGATCGCTGAACTCTGAGGAGGCCATTCTGAGGCTTTGTTGGGCCTCGAGACAGGACGCGAGTCTCTCCTATTCCCCTCCAGAGAGGGAACGTAGGGGTTGGGAGTAGGCTAGGTGACAGGATAGGTTAGCCGGACAATGACAATAAAGGGGGTTAGGAGAGACAATTGTAAAAGGAAATAAAAATAAAGAGGGGCTAAATTTTGTTGTGTTGTGTGGCAAATTAAGGGAGTGGGTATGGACAGAGACAGGCAAAGGCGATAGAGTGGGGGGAAACAGTAGGCTAGGTCTGAGCCCACCTTCAAAGCGGCCGGCACACCGCACTCCCTCCAAACCTGATGGAACCACACCAGAGGCCGGCCAACACCACCTGTCGGCCTGTTGTGCTGCAGCCGCCTGTTCTGCATGGCTTACCTTGCCATGCCTAGTTGCCTGCCTCTTGCCATGACCCCATGCCTGCTAGCCTTGTTTGCGTTTGCCCCTGTGTCCATCCATCACCATGCGTGCCAGGACCATCCAGTTTTGTGAGGACTGCCCTGCAGGCAGCCTGTGCATCCAGTCCATTTTTTGTGTTTTGCGACCATCTCCATCCATTCCCCTGCCCAAAGACTTTGCATGACTTTTGCCTTTCCCCTTTCACAGATCACAAGTCCTGGGCCATGGTTTAGTGTAAATTTATAAGTTAAGGTTAAGTTGAGTAAAATTGTAAATATGTGAACCCCCGCCTGCAGTTTGTTTTAGCGCCGGCAATTTTAGTTAAGTTGTCCGAATGAGTCTGAGAGTTTGTTAGTTAGTTACGCAGCGCATTAGGTTATTTATTTTTGGGACACGTATAAAGAAATGTCGCACTCAGGGATCCGAAGGTAGAACGTACTAGGGGAAAACTTACACATGCTGGTCACACGAAAATTTGACGACTCGGGACGAGTCTGTAAAAAGGGGAGGGGGTAGTGTTACGAATTGGAATTCAATTGCACACAACATACAGGTCCCTTAGTCAGCTATGTCGATAAGTGCATGTTCCCTAGATAGCTCACCTTTCATTGTTTAAATGTTCAGAAATCGATTAGATGTGCTGCGGATCGATTTAATAGTTAGGGAGTGAACAATGGAGACGTCCCCCCTCTTCTGCAAGAGGAAGAAGAACCCTGTGGTGACGTCAACAACTCCCTCCCACCCGTGGTTGAGCGGGGGGTGGATCACGAGGGCATGAGTCACGCCGGGTGCGGGGAGGGGTGCAAAGGATAAAGAGGACATCCTTTCTTTGTTCGTGAGGAGTCCGTGGCAGAGTTCGTGAAGAGTCCCGTTCTGAGTCCGTGTGCAGAGTTCGTGTGCTGAGTCCCGTGGGAGGAGTAAGCTTTTTTGCTTCGGAGAGAGCAGTCGTTCAGCAGGCCATCGGGTCTTGCTTGGCTTGCTTGGCTTGAGGCCTTCGGAAGCTTTTTGCTTCGGCTGGCTCAGTGAGCTTCGGCTGCTGCTTTGTTTTGAAGGAACTTGAGCCGGTTGTTCGGCTCGAGCTGCGAGTGGAGGCTTCTTCCTCTTCTTCCTCTTCCTCTTGGTTCGTGGTGAGCTTTTCGTTCTCCATTTTGTTTCCCGGCTTGGTGCGACGCATCGGCCTCTTCTTGGAGTCGGATCCTCGGGGAAGCGACGATCGACAGGAAGGATCGGCGCCTCATCTCACCGGCACATGTTGAGAAGCGCGGGAGGATTCGTGGGAGCTCGGGAAGGATCGCGGCGATTGGATCCAGCTCGCTCTCGCTGGAGCCCGGGTCCGGACAAAGTTGAAGACCACACGAGGTGGAAAGGTTCGAGTCAAGCTCTGAGTTTCAGCTCACCTGTCCTCCGAGCTGGAGCTCGTGATTAAAGGCCTCAGCCACCGTTTCGTGTGTGTGTGTGTGTGTGTGGTGTGTGTGTGTGGTGTGTGTGTGTGTGTGTGGTGTGTGTGTGTGTGTGTGTGTACGGGGCCCGTCTAATAAGTAGGAACTGCTGTTAAGTGTAAATGACTGTACATAATAAGTAGACGGTTGTAGTTCTTTTGTCATGCTTTTGTTGCTTGTATAATTGCATACGTGTTTTGCCTTATTTAATTGCATACGTGTTTCATTATAATAAATGTCCTTGTGTGAATGTAAACCTGCTCGTTGCGTCCATTCCTCATTGACTGAACATTTCGTGTGTTGGGAGTTAGAAAGCCGTTGGTTTGCCGTAATAGGGGACATTTGGACCGACGGTTCTCGGCGATTACGCCGCTCGGAATCGCGCACGGACAAGCTCGCCTCGGCGGTTTGTTCCGTACGAGTTCCGTCGAGGTGGAATACCCGGTAGTGGATCACGTGGGTATTTAGGTACATTGAAGATTGGCAATCGACCCTACCCACGTGATCTGCCGATTGGCGTATTTCGGTTCTTGTACAAGGACCCTTCGCTCGGAGTTATCCGGGCGGCGATCTATATTCCGGGCGATCGGTCGGGCCGACTCGACTTGTGGCTCCGTTCAGAGCGGTCGGTTGGCGGCCGACCCCGGCCCGTAACAATATATATATATATATATATCTGGTCCCGATTTCTCAATTGTCAGCACAGTTGTCGTGCGACTGTTGCATGACATTTGCTCGATGGTCGCACGACCGTCGTGTGACCGTCGCGCGACAGTTGCATGTGCCAAAAAAAATCTCAGTTTTGTCACCTGAACGTCGCGCGAATGTCGTGCGACATGTATGCGAACTCCAGGCGAAGTTCATCCAAATTTCGCCGGGAGTTCGTGGGACATTCGTGCGATATTCGTGAGACATACGCAAATGTGTTTTAGTATAAATTCAGTGTGATTCCAAGTTGAAAATAATACAGGCTTAACTCTTCAAGTATGAACCCGCGTGGAAGAGTGGCTGGGGTTTCCCGGCAGGGGCCAAGGCCCCGCCCCGGAAAGGTATCCGTGTGGGACTCTGTCCAATCAAAGGAGGACAGCGAGGTGTGTTCATTACGGCTCCTCCCTGCTGAGGGAGGTCCATAAATTCCGAGCACTCTCTGAGGCAGGGGTTGTCTTGGAGAGTTTTTGGTGGGTCTTTTTGGAGAGTTTTGGAGGGTTTTTGCTGTCACTAAAGGGGTTTTTGTGGTTACGAAGGTCGTCGAGTTGGCGAACATGTCTCTGCTGTCCCTCTACAAGGAAGGAAAGAGTGACCCTGACCCCCGCTCCGTGGACCCCGCTCCGCCAGACCTCGAGTCCCACACGTGCACTGGGAGACCAAACCCAGCGACATTGTCAGGTGCCAGCACGGTACCCTTTCTCGAGGCCAGGTACCTAACCGAACTCTGACCCCAGCTTGTCTCTCTCCTCAGCTGCGAGGGTCCAATAAAGAACTCTGGTTTTTGTGTGTGTGTCTGCGTGTGGGCCCGTCTTTAGTAGAACTAAATAAGTGTTTTTGGATCATTGTAAATACTTCTTGCATATTCGCTTTAAGTCTTGCTTTGTGTCTTCATTTACTGTAAATAAAAGTTGTTAGAAATGTTCCCAGTTCGTTTCCGTCCCTTCTTGAATTGGTCCAGCATGGTTCGGATCTGAGTTTAGGCGGGGTTTTATCCCCGATAATCCGTTCCTTCCAGCCGGCACGGCTTTGGCAGTTTCAGCTCGGATGCACCCGAACCGGAGTTGGTAGTCGGTACTCTACCGCAGTTGGTAGAGTGACCTGGTTTGAGCAAGACGTGCCGAGGGCGTGGTTTCCCCGGTAGTCGAAATCGCGTAGTTATTAGATAAATTGGTTATAGACAAATAGACCCTACGCTACGCGGTTGAAATATTGGCGACCACGTTCGGTTAAAAGACCCGCCGGCTCGCGGAGTTATCCGAGCGACGCCCTACAATTCCGGGAAGTTTGGTTGGAGATGACGCAAGCTTTCCCCACCTCGTGGTCGTTCTCGCCACCAACCCTCGCCCACAACAACATATATACATATACATAAATATAGATACATATACATATAAATATATATATATATATACAATATACATATACATATATATATACATATATACATATACAAATAAATATATATACATATAAATATATATATACATTTACATATAAATATATATACATTTACATATAAATATATATACATATAGATATAAATATATATATACATATACATATATATATATATACATATACATAAAAATATATATATACATATACATATACATATAAATATATATACATATACATATAAGTATATATAACTATACATATAAATATATATACATATACATATAAATATATATATATACATTTACATATAAATATATATACATATACATATATATACATATACATAAAAATATATATACATAAAAATATATATACATATACGTATACTTATATATATATATACATATAAATATATACATATACATATAAATATATATACATATACATAAAAATATACACATATACATATAAATATATACAGTATACATATACATAAAATATATATACATATAAATATATATACATATATATATGTATATACACATGCATATACACCAGCAAATACCACCCATCGCTTTGCTGATGGGAGCAGTAAAAAAAGGGGGGGAGAGGGGTAGAAGAGTGAGGAGGTGGAGGGGGAAAGGGAAGGCAGACGTGCGGTGGAGCATCAATTACGATTCATACTGTCTCATCAAATACATTCTGCATCGAATAACAGTGAAGATGGAAACAAAGTAATGTCTGAAATCCATTTTCTACTGGTCATATTATATAAATACCGCCTGGTAGTACAGCGGATAAGCACAATAATTGTGCGTTTTATGAGAAAAGCATGAATTTTCTGACATAGTGAGTGAATACCATAAGGTTTATTTTCAGATGTGG
The DNA here is from genome assembly GCA_035128595.1 of Eptatretus atami. NCBI lineage: Eukaryota > Metazoa > Chordata > Myxini > Myxiniformes > Myxinidae > Eptatretus > Eptatretus atami. The sequence continues at coordinate 110,757,802 of CM068959.1, forward strand.
AGGGAAGTCAGATTTGACCTCTGAGGACCGTGAGAGGTCAAATCCAAGATGGCCGCCAGTCCACCGAGTCTAATGTTCAAACGCATTTAATTTTGGAACTAAACGGTGTAAAAAATACACCTAAGGTGTCATTTCCAACTAAGTTTGGAATGGCCAAAAGGAGAGAGATGAGGCTGGACAAAGGAAACAACTGGGTGGCAGCCTCTTTGGACCACTCTCCCCGAAGCATCAAAATCGTGCCATGAATTGATCCGCTGTCGGTGTGAGAAAGGATGCACTGACGTGAAAGTGTGCCAAAGCTGCGCTCAAGTGCACTGCACTGTGCTTCTGTTCTGGAGGCTGTTAGATTTGATCACTACCATTACCATCATCATCATTGCTATTAATAAAGTATTAAATAGACGAGCAGCATGGGACTATTCTGTTAATTTTTTTGTATTATTATCCTATAGTGTCAAAATGGAAGCGAAGTTTCGCTATATTGCATAGGTCCAATCCATTGTCTTCACCAAAAGAATGTCCAAAAGTTTTTAACGTAATTTGACCTTGACCTTGATCGAAATGCATTTCTTGGCTCCTGGTGATCTCAAAGTATCGACCAAGACGAAT